>JANDJT010000102.1:31958747-31995482 GCA_024331685.1 Stegophilus panzeri | reverse complement strand
TTTTTTTTTTTTTTTTTTTTTTGTTTTTTTTTTTTTTTTTTTTTTTTTTTTTTTTTTTTAAATTAATTTTTTTCCATTAAAGAACATTTTATAAATCTAGAACTAGAGATTCTTCTTCATACTACATCCTTCTACCAAGCTCCAGGTCTCAGGATGTAGTTTCCCATTTTGCTCGGTACCTTTGCGACTTATGTCAGTACTTCTCCGTATTCTAATGTCCAGATGGATACGGATACATTTAAAAACTTTCTTTTTTTTTCCCCTCAGCATTTTGGCCTTCCATCCATACTAAGTCTAGGTCTATTAAATTGTACCGTGTGGATGGGATGCAAGATATCTTATCATGCTTTTCATTTGCTACTTTGATTTGTCAGATTAATAAAATGATCCTATTGTGTGTGGGTTTTTTTATTTTTATTATTTTTTTTTATTATTATTATTAATTCGATGCACTCTACTTAATATAAAGAAAATGGTCCCATGCTTTAAAGAATAAGCAGACCAGGCATTCATCTCACTTGGTCGGCTTACTTTACAGGGACAATGTGTTTGAAATAATTAATAGCATTTATTATTGCCCTCAAATGGCATTCTATGGGTGTCGTATTGTGGTTTCAACTGACCAATAGACAGTGGGGCTGGAAATGTACTGCTCCTTGTTGAGCAAGTACAAGAAAAACTGAGGTATTGGATGTTTAGACTGACTTTGGGTCTAGATCCTGTAATAGGATTTAGAAGTAGCAAGAGTTAATCTCAAGTTTCTTCTGCATTTCTTTTCTGTTGATTGGGTGCCTATGATCTTTGGCAGTTGAACGACCCTACACGTTTTTTGCTTTTACTTTCTCCTCCCTTTTTTTTTTTTTTTTTTTTTTTAAGGGTATATTTTTGCCTTTCACATCTCCTTACATTCTCCTGTATTCTTCTCTACTTCACCTGCAGGAGTAACCTCATAGGACCACTGACCTGGGTGATGACTACTACTTTGCTTCATATGCCGTTGTGTGTGTTGTGTTTTTTTTTTTTTTTTTTTATGGCCCCATGATAATAGTTTAGGAAGGTTGTAATTTCAAAAGTATGCGAGCAGCCCTTAGGACCAGTTGCCATAGTTGTGCGTGGTGGGGTTGAAAACAAAGTTCTGAAAGCCCTCAACGTTAACGCAGTTACACAGAGAGACTCGCTCAGAGAGTGAGAGAGTGAGTGTCAAAACAGTGCTGTGGAAATGTATTAATGTACAACTGATCGTTAGGGGCTGTATTCAGAAGCGAGTCATCGTGCGTAGTGAAGATGTAATACTAAAACGACCTAAAATTGGACTGTTGTTTGAAAAAAGCCAAAACTCAGTGTAGCGTAAAGCTTAGCCTTTAAACTGGGGGCACTTTCTGTTTAGAGGAGAGTACAGAGAATTCACCAAAACATGGGCATTATGTTCTAATGATATAATTATAACTTAGTAAATAAAAAGCACCAATTTAGTATCAGCGTCATGAAACTGATAGATTCAGCAGTTTTCATAACAGTTTTATGCAATCTGCTGCTGTCTATCAACAATATACTAGACTTCTGTTAGATGTTTATTTCAATGCTTGACATTTTCTCAATCATGTATCATTATAATACTTTCTTTTTATTTCTTTCTATTGAACTGCCTCTTGCTTTTATGTTATCATATTACATTTGACGGCAAAGAAAAAAGAAAACACGATCTGCTCGTTCGGTCCACATTTAGTTTTTTTTTGTTTTTTCACGGTTAAAGGCAAGCACTCCCAATTTGCTTATTTGCCATTTCTCACTCCACTAGTCCGCTGTCACCTATCAGACATTAGCTTCCATCCAGAGAGGGTAATGTCTGGCACATGCTTTCTCCAGAGCGCAGCACAGCCGATTTTTTTTATTTTTATTTTTTTCCCCTCTCTTGTACTCGCGGCCACAGATGGCTCCGGTATCATCGGAATTTCTGTACTTTACCATGACTTTCTAATAAACAAACTAAAGGTACGTTCACACACAAAGCGATTTTTTTTTTTTTTTATTGCTGCAAGTCACCAGTCGCTGTACTATGAAGTCTCCAGTAGGTGTTCCTACTACTGGTTGCCATAGTCTTGCCGCTAAAATGAAACATTCTGGAGGGAGTGCCATCTTATATAAAATTCCCCAGCGTATTATATGCATCATACCTTACTAGATGAAGGAGAAGCGGTAAGCGTCAGTTAGCTTAGCTTAGCTTATGGCCTTAGCGTGTTTAAAGCAAAATAGTAATAATGAAACAATCTCACTTTTTGTTGCAATCGAGCAAAATCCCGGTGTAGCTCCTATCTCAGTAAGTGAGCATCACCATCAGGGTGTCATTCACTATCTGTTCGATGGTGTCCGGGAGCCTCTGTGTTTCCTGGGTGAAGTGTCCGGCTTGGTGCCACTCGTTCCCTGGTGCCGAAACAGCGATAAGCCATAAACGTCACCCAAGATAGGAGCTACATTGGGGTTTTGCTCGATTGCAACAAAGTGTGTTTTTATTATTGTTGTTATTTATTTATTTATTTTTGCTTTAAATGTGTGAAGACCCTAAGCGAAGCCGAGCTAATCAGCTACTGCCGCAATGGCGCCGCTTCTGCTAGTGAGCACGGCTGGCTTCGGATCACGTGCGCTCTGCTGTCTTCACTCCCATTGGTAGTCGCCGCACCAAGTCGCTGCAAATTTGCATAAAGTTAAACGTTTTCTCAATTGTGTCGCGTCGCTGAACATGCCCACATCTACTCGCCAATGGTCGCTGGAAGTCGGCAGCTCTCGTCGAACACGAAAGGTCTCCGGTCGCTTTGCCGCTGCGAGTTGCTGTCTGTGTAAACGCACCTCATCATCTACAGTCTTTGTGAGATTGTGAGTCTGATGAGACTAAACCACTCATGTGTCTATTGTGTTCATCAGATATGTACGTGAAACAACACCGAAGCATTAAAAAGAGATATTCTAATATTCAGCTGGTTGTTTTGTCAGTAATAGTGTAATTCATGTTGACTAACTTAACCCGATTGATGTCTGTTTTAAATATTCCGTTTGCATGAAATTTGATCAGTAGCCCTGTTTGACTCCATTTTCACCTCAGACGATCAGCGAGGGCCGGCACTCGGTCCGTATCACGGGCCTCAGCACCATCGACTTCCGGGCCGGATTTGCCAGGAAGCACACGCTGGACTTCAAAATGACCTCCAGCAGGCCTGTACAAGGTTGGAAGGACTCACTATTTCCTCATTTTTACCTTAAACTGTAGTAGTCATTTATTTACACATCACTTCTTATTCTAATCCAAATGAACTCCCAGTGTTTTTATGTATATTATACCGGTTAAACGATGTATTTATGTTAAAGCACATTTTGGAGGGGAAAAAACACCCCTGCAATCAACAATTAATGAATTCATTAGTTAAGGAACAATCTATCAGGAATGACTACAAATCATGAAAAATATATTTACAGTGTGAACATGAAAATCTTGATGATATGGGAAGCTGAAGCGCTTGTTAAAATCGATAGCTATCCGCCGCATTTAATGCGAGGCGGGCGATTCAGAAATGCACCAGGTGTTAGTCTTTGGTGCGATTACTGTAAGTGGCTGACTTCAGATCCTGTAATATATCAGCCTCGTGGAGCACAAAGATGAGAGATGGGATACTAAGCATGTCCTTAGCATACAACATACTATTCTGAGTGAGCCCTTCTTCATTCTCTTCCTTACAGTAATATAGTTTCGGTATTTGGCGTCACTACATAATGATCTCTTTTTCTCTCCCTCTTACTCAAACACACACACAGGCATCCCCACCTTCATCCTGCTAAACACAACAGGCCTGTCCCATCCTGCACGTGCCGATCAGCTGGAGCTCCTGAGCATCACTGGCGGCGTGATAAAGACGATGCCCATTCGCTACTATCCTGAACGTAAGCCCTATGGTATCTGGAACATCACAGACTTCATGCCACCCGACGAAGCCTTCTTCCTCAGAGTGACCGGCTACGACCGAGACGGCTTCCTCTTCCAGAGAGTCTCCAGCGTCTTGTTCTCCAACATCATACCAGGTCAGAGCAACATATTACCGAGAGTCACGCTCACTCGGCTTGTTGTAGTTCTCCGGGGCCGGGGCGGCTCAACGGTTAAGGCTCTGGGTTACTGATCAGAAGATCAGGGGTTCAAGCTCCAGCACCGCAAAGCTGCCACTGTTGGGCCCTTGAGCAAGGCTCTTAACCCTCGATGTTCCAGGGGCGCTGTATCGTGTCTGACCCCAAAATAAAGGCTGCTTCTTCTGTGTTAAAGCACAGTAAAAATCTTTGGAGAACATGCAGGATGTCGTCTCACAGCAAAGTAATAAATCATTTTCACATTCTAAAAATGTTTTCGTGTAATGTGATGCGATGTGGAATGTGATTTTGCCACCAGATGCCCCGAAAGTGAGTATGCCATCCACCAGTCCAGGTTACTACCTGCAGAAGGGTGAACTCACATGCCAGGTCGACAGTCTGATTCCCTTCGCCCTACGCTTCAGCCGAGAGGGCAAGAGCCTGGGTGTGGACCAGATCTTCAGGTGCTTTTTATTACATTCTGATACAATACGTATTGATAAATATCGGAGCTAAACTATATATTTGAAGTTACTCTTAATACCCAAGTTTTATTTGACACTCCCCCCAACCCGCCCCCATTTCACTGCTTTTGCTTTACTGAAACAGCGAGTCTTCCAATGTGTCATGGGAGATAGCTAAGGTGTCTCTGAAAGATGAGGGCTTCTATGACTGCATCGCCACCAGCAGCGCCGGAACTGGGCAAGCCCGGACCTTTCTGGACGTTTCTGGTGAGAACCGTTGACCAAACTGGGGAGAAAAACGAGGGAAAAATTGCTATTGGGTATCACAATATGCATATGTGGTTCCATGAGATGTTTGGCATTAAGGATGTTCTTAGACTTGTACATTTTTCCAACCCATGGCCATTTAGTGTTTGGTCAGGTGTGAAAGCTGCACCCCAATGTCTGGTCCATTTAAAATGAATTCATGTGAAGAGTATACCACGTGTGAAAGCTGTTCAAGTTAAAAATTAAAATAAAATAAAAAAAGCCTGAAGTATATAAGAAAGGACCTTCACTTGAAGCATCAACCCATGCCGTGCTCAAATGAGATCAAATGAGCATCTCAGATCAAAGAAAATGTAATGGTTAAGCTCTTCCCTACATGAGAATCAATCCTTGAGCATTCAAGCCAAGTGTGAAATTGCCCCAAATCTCCCCTCATCCAATCCCAAGCCAGAGGAGCTCAGCATTCCCCGAGTGAAATTGGATGTGCAGTAACACTCTGATTTACTTCATGTTCGCTCTAGCACGCACACATGTTGAGCAAGAAAGGTCTAGCCTGAGCCTTAGTTCAGCGTGGGCAAGTATGTTCTCTTCAAGTTGGTATTAAAATATGTGGAAACTCTTTTATTTATGTATTTATTTATTTTTCTGGTCTTTGTAGGATGCTATGAAGTTAAAGATGGGGTTTTCTCAAGAACTGCTGCATAAGCTCACAGAGTATTCATTTAGCACAAGGATATAGTGTATGCTTGGGCTGGTCAGGACAAAATGCTTTAAGAAACCTGACTCCACATCATCCTCGTCAGTGCTTCTTTAAACCGACAAACCGTTTTCATTGGTCCACAAAAAAAAAAAACACAGACGCTGAATTACTCCATTTGAAACCCCAGTAGAAAGGCTTTTGTATTGTAATTTGACTTGCAACATGTTAGTATAATTAAAGAATTTCAGCTTGAACAACCGTCTGCAGAGGCTATCAGGACCTGGGTTTAAGATTTGATGAGAGGGCGAGAGAGAGACTGAGACTCTGTGTCTTCAGGCCAAAGTGAATTGCTTCACTAATCCGGCTGTCATAACGCGACTTGTGTTGATAAGTGACAAACTCATCCTCCCTCCCACCAAATTTATGTCTCTTTTAGAATAATCCCTTTTCACACACTAATCCACTAATCACTCACAGTTTCTTTTTTCCTCATCAATCAGATTTGCTGTCAGCGCCTAAGAAAGATTCACACGTTTGAAGACCCCCGCCAAAAAAAAAAAACGTGTTGAACAGCTGAGAAAATCGACACTTTATGTGGAAACCCCTTCACATGCTGAAATGTTTAGTGACTCCTTGTGTGTTTCTGTGTGTAGAGCCTCCACCGGACATCGCCGCGCCTTTCAACGTGACGGCGTCACCAGGCTCCGTTGCGACGCTGACCTGCGTGGTGTCCAGCACCGTGCGTTTTAACCTGACCTGGCAGCGTGCCGGCGTGGATGTTCGACTGGGCGCGCGTTCTCGGCTCACCTCCAACCTCTCGCTGGAGATCCAGCGTGTAACGACGGACGACGCTGGCTGGTACGGCTGCGTCGCTGCCAACGAGGGCGGGGTTTCAGCCTCCCGCGTCTACCTCAGCGTGCAGTGTGAGTGTGCCTGCGGCCACCATCCATTCTTCACGTTGTACAGGCTGCCATTGTTCTAATGTTTATCCAGTCGTAAAATGACCAGAGAGCTAAGGGACTCGACACGCGTTTCTAACCAGCCACAGACGCAGTAACTTGGCAGATGATTTGAGAACTGATCTCATGCCAAGTTACTGCCGCTCTGGCATCTGAAGGCGTGTGCGTAGTGCTCGAATTTCCTCATGGACGTTTAAGACGCAGTAAGATTTATGCTGCGGGAATTTGGACTTCTGGCAGAAGAGGACCGTCAGCACCAGATTCATTTTCAGCGCTGCTCCAATATTTCACTCTAATAGCCAGGATGTGTGAAAATGACTTACAGCCCAACCGAATCACTACAGTACGAGATCCGCTGCTCTTTCCATTCATGCGGCATAGTGTGATTTTTCATTTCATGTTCTTGTCATGGTTATAAACTTATTAACTTATTCTAAACAGATGTACAGGCTGTACTAGAACTTAAAAAAAAAAAAAAGTTTTGTGGCGTTAAAATTTCATAATACTTCTTATATTATGACTAAATGGTAACGGTAAAAGGTTGCTGCAAACCCGCCATCGTTTACGCGTTTTTGCCTAGGAATTACGCATTTTAACATGAATCTGGAACAATTCAACAGTCGCAGAGGTGTTTTGAACACCCTGGAAGCCCCTCCCACTTCCTCTACCTCACATTAGTAATCTGTCTTCTCGCCGCCCTCGCTTCCTGTAAACGGAGAATGTTTCGAGTTGAACTGAAATCTATTAACGTATATTTCACTTGAGCTAGCATAATACTAGGACCGACGTTCACGATGAAAATTTTTAGATTTAAAAAAAAAAAACCCCAAAAAAACAGTAGTTAAAAATGACCCGTTTCCCAGACGTTACTTGGTCTAAGGCACAACTTTATTATCTTGCTAGGTTATAGGATCTTGTTGTCATGGCAACACGTTATTTATTTATTTATTTATTTATTTATTTTTTATCAAGTACAGATATCGTCAGCGGCGCTCCAGCAGGACAACGGCGCAGGCGTTTCACGAATAATAAAAATGCACCAAAATGACATCGTATAGAACGTTATCCTTTTATGAAAATAATGTGTCCTCATATAAACCCGTATAACCTCGGAGTTTGTTATGCTTAGTTTTTTGTGAGTCAAGTGTTTAAAGAAAGACGTCGTAACATGAATAATGTTTGCAGCTTATAAACTACATATAAAGTTGTTTCCTCTTTCCCTTTTTTCCCCCCAATATATCTGTTCCCTTTTGTCTTTCATTTTAGTCCAACCTCAAGTTCTCCAAGTGTAGCTTCTCTCAGCAAACAGCTGTCACACACTGTGTGTGTGTGTGTGTGTGTGTGTGTGTATGTGTGTGTGTGTGTGGAGTGTGTAATAACCACCTGTTGGGACCCCTGTGTTGTCCTAGTCATTATGAGCTCTTTGAAGTGGGACTGCTGACATAGTGAGGCCCGGACAGGTCAAAGACAACTGCCCAGAGTTCTTTCCAGTTCATCCCTCGCTTACACATATACACAGATTCTCCCTCCCCCCGAAACACATACACACAGTATGCACTACTCCGGTGTGTGTTCTGGTCTATCTCTACTGTAACTCCTTGCCCTAGGTTACTCCATGGATTTTCTCCACGATCCTCCAGAACCATATAAAGCCAGCTATCGGTTTATTAACTATTCATTTACAGTGAAATACCTGAAATAACGAAGGACACTCTAACGCACCCGACTGTCAGATCCGTTCATATCAGAAATCGTCTTCGAGGTCTGAGGAAGACGTGAAAGGTGTGTGAACGTGTCGAGGAGGTGATGTTAGAGCGCGAGGAGGCTGGCTGAGCTGTTAAACGTTCGCCCGAGGGAAGCCAAGTCTATTAGAGTGCGCTTTAGTGACTAAGACTCAGGATAATTACAGCTTTATAGCCAGGCACAGAACAGCCTCTCAACAGCAAAGTATGACTGTTGGGCCAAATCCGACTGGGCTAAACACGACCGCTCAACAGCCCCATGGATAGGATGATGTTTACAGGCAGAATTAGCAGCAGGCTGTGTACTGGTATAGGTGAGACGCCAAAGAGGTAATAAGACAAGCGGTGTGTGTTTGCCGTGACGCAAAATCGCTGCAGGTATAAAACCCTGGGACGGCTGCTTTAAGTCTGTTTTATGCTTGGTTTCACTTAAAAATGCTGGAAGTGGAACCCTGTCAGTACGTGTACGTTTTGGTCATACTATTTTCATGTCAGGACGAAAACCTAATATATTTTTTTGTTTTGTATTTATTATCAGAAATCAAAGATTTTGCAGAATTTAAAAGCGAATTCTGTGTCTTTTGCTTCTTTGTAAATCAAAAACTAAACAGGAAACAGGTTCAGTTTTTCTGAAACTTGTGGTTGTCCCTGATAGGGCCATAAATCAGTAAGCCTTAAATCAACACACGCGTGGCGCTTGCTATCAGCTAGCTTTGAACTGATTGTTCAGTACGTTTACACGGACAACAATTAACCCGATTAAGACGATACTCTGATTAAGAAACTAGCATGTAAACAGCGATTATTGATGACCTTAATCCGACTGAAGTCATACTCGACGTAAACACAGATGGAATTAAGGCGTGTGGAGTACTCCTGTTTTAGTCGCATTATCGACGTGTATTACAGACACACCTTAATCACACTATTAACGTCATGTGGAAGTTTTCAGCACATTTTGTGACGGGACACACACAGCAGCGCTCAACCGCAAACAAGAGAGCATGGCTGCGTCCCAAACCAAGCAAAATACATGTATTTCAGCTACTATGTAGTAGGTAAGTACACGGTTTGGGACGCAGCCCACGGCTTCAAGCAGTCGTCTATGTGCACGTACAGCATGACAAATAATTAACTGCACTCGAAGCTTTCGTAAAATTTAAAATAAAAACATCCAAAACTGTATACGGTACCATAACGAAGACGAACTGCATGTCGAGGCGTGAAATTCTGGAGGGAACGTCGGACGGCGTGGCGCGGTGACGTAATGACGTGTGCTGTTAATCGATCTATGTTCTATAACACGTAAAACGGGTACATGAAAGGAATATTCTAAAAGCGACTCATTTAAACACCTTAATCACGATATTGTCTTATTCAGAATAAGGTCAATAATTAGATTACTGCTGTCCGTGTAAACGTAGTCAGTGATACGGTGAGAAGATGAACACCCGCTATAACGCAAGCGATAACGGGAACAAATGCTCCACACATTCAGTGTAACTATAAATAAATCGAAAAACTTTACATGTCATTCTTTAATAAATAAACATTGTGGTATAAGGAAAATAAGCCACATGTCCTCTTATTTTAGTCTTTACATAAATCGCATTCGGCTACCACACGGAAAACAGAGTGTCTGTAGGTCTGTCCAATCTCAAACTAGAATGAATAGCTAAGAAGAGCTTTAGCTATTTATACACTGCTGTGTAGCTAATTCTTTATGATACCGTACGTTTGTAAAAGACTGCAGTAGCTTTAAGAGCTTGTCAGAACAGAAAAATAACATAATGATGTATACCATTATCATCAAAATAATACATTTTTTTTTAATATATTTTGGATGTATCATCCAGCACTAGTCCTTTTCTTGGAGGCTTTTTTGAATGCAGTGCTAGCAGTGAGTAAATCAAAATAATCTCTGAATGTGCTACAATCTCCAACTCCACTGCCAGTATATTTGCAGAGTTTTGGAGAGTATACCCCTGATGTCAGCCAGGATTTGGTTTGCTTGGGTCTGGCGCATCCTTCCAGATTTTCCCAGTTGCTCCTGAATCTACTGTGTTCATATTCCAGTCTTTCAGAGCGAGTCGTGCCAGTTGTGGTCGTTCTTTGCCGAGGTGCAAATCCATGCCTCAGCCTGGGCCTGGGAAGCGGAACAGAGAGAGTCTGTAAATCACGAACGGGCCACAGGAAAACCAAAGCACAAAGTCAGAGAGATGGGCCTCTGAAGGACTTCTTGGCAGTTGTGAAAGAAAGAACAATGAAAGCACACCCTTGTGGAACGAGCTACACATCATGAAACCGAATCAGGAGGGTCTGGAATCAATACTCCTGCTTTTCCGAGAGGGAACATGAAGGGAACACTCGCAGTTAAAAAGATGAATCTCTGGAAAGAGTGTTTTTGTGTGTTATTGTACATGTGTATAGGGGTTGTTTTTTTTTTTTTGTGTGTATGTGGTGTGTATATAAATAACTCAAATTCAGTTACACTTAAGGAACACATGTTTGTGTCAGCAGCCCGGCCGATAGTGACGGTGAACCCACAGAACCAGACGTTTAGTACGGGAGATGAGGTGCGGCTTAGGTGCTCGGCTAAAGGCTATCCTGCACCTACAGTAGTGTGGACCCACAATGACATGTTCATTACAGGCTCCAGTAGGTAAGTAGCTTGGCAAACATTGCGCAACACTGAGCGTTTCTCCAGACTTTCTCTTTCTCTGCTTTTTTTTTTTTAACATGCTTGCATGTTGCTTTCTTGTCTCTCCAGGCACAGGATGATCCCAGATGGTACACTAGTCATCAGGAACACCGTGCAGAAGGACGCAGGGGTATATGGCTGCCTGGCCAGCAGCGTAGCCGGGACAGATTCAAAGGACGCTCTCCTCAGCTACATCGGTCAGTAACGTTTGAGACGCATGGTTCGTGTGAATCAGTATTGAGGACTTGAGGTCAAAACCATGCAGGAAAGGGACTGTAGGAGTGAATAAAATTGCATCAGTTATTCTTGAGTGGAATGTACTGTAGGTCTTGGTGATTAATCGTCATAACCTGATTTTTAGAGGCGTCACACGACTGACTAGAATAACTATTCCGACAATTTCAATAATAATGATGATGATGATGATGATAATAATAATAATAATAATAATAATAATAATAATAATAATAATAATAATGTGTTAGTAATCATGCGTTTATTTGTCTTCAGTTATTTTTTAAAATCATGGTCAGGGTTGTGGTGGATTTATCCCAGAAACACTACGGACTAACCGTGCGTTCATGTCCTCTCAGATAGTCCGTATTTACGAGTTGGGAAGTCGTAAATACGACATCGGGTGCGTTCAAGTCACTTTGGTTGGAGCATGATGGCGGCGTACCTTCTCTTAATCGACTACAAAAAAGTATAGCAAGGGTTTTTTAAAAAAAAAAATCTATTTCTAGAAAACGAAGAACAAAAAATGCGCATCAGGTGTAGGGTTTTTTTTTTGTTTTTTTTTTTTTGTTTGTTTTGGGTTTTTTTTGCTTTTAAAAATAAAAATAAAAAATGAAGCCGGCTGTAAACTTTATTGTCACGTATTATATCGTAATTGTACAACTTGCCTGTATTTCAAGAACTTGCTGCGTATACTGAACACATAATAACTGAAATCAGATTCTGAGACGAGTAAACGTTCGATGTCAGCAAAT
Organism: Stegophilus panzeri; assembly: GCA_024331685.1. Lineage (NCBI taxonomy): Eukaryota > Metazoa > Chordata > Actinopteri > Siluriformes > Trichomycteridae > Stegophilus > Stegophilus panzeri. Next base: position 31,983,553 of record JANDJT010000102.1, on the reverse strand, counting down.
TTACCGTCAACTACAGACGTTGCATCTGTTGATTCCACCATGTTTTCTTACTGACACGCCCACTCAGCCCCATCCCCCCCCCATCCCTCCCCCCAAACCCCTCAACTCGGAAATTCTGAGCTCAAAGAAAACCCGGTTTCCCCACTCGTAATTATGACGTGGTGGTGGCGTTCACACGCGTTCAACTGGTAAATAAGATCTTTGCGGCGTGACTTGAACGCACTATATGGCAGGAATACACCTCAGATTGGACACGCACTCATTCGCACCTAGCAGCACATAGCCAATTCAACTGCTAGCATGTTTTTGAGAGTGGGAGGAAACCCCAGCGGATATGGGGAGAACATGCGAGACACCACGCGGACAGTAACCCAAGCTCAAGATTGAATCTTCAGTGATCCTAATCGATGTGTGACAACGTTGGCGTGTTAACTGGGAAGATTCCAGAAATTGGACCCCGAGTGGGTTTATTTATTTATTTATTTTTTCCTTCTTTTTTGGGGGGGGGGGATTAGGTGAAAATGGCCGTCTCATATTTTTAGCAGCTACAACAAAACTGTACAGATACAAAAGCAGTAAGTGGGCGTGGCTAAGGTACAAGTTAGAGATTCCGTTCACATAATAATTATGAAAACAGATTTTAAATGGATTTTTCATTAAGAAAGAACTCGCTTTTCCTGGTTAACTCGTTTCCTCTTCCTGAATCTCAAGAGTCTCCCCGGGTGACGGTACCGAAGAGCAGGTTACTGGTTGGCTTAGGACAGACTGCTGTCATGGAGTGTACAGTAACAGGAATTCCACAGCCAGAGGTCTTGTGGTACAAAGGTGAGGCGATACCTCCGCTCCTTAACCTGCGTTCGCACGGTCAAATCTGCTGAACACAAATGTTCGTGCTAGCTTTAATCTGTTCTATAACGCACACTTAACCTGCAGGTGACAAGCAGGTGAAGACGTCGCTGTTTGTGAGTATGGACTCGAACGGGGGCACTTTGAGCATTCGGCAGATCGAAGCGGCCGATACTGGAGATTACATCTGCGTGGCAGTGAACCTGGCAGGCACCGCACAGGCCAAGATCAGACTGGACGTGGGCGGTACGCAAACTACTGAGCTGTCATGTTAACTTTTCAGTTATTTCGTTCGGATTGCGTGAGCGTGTGTGAGACTAGTTATGATCTGCAGTTTTTTTAATAAGTGTGTTATTCTTAATGCCACTCGTAAATTCTTAATGGAAGCGGTAACGAAACATCGTAGAAACCAAGCTTTTGGTTTAGTGGATCTGATGAATTTACAGCATTATTTTGAAAAAAACAATAACCCGCAGTTTTAAGACATTCACACATCCATAACTGACTACAGGAGGCTGAATATTAGCTGAATTCAACTTACACCTTTAATCTCCTCTCTCTCTCTCTCTCTCTCTCTCTCTCTCTCTCTCTCTCTCTCTCTCTGTAGCCACTCCTCAGTTCACGAGGCAGCCCTCCAACGTGGCTGCGGACATCGGCTCTAACGTCACCCTGTCTTGCCAGGCCCAGGGCCACCCCGAACCACGCATTACCTGGAGACGAGCGGACAACGCCGCCCTTTTCTCCCGTCGCCATGGCCACAGCTCCGTCACTCAAATGAGGGATGGAGACCTGCAGATAACTAGTGAATATCTCCCTAGCACTTAAGACTAGGACCACACATTACCTAACCCAAACTGAACACACCAAGCTCCCACGAAAACACGTCTCAGCAAAATAGTTTTAGTAGTTCAAATTCACAATGACCTGCATAAATATTTGCCCCCGCCCACATTTTCAACATTTTGTAGTGTAACAACCTGGAATGTTTATAGCCCATATTATTGAAGAGGTGTGGGGTATAATGTAGTTTGCGAAGTTATTTTCAAATACATAATGAAAAGGTTTGCATTGTGGGGATTGTATAAGTATTTGCCCCCTTTGCTGTGGAACCTCTTCAGTTGTTTCTGGATCAACCAGCTGGCACCGGCAGGCATATGTCACCGTGTCATGTGAGCTCAAAATAATTACACCTGTCACTGGAAGACACCAGAGTTTGTTAGAGAGCATAATGGAACAAACAACATCTTGAAAACCAAGCAGCTATCAAAACAAATCTGGGATAAAGTTGTGGAAAAGTAACAGTCAGGGTTATTATGCAAACTATATTTATTTTCCCTCCACTTTACTATAATGGGCTATTTTGTAGCCTCATTTAAGTAATCTCAATTAAGTCCATTTCAGTTCCAGGTTGTTTAAGGGGGCGGGGTGTACAAATACTTATGCTACTTCTCAGTTTTTCCCCCAATTAGAGGAAAAGAAACCTACTATTTAACTTTTTTGTCATTGGCTATTGACAATAATTGTGTACAGATGTTTGAAAATGTAGTTTTTGCCCATGTGAACGGTGTTTGTTTGTTTTTGTTTTTTTGTTGTTGTTTTTTTGTTTTTTTTAAATATCCTTATATCCCGCTCGCACGAGCACCATTAGATGGCGCTAGTATTTGGCTCGGTCTTTATCTGTGAATGTGTCCAAATTGTTATGTTTAGGCCTGAGGAACGACAGTGCAAGTAAGGATTTATTTGTGCTCCTGACAGTAAAGTGACTTGGCTCAACAGTAACCTCAAGAGCAAAGAGGAAATTGAGCACAGTCACAACAAACGGAAAACCGTAACAGGCGTGAGCAGGATCACGTTGTGATGTTAACAGGTTTTCCCGTCCACATGAAAACCGTGACAAAGGTTTACAGATTTGTCCACCTTGGATGATGATTTTGAAAAGCTTTATTTACATTGACCAAAAAGTTTTTCGTGCGGTCCGGATACCAAAATGCGGAGAAAAAGCTACATTGTATCCGTATTTTTGACCAGTATATACAACCAGACTGCAGCTTTGAGTGAAAAAAAAAATCTAAAAATGTTTGATAGACTCAGGGCTACCAAAATTTGCTTAGAAGGCGAAAACCTTGAATCTGTGCCTCTTATATACTTTTTTTTTTTTTTTTTTTTTTTTTTTTTAAACGAGTAATCTGCCAACCCAGACCAGCCTGTAAATCATGATTGTAAATCACATCTGTAATTGGGGTAAATGTTGTGGAATGTAACCCTGGCATTAAATGATTTGCAGGAGCGAGATAAATTCATACTCGCAGTACTGAGTTGCTTTGGGCTAAGCTCCTGACACTGACCCAGTTATTTAGACCCATTACTTAGTCTCAGTTCCTCTGGTGCGGCTTCCTGAATAACCTGGCTCTAATGTTGATGTTGTTTTATAGACCTTTGGGTTGAAGATGGGACCACTTATGTGTGTGAAGCTCAAAACCAGTTTGGCAAAATCCAGGCCAAAGTCAGAGTCACTGTCACAGGACTGGGTAAGAAATCTTACCTTCTCTCTCTCTCTCTCTCTCTCTTTTTTTTTTTTTTTTTCCTTTCCTTTTTTTCTTCTCTGTCTCTCTCTCTCTCTCTCTCTAATTGCAGAAATATTTACTATATATTTTATGCAAAATCCTGTTTTTACAACGAAACGTAATCCTTCAAGATTAATGCACGTTGAATTCCTGTCTGGAAAGCCACATTGAAATATATAATATTTCAGACTTTCCATGCAATTCTCCCTACACTCCCAGCTATCAAAGCAATGGCACTGACTGATGATAAAAAAAATAAAATAAAACAAAAACGCTCTGACCTGTGTGACTTCCGTTGGAACCTTAAAGTGCGTTTAAGCATTTTTTGTGAGATAAGCAGCAGAACAACAGCCTCAGATAACCTTCTTTATTACACAGTCCTTGATTAGAGTACTCTGACAGTCATTTTAATTGGTTAGATTGATATTTTACTCATATTCAGCTACAATAAGCAGTGAGTCGTGCAATTAGATGTGTGTGTACAAACATATGGATCTCCTAAATTCAAGTACTGTCTGTATATGTGATTAAGAGAAGGTCTTCGCTTGTGTGTGCATTTAGGAATGCATAAGAATGAATGGAATGTAGGGAAAAAAAATATTTTTAATGATCAAAGAGCTGGAGGAACAGCAATGACTCCTAGTGCAGCCTTTTTTAAAAATTCTTTCTGGAAGATGAGTTCCCATCCCACAGGCCTGCTGGACTTCAAAGTTAGTATTCAGCAGATGAGCTGGCCCACGCAGAAAAAAAATCAAATCCGCATGCCTAATATGAAGAATGTAATGTTTTATTTAAAAAAAAAAAAAAATGCAAGCACTAGCAGAGGTTCAGCTCATGTCTGTAAGTGTGGATGCATGTGAATGATTGTGTGTGTGTGTGTGTGTGTGTGTGTGTGTGTGTGTGTGTGTGTGTGTGATCTAACAATAATAGTGCCAAATGTAGGCTAAAGGTCATAAAATGAAGTGCTCCCATGATTCTGAGTTGTCCCATAATTCCCTGCTTTTCCCCACCAGCCCAGTGATGCATACGTTTTATACATCCTCTGGGTTAACCATGGAAACGTAACAGGGTGTATCTGTCTTTTCACTAAATATATCGCCCTGCTCGCATATGCACATTGCACATGCAATGATGCACAAAACAAAATGCACATTAAAAAAAAAAAAGAGCTGCCCATCTGTGGCCAAGCGAGCAGAACCGGGCATGCTCTCAGGGTAGAGGAATGAGTGACATCATCTTCTTCTTCATACTCTCTCTCTGCTGTCAATCATAAAGACACTAGCCAATCACAGGTGTCTGAGCTTATGTATGCAGAAGAGGGCAGATAGCGCTTTCCTCTGAATGTGGTTGGTACCTGTCGTACTTGCACACTATGGTGAATGCGTACAAAATTGTCTGGTTTTTATTTAATTTTTTTTTTTTTTATGAATTTTTATTCTTTAAGTAGTTGGTAAATTGTTGCCATACGGCAACAACGTGCAGTGGTGGAAAGTATCGTATAGTCAAAAATAACACAAAATGTATGACATTACAATTCCTATTATGGCATTTTCTAGACTGAAAAGTTGAGGTTTGTTTGCCACTTTGTAAGCAGGTAAAAGTTATATCTTCTAGAAAGGAATTACAGCTGGAAAAAGGATGTGGATGGATTTACTCACTCAAAATACATACAAAAATGAAGATCCAAACATGTTTTGGGTGAAGAGTCTTTCTCTAAGAAAAGTATTGTTTCTCTTAAATTCTTAAGTATTTCTCTTTAAACATAAAATTTAGAAAATAAGGTGCAAAATGTTTGAAGTGACGACAGTTTTTCTTACTCTGAATGTGAAAAAATGTAAATATACTATTAGAGAAGCCGAGTGGGGAGTTATTATTATTATTATTATTATTATTAATTTATTTTTTTGTTTGTTTGTTTTTTTTTGCTGTGTAGGCCTGTTTCAATTCATGAACGCACATACTACAGTTCCATTATCGCATGTTGTTGCCATATGGCAACAATTACATTTTACCATTTAACAGAGTACTCAAAATACATAAACTTGTTTAAATGACAAGCAAATCAATGTTAACTCCTCAGATGGTGTGTAATATTTTTTCCTTTCCGAAGTAGTTTTGCCTAAATATTGAAAAATGAATCATATGCTCTCCGATGATGACCTTCACCATGCCATGTGATTGCAGAAAAGGACGTGCAGGCAGCACGTCCTGGTCATGTGATGTGGCTTTTAAACAATTTTTTATTTATTTATTTTTTTTTTTGGATATGTCAAGGCGAAAAGACCTCTTTTTCCAGTTACATAGGAAAATAGTAGTTTTGTATTATTGTCTATCAAAAAATTGGAGACAAATTCATTGTTGCCAAACGGCAACACAATACATTAAAGGATTTTAAGGACAGTGTGAGAAGTAATAAAGTTTGATGTGAGTATACGGTCACTTTAGTATATGAGTGATGTATATACTTGTGTCTGGACACCACCAAGCCTTTTATCTGTTTTGGGAAAGGATCAGCATGCTTATACCATCTGTCAGAGCACTACGGGTCAGCAACTTGATTTTGTCAGATGTTTGCCAGACAGCTCCATAAAAATCAGTGTATTGTATAACTGTCTGAGTGGTGCTCTGTGTGTGTGTGTGTGTGTGTGTGTGTGTGTGTGTGTGTGTGTGTGTGTGTGTGTGTAGTTACTCCTGTGATAGCACTGAGTCCTGCAGAGGTCAGTGTAATAGAGGAGCAGCAGGTCACTTTACCGTGTGTGCTGCTTGCTGGAAACCCGCTGCCTGTGAGACACTGGCTCCACGAGAACACCCTGGTGAGATTCAGCAGTATATCCACCGTTTATTAGAGCTCCTAATGCTGTTTCTTGTATTGATAGATGGGTATGTCTGCAATGCCTCTGTGCACAGGTGAGCTCGGGACCATACGCGAGTATCCGGCGTGATGGCAGTCTGCATATAGAGAGAGTCAGTGTGCAGGATGAAGGACCGTATACATGCGTGGCTGAAAATGTGGCAGGAGTTAGCAACCGCACCACCACCGTCCACGTATATGGTAAGATGGGACTCACTGGCTACTTGATTATAAACACACTACTGTTAATGCTGGGAAAGTAGCCATTGGATAGCCGTGGATGTGGTCAGTAACAATATACACACACAGGCTGTGGCATTCAAACAATCCTAGATTGGAATTAAAGGACCCAAGAAAACACTCCCCAGACTGTTACACCACCACCACCACCAGCCTGAACTGCTGACACGAATCAGGTTGGGTCCATGGGTTCATGCTAAATTCTATGATCTATCTTTATGTCCCAGCAGAAATTGAGATTTATCAGACTAGGCAGTGTTTTATCCCTTTTCGGTCAGTCTGTGCACACTATATCGTCAGATTAACGTTCTTGGCCGATAGAAATGGGACCCTGATGGTGGTCTTCTGTTTTTGTAGCCACTCTGCCTCAAGATTGGCCGTTTTGTGCATTCTGAGATGCTTTTCTGTTCACCGTGGTTGTAACGAGTGGTTATTCCAGTTACCGTAGCCTTGCTGTCAGCTGCCAAATCAGCAAGGCATTTCCACCAATAGAACTGCTACTGGTTGGATGTGTTTTTTGTTTTTTTTTTGTTTTTTGTTTGTTTGTTTGTTTTTCATGCCACTCTTTGCAAAACTCTAGGGACCTGTACGGGACTCTTGACCTGTGTCTGCTTGATTTTATTCAGGCATTAACCTGTTAAACCATTTCTTCGTGTGTGTGTGTTTCTGCTCCAGTGATGCCCACTATTCAACATGGCCCTCAAGTGTTCAGTACCATAGAGGGAACTCCCATTTCTTTGCCCTGTCGTGCCCATGGAGTGCCCAAACCAGACATCACATGGGCTAAGGTATAACTTTCTCCATCTTTATTTTTTTTCTCAGATTTCTGTTCTCAGCTGACAGAAGTGGAACCCAAGGAGGTCTTCTTTTGTTCGTAGCTTATCCGCCTCAAGGTTTGACCAGTTGTGCATCCTGAGATGCTTTCCTGTGCACCACGGTTGTAAAGAGGGGTTATTTGATTTATCGTAGCCTTCATGTCAGCTCAAACCAGTCTGGCCATTCTGTCCGAGTTAGGGTTCGGGTTAGGTTTAGGGTCAAGTTTCAAATTTCTGCTGAACCCGACCCCTTGGTGTGAATGAGCTTTTTAATACCTGAACTTTTCACCCACGAACCCAAACAAGTTTGTTTTCAAATGTTTCCCTTAATTTCTTCAGATTCTGTTCATGTTCAAGTTGACGTTATTAATACGTGTTACACAATACATATTCAAATGGCCCGTCGAGTCAAGTTTAGGCTTTTAACTATAATAACTAAAGAAATATTATGCCAACAATAGTAGTTGATGGTGATCTCTACCACAGTAGTATCGTTAAAAAGGAATATTTAGTGGCTCTCTATAAAATAAAAACAGACAAAATAGCGAGTTTACTGTTGACTCAGACCCAAACAGTACAGAAACTCAGTACTCCAGTCTCAGCGCACCTCCATTCAGTTATGTACGAGGGGATGTGGTTTTTTTTGTTTGTTTGTTTTTGGTTTTTTTTGTTCCTCTTTTTCTTTTTTTTTTTTTTTTTTTTTTTTTTTTTTTTTTTTCTTTTTTTTTTTTGTGGAAATTTATTTCTAGCGCATATTTTAAAGTCTTCCAGTTTGCGCAACGAGTATCTGTGACTTGTCGCTGTGAAGTTAGGTCGAGCCCAGAGAGCGTCATAGGAAAGTTCTGTTAAAGCCACATCTGGACACGTGTGCCTCATAATTTATTTCTTTTCTTTTTTTTTTTTTTTTTACCTCAATGAACTTTCAAGACCAGCACAGGTCAAGTCGAGTAGGAATGCTCGAGGAAGGGTGAATCGAGGAAATCTGCTACTGAAACACACTTTATATCTGCTTGTACTTAGACAAAGCATACAATGTATGTGATGTATAGATATACTGATCATAGGAGGTATGCTACCCTTTTTTTCTTGTTTTTTTTTTTTAAATTTTATTTTTAATATAAGCTTGGCAGAAAGCCTTTTTTTCTTCCTCTGTCAGCATGATGAGTGCTGTTTTGAAGCTCGCAAGGCAAGGTCGCCAGGTCTCTTCAAAATTCCCACCCCAAGTATATCTCAACAAAACACATCAAAAGACCAGATACTTGCCCAAGAAGGTCAGACTTTGGATAAAGAAGGCACGGTTCTCTCTCTTTTTTTTTTTTTTTTTTTTTTTTTTCCGTCAGTTTTTGCATTCACAGTAGTGTGCAGTGATAATACATGGGTATTATACACTCCGTAATTCCCCTTTCCCCTCTTCTGGACAAGTCAAATGTACTGTACACTGCAAAAAAAAAAAAAATGTCTTAGCAAATGAAAATATCTTAAATATGGGCACATGTATCTAATATTTCATATGAGATGATTATAAGTCAAACATAAGATAATTTATCCTGTTTTAGTTTAAAGATACGTTTACTCAGACTATAAATTGCCAAGTTTTATTGGCAGACATTTAGTTTCTTTCTATCTGCCAATGGGACAAAACTATTTCAAGCTTAAAATGTGTAAAGTCTACAAATAGGTTGAATAATCTTTATAGATGATGTGTTGTCTTCTTATAACAGGAAATATTAGATAAATCTGTCGTTTTCGCTTGCTCGGCTGTCACTTTATTTTTGCAGTGTAGTGTCCTGGCAACCTGCTCACAGGACAAAGACCGCGTTCATTAACTTGATACAAACCGTTGTCTGGAGCAGGAGGTTTAGCTTTTAATTGAAGCCACTTGAACCAGATAACCAAGGGCTTTGTGGAGAACGTGAATGTAAACACCACGTATGTTTGATGAACGTCGGAGGCAGTAGACGGATCACGCACGAGATCTTTTCTCTGCTTGTAGAATAAACATATAAAGCAATGCTTCTGCTTTTCCATTGACTGCTTGGGCAGTTTGCTTGAAATGACTGTCTCTTTTTAATCTTTAGATTAATCTAGGGTGCCTTTCTTTTTAATGAATGTGATGGCAGTGTCAGCCAGAAGCCGAGTCTTCATCATCACTCCGATCTAATGTAAATAAAAAAAAAAAAACAGTCTCTGTAGGATTTGGAAAACAAAAGTGGAGCTAATTATTCTTGTGGTTACTGTCCAAATCCTGTTGGACGCTACTGTGTTGTCACAGCATGGAGAGCTGCTGGATCTGAGCAGCGGCGCGTTCTCTCTGGAGGAGGACGGCAGTCTGCACATCGCGTCCCCAGGGGGGAACGAATCCGGAGAGTTTGTGTGTACAGCCACCAATGCAGCTGGATACAGTTTCAGAAAAGTCCAACTCACTGTCTACGGTTAGAGACTTGACTCATGTGTCTCTGTGTGTTCTCTCTTTCTCTTTCTCTCTCTCTCTCTCTCTCTCTCTCTCTCTCTCTCTGTCTCTCTCTCTCTCTCTCTCTTTCTTCTGCAACCTGAAAGCCCTGATTAAGGGAATTTGGCCTCGAGACAGAAAGTCATGGATAACCAATTAATAGTTCTTAAACACTCAGGTGGCTTAAAAAAGAAGAAAGTGTTAATAGGAAAATTCTTCATTTGCTGTTTATTCATGAGAATGTTTAGGGGTGTCAATAATTGTGACATTAAGTCTGGTGTTTTTTTTTGTTTTTTTTTTTGTCTTAACCTTCAATTAAAGGTTAGATTTCGTTCGTTCAGAGAGCGATGAGACCATTGTTCCAGTGCAAAAAATATTTAAACACTTTTTAGTGTGGCGCGGGGGGGGGTGGGGTGGGGGGTTTGTAGTAGAGTGGATGGGTCTACTTTCTTCTTTGTCTTTGTGTTTGGTTTTGTCGTCACTTTGTGTGTGCATGTGTGCTCAGTGAGACCCAGGCTGAGTGGTGGTGGAGATGGAGAGCGGTCAGGATCAAGAGAGCCGTTAGACATGTCGGTAACGGTGGGCGATGATGTCACTCTCCCCTGTGATGTGCAGAGCGTCCCACCCCCCATCATCACCTGGGCCAAAGACAAGCAGCTCATCTCCCCTTATTCCCCCAGGTAAACATGTACACACATGCACATCTGTACATACACCACCCACATAGGAAGGGCTTTGGGTGGGTGGGGGGGGTTTGGGGATGACTGAAGTCTGCTCAGAGTTACTTAAAATGTTAGTACTGAGCATGTGGAACATGTTAAGGAACAACAGGGTGTGATGTTAAAGGACATGAATCAATGACCTTAATCATTTTCCAACAACAGCACGTCGCAAAATGTTTTATTCCTTTTACATATCCTTTGCCAACAGTTACATTAAAGGACAAAACATAAGTTTCTTTTCTCTTGATGTTAACAAGACAAAAAGCTTGTCATGTTTGTCAATGAGAAACCAGAAAAGAGTACATTCCTCTGGCCTGAAGACTTTCCTGTGGTGGAAAACATACAGCTGACACTGGAGACTCCTTCCAAGAAAAAAAAAAGTTAAACATATCCTCACAGGAAAGTCAACACAGATAATGAATCAACACCTCAAACAGAATCAAGCATTCAGTAGCGTCATGTGGTGCGATGTGTTACGAGTGTGACAGTGTTGTTGCTTCAGGGCCTTTTCTTTCCCCCTTTTTTTTTTTTTTTTTTTTTTCCCCTTCTTTCTTCTTTCTTGAACCGCCACATCAAGTAATTTATTATTCAACGTGGAAACATACACACGTTGTTCAAGTTTTACAACAAATTGTACACGGATTTTGTTTGGCATGAATGTGGTATTCCTAAAAGTCACTTTTGGCTTTATGGATTAAAATGCCACACCGATCAATTTCTCCATCTTTCAGTTCAGGGCACGTATATGGAATTTTTGGAAGATTGCCAGAATTTCTAATAGGCTTTTAATGTCTTATAGACTTTTTTGTGGTTTTGTAGGCAGTGTATGCGAGTCTCTGTGTCTACAATGATGTGTTTGCCCGATTCTGTGCATTAACTGCTAGCACTCCCGTGCTTCCCCTGTCTGTCTGACAGACACACTCAGCTGCCCTCAGGCTCAATGAAGATCACAGAGACACGCGTGACGGACAGCGGCACATACCTGTGTGTGGCCACCAACATCGCTGGCAACTTCAGCCAAGCTGTCAGACTCCGCGTCTACGGTAAGACCCGCAACGGCATCATTTATCAAAGCACAGGGCTGTGGCGTTAACTTTTTACACGAGTATCGACATCGCTTCACTACACGTGATCAGAATCCTCATGATGGTTTCTCTGAATTGCATGCATAATAATATCGTTAGTAAAATTGTACTTAATTTAACAGTTGGTAATGTTAAAAAACATCTTCAGCTGTCTAGTATAGTGTTCCGAGATGCTTTTCTGCTCACCGTGGTTGTACAGAGTGCTTATTTGAGTTACCGTAGCCTTTCTGGCCATTCTCTTCTGATCTCTTGCCAAGAAGGTAAGAGAGATAAGACAGAACTGGATGTTTTTTTGTTTGTTTGTTTGTTTGTCTGTCGCACCATTCTGTGTACACTCTAGAGATCTCAGGAGATCAGCAGTTTCTGAAATACTCAAACCAGCAACCATGCCACGATCAAAGTTACCGAGATCACATTTTCCCCCACATTGTTTGATCTGAAGATTAACTGAAGCTCATGACTTGCATCTGCTCCCTGGATCTTGGCTTAAACGAGAAGGTGCTAACAAGAGCGACTTGTATTATCCAATCCATTAAGCACTGAGGCATTTGAACCTCAGCATACTCTTAGCAGCTTGGCTTAGATCTGGGTTTCCGAACAGCTGTGTGTCACAAATCCACCCCTCTTAATATAAAACCTGCACTGCCTCTGTAAGAGCAGTAGCATGAGGTAACGCCACAAAAGCGTCACTTTGTTGGAGAGATCTTTAGAGACGATTCGGTTTCTGGATTTGTTTTGGCTTGGTCTTCTGCAGTAATTGGTTGCAGCTGGGTCTTTTGAGCAAAGACCCAAGAGTGACTAAAGAGTGGACAAATACTCAAATATACAGTGAAGCACATTACCACACTGTTTTGTAGTTTTAGTTGACCTGAACAAACCTACTACACCCTGGTTGCACCCATTTATAAGGGTGCTGTATCATGTCCAAAGGTAAGTAGCATAAAACATCAATGAAATTGATGAAATTCTGATCAGCCCCAAATGAAAATCAGCTCATCGTGACTGCATCCTGCTGGGATAGCCGCGGTCTATAAGGAGCTGACGGAACAGCTGCGGAATCTTATTGTTGAACGCTACAAATCAAGAGAAAAGAATATCTAGGGCGTTGGACGCATCATGGAGCACTGTGAAAACTGTCAATACGTGGAGAAAATGTTGCACCACAGGGACGTTGACCATCCAAAGACACGGAGAAAGCTTATCAGGGAGGTTACCATGTGACCTATAGCAACGTTTATAAAAAAAAAATATCAATAAATAAAAGCTACTAGAATTTCTGGTAGGTAGTGGTCACTCCTTGCCTCTAGGGAGCTATGGGGAAAGGTGGCAAGAAGGAAGCAAAATGAGACATATGTTTGGTATAAAGACAACACGGAGCATTCAGAGAACACCATACGTACTGTGAAGCATGGTGATGGTGGCATCTTGCTTTGGGGCTGCTTCTTTTCTGCTGGGACAGGGGCTGTATTCCAGATAGATAGGATAATGACTAGCTCCAAATATGGTAATGAGTCTTTATTGATCACATATACATTACAGCACAGTGAAATAATTTTTTTATCCTAGCATGTCAGGAAGTTGGGGGGGTCAGAGCGCAGGGTCAGACATGCTACAGCGTCCCTGGAGCAGAGAGTGTTAAGGGCCTTGCTCAAGGGTCCAACAGTGGCAGCTTGGCAGTGCTGGGGCTTGAACCCCCGACCTTCCGATCAGTAACCCAGAGCCTTAACCGCCAAGCCACCACTGCATTTCCTAATAAATAATCTCATTCGCCGGCCTGTGTCAGAGAGCTGTAGTAAATGCAGGGTGCTACAAAACAACACGTTCGTATAGAGGGGTGTGCACACTTATCCAACCAGGCTGTTGTAGGATTTTTAATTGGATTATTTTTTCTGACTAATTAGCAAATGTTTTTGCTTGAATTTGATCGGTTTTAAGGTCACATTAATGATGGAAGACCGTCTGACATGAGATTATCTTTATTTCTGTCTTCATATGACCTCACCGAAGCCTGTGATTTCAATAAGCGTGTGTGAATGTTTTATATCCACCGTAGACGCACTTCCTCACGCACACGAATACCTTGATAAATCACATTACACGCATGGAAATGTGCGTCCGTACGGATCTCGTGCAAAACCGTGTTTACGCACGCTTGATAAACGAGGCCCCCGGTGACGCCTGTTAACCTCCTTGCAGCAGAAGATATAAAACATAAAAGGTCTGTTGTCCATCACAGAACCCGATTCAACCGGTCAGATACAGGTAACAGCTGACTCGTAAAACTGCCAGTCAGAATCAAATCCCGCTGAGCTGGAAGGTGTATGTAGTTTATTACACTGCCATAGCTGTAATTCCGAATGGAGACCTGCTATTGTCCGTCCTAAGGGATCTGTCTCTGATTTTAGTCACTCACTCATTTTCATGGACAGATATTGCTTTAAATTCTTCTAATGTTTATACCAGTCGCAGATGTTGTGGGTTTTTTTTTTTTTGTTTGTTTTTGGTTTTTTTTGTTTTTGTTTTGTTTTTCCCCCCCCCCGTTTGATTCGAATGGAATTTTAAAACTTTATTTCCCCCCTGTGTAACCCGCAGATGGGAAGTGCAGCGTCCGCATGTGTGAGCATGTACGCTTATGGAGACACGTTTATGATGACTGAGGGTGTTTCTCACCTTGTGTCTCTACAATTAAGCACGAGTTTTTGGAACGGTTTAGATTATAGCAATTCGGAAAAAGACAAGCAAGGAGGTCAGACGTTGAAATCGCGGAAGGCAAAGCTGTGAAACACTGCACGAGACGAGACCGTTCTCAAGCAAGTCAAACCATGCAGAGTGTGATCGGTTGGTTCATTTGAAACGATTCAACATTTCGCTCTCTACACATAAAACTTAAACGACTAGAATTATCCTCCTGAAGGAATTTTTTTTTTTTTTTTTCTTCTTTTTTTCTTTTTCTTATTCTTTTTTTTTTTCTCTTTTTTTTCTCCCCACTTCCTTACTTACTTATTAATGCTGGATCCCAAATTCTTCCCCTACCGAAATAAACAGTTGCATTCAGGACATCAGGACATTACTAGTGTGACAAGACGGTCAATTTACAGAAGTAAAGATCCGTGTGTGCAGAGTGTGCGTGTTCTCCTCGTGCTTCAGGGGTTTCCTCCGGGTACTCCGGTTTCCTCCTCCAGTCCAGAGTCATGCGTCGTAGGTTGATTGGCATTCCCAAATTGTCCACAGTGTGCGAACGGGTTTGCGAATGTGCCCTGTGATCGGTTGGCACCCCGTCCAAGGTGTCCCGCCTCGTGCCCTGAGTTCCCTGAGATCCCCGCAACCCTGTGTATGAGAAGCGTTATTGAAAATGGATAGAGAGATCTGTCGTACAATAAAGGAAGATGAGCTCTAGCCTTCAATACTCGCAGCTCAGAATCGACGCGTGAGCTTAAACAATTAATTCAACCCATAACCAAGTTTATTGTTTTAAATTCAACTTATTTCGTCTGTCTTTGTGTCTCAGTGCCTCCACAGATCCTGCCGGGTCCACGCTTGATGAAGGTCCAGGTGGGGCATTCCATAGACCTGACCTGCGTGGCGCAGGGAGTCCCTCAGCCCGCCGTGAGCTGGAAGAAGGACAGCACGGCCCTGGTGGCAGACGGGGCTCACTACAGTCTCTCCCCAGATGGAACTTTGACTGTCCGACAGGTGGCACTAACCGATGAGGGAGTTTACACTTGTGCGGCCAGCAATGTGGTAGGACAGGACGAGGCCAGTATTCAGCTGCAGGTACAAGGTGAGGCAGTGTCAGTGCCTAATCGTGGCTGAACATCAAGATGTTGTTCTGATTAAGCGCTATAACTCACTCTTTCACTCACTGAAGACATCTAGACATCTTTGGTTGCTGTTCTGTGCTGCTAGCAATGTACACCTCATGCTAAGGTTTATGTCTGAGATGTTTTTATCGGGTTACTTGTAGAATGGATGTGAATAATTATTATTATTATTATTATTATTATTATTATTATTATTATTATTAGGCATATATGTACAGTATTTACTCATCCTGATCTATAATAATATCTACTACTTTTAAATTCTTACCTTTTTTTTTTTTTTTTTTTTTTTTTTTTTTTTCATTGGTTATTGAATTACTAAGTTGAGACAACTTCTATGCGGCCACTTTGGTGTCTCTTGTTTAAAAAACGTTGCTTTATAACACTGCTTTACAAGGGAATGTGTGGTGCCTGGTATTGTTTAGACATACAGTACAGTCGATGCAGACTTTTTATGGAAACCAAGACCTTTTATAGGCATTTCAAAAACACTTCCTGGTCACACATTGTTCACAAAGTGTGTTTTCACATGTAGAGTACTGTAAGTGCATATTGATGCTAAATGAGTGAATGAGCGAAAAGCCGAGCTAAAGCTATTGTGCACCTCCCTGTCGTTTGCTCCTGTAGTCCCCCCCGTAGTGGAGGTCTCTGAACCCCCTTTCAACAGTCCACTGCAAGAGAGGGTGGCAAATCAGCGCATCGCCTTTCCCTGCCCGGCCAAAGGTACCCTAGCGTCCTCCGCGCTTCAGCAGAACACAGAGCTGGGTGTTTTCAGCGCTGCCTTATAACACATTCTCTGATCATGCAGGTCTGCCTCAGCCAGTAATTAAGTGGTTTAGGAACGGTCAGGAGCTGACGGGGAACGAACCCGGCGTGTCCATCTTGGAGGACGGCACCCTGCTCATCCTGGCCTCGGTGTCACCGCTGGACAACGGAGAATACACCTGCACGGCCGCCAACGACGCCGGCAGCACCGAGAAGAAGTACCAACTGAAAGTCAACGGTAAATCAATCAAAATCAGTAATTCAAAATCAGTAACTATTCGTTTTGATATGTAAGAATAAATAGTTCATTACATAATCATTTAAGCGAATCATTACAGCAGGCTTAAGATAAAATCAAGGATATTACAGTATTGAAAACGTTCAACTGTGCTGCAGGATAGGATTAGGAATGGCCAAGTTAATTATACCAAGTCTAATATTTCAGATTTTCAGTTTAAAAGGATCTCCAGTTTCCAATTTTTTAAATCTTTTTCAGTGCCCCCTGACGTGCGAGATGGCCTGCCATTAAACGTCTCCGTGGTGATGAACCAGCCCACCAGTCTGGTGTGCGATGTCACCGGCACCCCTCCACCAGTCATCACATGGTTTAAAGATGGTGTCCTGGTGTGTAACCTTCCACCATTCACTCATTCATTTAGTCATATAAGGAATAAGAAACTTCACACTGTAATATATGTAATCGATAGAACGCCCCAGAGGGTTAGTCGTACTAACAACCTGTAATCGATTAATGACCGACGTTACAAGAGCTAAAAAATTTTCATTCCCAGAAAAGCTCTTCTTGAATAAGCTCACTCCCATTAAACAGTGTTGTACACTTTGGGGTTTTTTTTTATTCTTAGGAAAAAGTGTGCACCACTAATACACAATAGCTTGATGCTCAAGGATTTACTCAGTGCTAACTAAAACCATACAGCGCAACTAGTAAAGTATTGTACGCTTGTAAATTATATGAATCGTTTTATATTACTACTACTGTAGTAGTTCTTAAAAGAAATATTTAAAAATAAGACCAAACAGAAATTTGTCAATGCTAGCGCTCCCTTATTAGCAAACAACGCACAAATTCCAAGGGATCTTCAAGCACCATGTTGAACTGAGAATTACCAAATTGTTAGCCGGTCATTCCAAAGTACTTGATTTTAAAGCCCCTTTTTTTGAAAAATTGTGATGCTTTCTTACGGAAAATGGCTTTGAATTGGCGAAATCGCAATCATACGAAATAGTTCTGCACGGTCTGTCGCAGTGATGTTTGTCGGTTAATAGCTGTACTCGTGAATCGAAGAAGGCTTTGACTGGATGCGCGTTGTGATGATGTCACGTGACGCGACTCGGCCCAAATCTGTAGAAAACCCTGCGGTCATCCCGGACAGATTGAGTTGAAGTATCTGAACAAAGACAGTAAACAAACTTTTTGGTTTATTTTTTTTTAAAAATGAGTCAGAAAATGAAAGCCCAGAAAATGAGTACACCATTTCCTGTCCTGGTGTGCAAGTTGCCAGAGAGCAGGACGTCTTTGTTTAGAATTTGACTCGAGTATGAATTTTCCGTCCATCAGTTACGCAGCAGATGTGCGATGTTCTCCAAGGAAATGGCCGCCCTGAAACACATTAACTATGTTCAGATTGAAATATTTGCGATGCATTTTTAGTGATTTTGGTGCTAATTTGAATAATGAAATAATAATAATAAGAATAATAATATTATTATTATTATTATTATTATTATTATTATTATTAGCATATTAATTATAATCTTGATTATACACGTTGTTCAGGGTGGATTTGTGCTACGGTTTGTTCAGGTGGTTGCCAGCAGTAACGTGCTGATCCTGCAGAAAGGGAAGATGCTGAGATTGCTTAAGACTGCTACAGCGGACGCAGGCCAATACAACTGCAAAGCCATCAATGTCGCAGGAAGTACCGAGAAAGACTTTCATCTAGATGTCTTGGGTGAGTCTGTATACTGTAGTACAACAGGAAATGGTCAAGATCTATACGTCAACGTAGAAACTGAATATTTAGGTTTTTGTAGTAATGTAGTAATTAGGCACCTGTTGATGGACTGTTTCTATCACGATGATTGCTTAACTTTTAATCACCATTTGTGATATTATTACAGTTCACTAGCTACATTTATTTACATTTATGCACGTTTAGATAAATGGAATTCAGGTCACGTTGAATATCACAATATATGATTTCATTGTACATGCCAGATAATAAGCTTTATTTGTAACCGGTTTTCTTTGCCAGTTCCTCCTAGTATTACTGGAAGCGGTGGGTCACGTGACCTCTACGCTGTTCTCAATCAGGAGATCAGCTTGGAGTGCAAGGTCAAAGGTGTGCCCTTTCCCACAATCCAGTGGTACAAAGACAGGAAGTGAGTTGCCCCATCAAAGTTTGTATCCTGTTCTTATTGCTGCGTGCTGTCCAAACACCCTATCCATAGCCCCACCCAAATTTGAACCCTGGTTTTTGTTTGTTTGTTTGTTTGTTTGTTTGTTTGTTTGTGTTTTCTCTGACCTTCCCCTTCTTTGTTTTTAGGCTGTTGTTTCTGGGAGACCCCAACGTCGAAGTGTTGGATCGTGGCCAGGTGTTAAAAATAAAGAGCGCCCGATTAGGGGATCAGGCGCGCTACCAGTGCAGCGTCACCAACTCTGCAGGAAAGCAGTCCAGAGACTTCAACCTCAGTGTCTACGGTGTGTGTTTATCTCTCTCTCTCTCTCTCTCTCTCTCTCTCTCTCTCTCTCTCTCTCCCTCCCAATAACAACTCGGAACGTTTTTGTGACGCTTTTATTCAATTAGTAACGTATGCAAGTAACGTATGCCTTAAATGCAAGGCTCGGACACTCTGATAGAACACAAAAACCTACAGACCGCCATGATCGTGTAAAACTGTCTTTATTTTATCGACACTAGCAAAAGAATACATCAAGTATATTTTTGATTATTTAAGTATCACAGTTTAGGCTAAAATTACTTGAACAACGACGACCGTCCTATTCACTCCCGCCAGCCCCCTACGCTTTTTTGCATTTAAGATGTATTTAAGCAAGAAATGCTAACGTGGACAACAGCGAATGGAAATTAGTTAAGGTTCAGTATACTTGGTTTCAGTCAAAAACTCTTAGCCATTGACTTTGTTGGGCCAAAGAATAAATGAGAGATTTTCTTATATAATAGCTAAATGAATGCTTGCTTGCAGATAAGTATTGCAAATTATTGTTAATTATTCATAATGCTCAAAAAAGTACACTTGGCAACTCATTTATAATTATTATTATTATTATTATTATTATTAGATAAAGCCAAATTTTGGTATCAGTAATTCTGAGCTTCACGTTTCCTCTTAGTGCCACCCAGTATAAAGGGAGGGAACGTGACCTCCGAGGTGACTGCTCTTCTGTATAACCCGGTTACTCTGGAGTGCGAGGTGCGCGGCGTGCCCCTCCCCGCCATCACCTGGTATAAGAACGGCGAGGCGATTCTGTCCAGCAGGCAGGCGCTGTACATAGACCGCGGCCACTTCCTGAAGATCTCCCGAGTGCAGGTGTCCGACGGCGGCCGGTACACCTGCAGAGTGACCAGCGTGGCTGGAACAGCCGACAAGGATTACGAGCTGGATGTCTACGGTGAGCTTGTTCATTATTTCTCGTTTCAGACTTTTGCGTTACTAGCATATTCTCCATCATATTAACTTGCCTTCACCGACACAAAAAAAAAAAAAAAGATCTCGGTGTAACCCAGTGAGATATTTTCCCCCTCCAGTTCCTCCTTCCATTGCTGGAGGTGTAGATGGACCTGTGGAGAAGAAAGTGGTGGTCAGTAAAACTCTGGTGCTGGAGTGTGAGGCAGCCGGCCATCCTGCACCCTCGCTCACCTGGTTGAAGGACGGATCTCCCGTGAACGTCGGAGAAAACCTGCGGCTTCTGGAGCAGGGCCGCAAGATGGAGATCGTCGACGCCGTGCCCTCTGATTCTGGTCTATATGTCTGTGTAGCAACAAGCATCGCAGGGGAGACGGAGATCAAGTACGACGTCGGCGTTTTAGGTACACGTGCTTTCATTCATGTACATTTAAACATTCCATTTAGAATAAATCCAGGGATAATTCCTGTATGGTGCAATTATCCAGAAGCTGTCGCAGACCCGTCAACGCATTTTACGTAGGAACTCTGCATTTTAACATCAGAGTACAAGATATCGCTCAGAAATGCAGCCAATAAACATATGAATCTGGAATGACTGACAGGTGTTTTGAACTGACACCCACGAAAGCCCCGCCTCATCTTACCCATCTTACGCAAGCAGTCTCACGTCTCTTTGATTTCTGCTCAAAATAAAGAACGTTTCGAGTTCATTCATCCGAAACGAAAATCTATCCATATACGGACGGGACTCCCTGCCCCGGCCGGATCACGCGTTATTCTTCGGCGGGGTTGGCAGGTCTCTTTCCATCTGTGGAGTTACATCCCTTATTTTTTTCTAGGCGTCAGCTCCGAAAGTCCAAAGCCAGCCTTTCTTTCTTGGACCTCGGCACACTAAGGGTATGCCCCTAATTAACGCCAGCTCTTACGGACTTATTTCTTTACCATCTTTCCATTCGTTACTTGCATCACGTTCTTCTATTCACTGTGAAATTCTGTAAACCTGCTGCACCATTTTAAAAACTTCTTCTGAACATCATCTGAGCAGCTGGTCACCACCACAATCCTAACACACATGCTCTCCAGACCTCTGCCAAGGTTGTCAACTCTGTTTTATTTGGTTTGTGATTTGTCATGGTTTCAGAGTGAACAAGAGAAAACAATATGGTGTGAGCTCATTGTTTTCCTGTGTTTCAGTGCCACCCACCGTGGATGGGGCAGACAAGATCACGGATGTTACCGTCATCGTTAATAACGTTCTTGAACTTGAGTGCCATGCTACAGGCACTCCTCCACCAACCATAACGTAAGCACACACACGCGCACACACACACACATTATTTGTTTATTTATATATATACATTTAGGGGTTGATTTCCAAAGATAAAGTAACAACTGATTCTTTTTTTTTTTTTTTTCCTCGACGAACTCGGTTACTTCCCGATAAACAGCAATCCACGATTGAATTAAGATTTAATTAAGAGTCACGGGCTACAAACGACATTTTCCAGCTTCAGTGCTGGAAGTCCTCTCTGGTGTTTGCAGAACTTAATTGCAAATCAGTGCAATAAATGTGTCGAATATAACACATCTATGCATCATATTCCCCTGATTAAAATGCACTCGTGTGGATGACTTGGTGGCAGATCAGCCGAAATCCTCGATTCTGGAACCGAGCGTGCGCAGCATGGAAGTTCACGTCCATCAACAGAGCCGTCCTCGTAGCTCGGTGCCTGGTCAACGCCAGCCCTCGTAGCATCCGAAAACGAGTCTGGACAGGGCTGCGACTGGGAGTGGATATTAACTCTTGAGTGAGCTCTTTCGCACATGACCGAGTTGACTATAGCACAGCGAAAGGATTTTTTTAAAATTCAAACGTTATTTAGCTTTAAAGGACGACATAAAATGCAGTAAATGAGGCGGGAATTCTATTAGGATCCATCTAGTCTATGCAAGCCCTTAACCACACACCCAGTGTAACACACACAACCTAATGTTTGTCTTTGTCTGAGACACCCATGTACAGTATAACGCAGCCACACACTTCGTTACGTTTCTTATCCGTAAACTAAGGACGCACGTCGTGTACTGCACCGAATACAGACAGCTGTTCTTCTTCTCTCTTTCTTTGGTTCTTTCTCCTTGTAGGTGGCTAAAGGACAGCAAGCCAGTGAGGCAGGGAGAAGGAGTGAGGATTTTGTCAAACAGTCATCGTCTGGTCATCTCGCGTGCCCAGGTCTCAGACTCGGCTCTGTTCCAGTGCGTGGCCACAAACGAAGCAGGAGAACAGGAAAGAGATTTTAAAGTAGCAGTCCACGGTAAGAAAAGAGGACGTTCGACTGAAATGTTTCACATGATCTTAAAAACCGTTTGATCTGAAGGTGTGTGATTTTAAATGTTTGAAATCGTTGTAGACAAAAATATAATCGTGCCGACATATTCATTTCTTTCATTAGAAAACTAACATTTTATTTACAAAAAACTTTTTTTTTTTTTTTTTTTTTTTTTTTGAACGGACGACTCTGAGCGAAATATTCTGAAAAGCAGCCGATAAGAGTCCAGCGTCGGTGTGAACTCCTTTAATACTGTTTAAAAAAAAAAAACATTTGAGAAAATGCTAAGAATACATTTCTGGAAATTCTAGGCAAAAAGGGTGTCTACTGTGAAGATGCTAAAATATTAAATTATTATTTTATTTATTTATTTTATTTATTTTTTAGAAATCAAAACATAGTTCCATTTGTGTTACTCCAGAGTTTTGATGACTTTATTATTATTCTAAAATGTGGTTTAAAAAAAAAAAAGTAAATAATTAGTAAATAATTCATTTTGACCAGTAGTGTATATAGTACATCACATCCATTTTCATTAAAGACAATTTTCACTAACGAATATTGTATACAAAAAAAAAAGAGACATCCAATTACTGATGCACATCCGAGTCAAGACCTCGTGTCATTCAACCAGTAACTGCAAGCCAATCAAGTTCTGGTTTTTTTTTTTGTTTGTTTTTTTTTTTTGTTTTTTTTTTCCTCTTGTTATTTCTCATTCAGTTCCTCCATCGATCCGTTCTACCGGTCCCACGGAACGCTCGGTGGTGCTCCACAATCCGGTGAGCCTCCAGTGTGTGGTCAGTGGCATTCCAGCTCCCAGCATTACCTGGCTCAAAGATGGCCGTCCCGTTGACACCACTCAGGTCTTACTTAAGGTACATAAGATGCTTCTGCCGAATTCCTCGAAAACTCATCACACAGTTCAACTCGGTAGAAACTGGAGTGTGCGTATAGGGTTTTACAGTCATTTGTATCATTTGTATTTGTATACGTTATCAGTCCTTTCTCTCTCTCTCTCTCTCTCTCTATAATAAAGCTGGAATCTGGAGGTAGAGTTCTACACATTAAGGAAACCAGAGCGGAGCACGCAGGCAAATACACCTGTGTGGCAACCAACGCTGCAGGAGAGGCGCAGCAGAACGTTCGCCTCAGCGTGCACGGTACGAGACGCGATATAAGACATCCGCGAGCCTCGTGTAGCTGTTACACATTTGTTAGCTGATCATTTCACTGTTACACAGAGCCTCCTGTCATCCAGTTTGCTGGAGGAAGTGTCAATCAAACTGTCCTGGCTGGAAACCAAATCCAGCTGCAGTGTAAAGCCACAGGAAGTCCTGTACCAGGTCATTTTTTATTATTACATTATTATATTATTATTATTATTATTATTATTATTATTATTATTATTATTATTATTATTGCATCAGTGTTTTTTTGTTTGTTTGTTTGTTTGTTTTTTGGTTTTTTTTTTGGGTCAACTGGCCTTTGGCGGTTTAAAAAAAACTCATGGTGATCTTGGTGTTCCTGCTAACTGCAGCTATGACGTGGTATAAGGACAGTCGGCCTCTGACCAGCGCAGCGGGCATGAGCGTCCTGAACCGAGGCCAGGTGCTGGAGATCGACCGCGCTCAGGTGTCAGACTCTGGACTCTACAAGTGCGTGGCAGTCAATGTGGCCGGCACAGCGGAGCTCGCGCTCAGCCTACAGGTTTACAGTGAGTACGATACGGACGTTTCACGGGATTACTCTTTAAGTGTTTTCTGTAATTTCAGGGTTTGTGTGGCGTAGCTTTGGCAGGAGCACGAAAGAGGCGTAGCTGCATTTATTTGTGTTCGGTCATCATTTACCGAAATCTCCACCAACTCTGTTTTGCTGTTCGGTGTATACAGGTCGTGCTGTACATATTCTTATGTTTCTCTCCTGCTCTTTCAGTGCCACCCTCCATCTCCAGTAAAGGCGGGATGGTGACGGTGGTGCTGAACGATCCTATCAGGCTGGAGTGTGAAGCCTCAGGTCTGCCTGCTCCCGGTCTCACGTGGCTCAAAGACGGCAGCCCTGTCTCCAGCATCCAGGTAAACACCTCTACCGAAACGACAACCCCGGGATACCGGGAGTGCGCCTAGCGGCCCTGACCACTACTGAGCCCAGATTCGAAGTGGTGTCACGCATAACATGATTCATACAGTACACGAGCCAGCGAATGTAATATAAATACGGAGAACGGTCAGTTTTCCATAATGGCTTTAAATGAGTTTAACCCTAACTGGACGAAAACGGGCTTTCGCTGCTGGCCGTTGAATCGGAGCTGGTTAAAGAGCTGGACTTTTATGATCTGATAAGTCTAAAAAGGTAACGCATACTGTATCGTATCATATCGCACATCAGTGAGGCTACTCAATCAGAATGGATGCATCAAATACTAATGTATGCTCCTTTTTCTTTTTTTCGGGACTGTCAAAGCTCCATACAGTGGTTTCCGCGTCCAGGAGCCGAAGATTTACTAAACCATTTCTCTACTCTAAACTCTAACACACACACACACACACACACACACACACACACACACACACTCTCTCTCTCTCTGTCTCTCTCTCTCTCTCTCTCTCTCTCTCTCTCTCTCTCTCTCTCTCTCTCTCTCTCTCTCTC
>JANDJT010000102.1:31925541-31942895 GCA_024331685.1 Stegophilus panzeri | reverse complement strand
CATACACACACAACACACATACACAAACATCCACACATACACAACACATGCATACACATAGTCACCACTAATGAGCCAAACCCATAGCTGACTTATTATTAATTATTCTAAAAGTAATTTATAGATTTAAAAATTAAACAAATACAGTAATTGTAATTTTTAAAAATAAATAAATAATAATAATAATAATAAAATAGAAATTATGTTCTTACCTCAGTGTGTTTCTCAAAAGCAGAAAGAAAGCGTCTCTCGTGGAGGTGCAGAAGTTCTTACCATATATCGCGATCTGAGATCAAACATCAGTCACATTAATAAACTAATAGAAATAAATAATAATAATAATAATAACAAAAACTATATGATTAACAACAACAATAATAATGATTACTAATATCCAATCAATAATAATAATGATAACAGAATCAGACCCTAACACCACATGGTCAGTCTGATTTTGATCACCAGTGTAAATTTAACAGTGATCAGATGCATTCCAAGTGAGGATCTAGTGGCGACCAAATTGATTCATAGTGATCAAGTGGATCACATGTGTGTTTCTTACAGTGATCAGGTGTGTGTGTGTGTGTGTGTGTGTGTGTGTTTGTGTGTGTGTGTGTGTGTGAATATGCCTATGCTTTAGTGTCTATAGAAGCCCTGAACTCCAAGTTCTGACAAAAACATTTCGGAACAAAAAGTGCTATGTTGTTATTGTGACTTGATAACTCTTTATTTCAAGATACCATGTTGTTGTGTTAACATAATATCTTATTTCTATATATATATATAAGAAATAAGATATTCTATATATAGTCTATATATCAATATTTTGCATTATCTCATTAAAGTTTTTGCAATATTTCAAGAAATTGTTATCTCGCCTTATATATCTCATTATTTTGATTTGAACTCGGCATTCTCAATATATTGGTAATTTATTTCAGATTAGCCAGACATGTAGTGATTTTAGTGGAATTCAGTTTGCAAATACGCATCTAATGACTCCTCTAATTCACTTAAAGGCATTCGGGTTTGGTTAAGGTTTTCTTAAACTGACGTAATTCTATAGTGGCCATGGGAGTCGATTTCAATATAACTACTGAATATCTTGAAATAATGAGATAATAACTCAAAACAATGACATAATATCCTGAAATTACGACGTACATGTAGTTCCGGGTGTCTCGATCAGCAGTGCAGGCAAAGTGCTTCAGCTGACTGTGATGTGATGGCGCTACGCATTAAATCCAGTAGCACAATACGGCATGTCCGTGTTCATTATGTCTCTGCAGAATCAGCCCTGATGGCAGTACACTTACAGTAACAGCCACTCAAACAACAGACAGCGGCAAATACACATGTGTGGCCACTAACAAGGCTGGTGAGGAGGACAGGATCTTTAATCTTAATGTATATGGTAAGTTAAGCTTCGGTTCACAATAACAAAAAAATTAAAAATAAATAAAAAGAAGCGTGTTAAGAAAAATATAGTCCATTCAGAGCGAGACGTAGTACCCGTATTATTTCAAAAGCTGCTTCGTGTCCTCAGTCCCTCCAGTGATCCAGAGTAACGGGGACGCGGCCGAGGTGTTGACGCCAGTCGTGGACAGCTCAGTAAACATCGAGTGCGTGGCCAGTGGATCTCCTCCACCTCAGCTCAACTGGCTGAAAAACGGCCTGCCCCTGTCCGTGTCCTCCCACATACGCCCGCTGTCTGCTGGACAAGTCCTCCGGTAAACACGTTCAAAAAATACGTTTACAAAATCCGTAACATGTTTACACATACGCCTCGGGGGAAAAAAAAACTTTGTATAGGCATTCATCATTATTTGTTTAAAAACATGTATTAATGTGATTAGTTTTGTGTGATTTGTAACCAAGTATACTGTGGTGTTCAGCATTGCTCGCGTTCAGGTGTCGGATGGAGGCACGTACACGTGTGTGGCGTCCAACCGAGCTGGAGTGGACAACAGACACTACAACCTCCAGGTGTATGGTGAGATAGCTGAACACCCAACCCCAGATTTTTAGGATTTAAAAAAAAAAAAGTTAATTATGCGTATTTGCATCTGCGTTTTCTTCTTTAACGCTCTCCGGTTGTCGACTGTTCAGTTCCCCCTAGTCTAGACGGAGCAGGCAGTACCGACGATGTGACGTTGATTAGAGGGAGCACGGTTGCCCTGGTGTGCGTCTCTGACGGGACCCCAAACCCATCCCTGTCCTGGATGAAGGAGGGAGCCGCTTTGCCCAGGGATACCGACGTCACCCTGCTGAACCACAACAGCACTTTGCAGCTCTCCCGCATCCAGATAGACCACACGGGACGCTACACCTGCGTCGCACATAACCAGGCCGGAGAAGCCCGTCGCCACTTCAACCTCAAAGTGCTGGGTGAGGAAAATAAAGGGGAAAAATACAAGCGAGTGATAATACAGAGCGTGAGACAAGAGCAGTAGGAATCCGAGGCGACGGGGGTACGGGCTCACCAAAACTGGACAGTTGATGATCGGAAAAAGACCAGGTGATGTTTTACCATCTTCAACTGTCCAGTTTCAGTGCCCACTATACAGTAGCTTCGTATTCCTGTTCATGACCGTAAAGAGTAGAGCCTGATATAGTATTGTAGTCCATCCGCATCACACTTTGATATAGTGTGCGTTCTGAGATGCTTTTCTGTTCAGTACAGTCGTAAAGAGTGGTTATTTGAGTTATTGTAGACTTCCTGTCAAATTTAACCTGTCAAATTCCCCTCGGACATCTCTCATCTCTCAGAAAGGTGTTTCTGCAAGCTGAACTGCCACTCACTGGATGTTTGGGATGTTTTTGGTTTTTTTTTTTTGTTTTTTTTGTTTCTCCCACCATTCTGGACAAACTCGAGATGCCATAATATGCCATAATGCCATAATGTACAGCAGCACTGATAGCACGATATTATGGTGAATTCTGGCTCTGACCGTATCTCAACCTCATCTACATCACTGTAGTTCATAATTGGCTTCAACTAGAGATGTGTGTGGGACTGGATTATTTCCTATCTTAGTTGGTTCTGTTTCCCAAAAAAACATTATTAGCCTAATTTAAACATGCCCTGACCAGGCAGTTACTAAGGATGATTGAATGAATGCTATTCGTTCATGTACGTTTTTCAGACGCCCTGTGAACTTTTTCTGTCAAATGAAATCCATGGCTTAGCTGAACCTGATCTCAACTATAATAAATATGCTAGTTTGTGTTTTTTGTTTTGGCCATTATTACATCTTTTCTTTGCCCATCTATCAGACCCCCCACGCATAAACGGTTCAGGATTCCCCACTGAAGTGTCCGTGGTGGTGAACCACGTCCTCGAGCTCGTTTGCGAGGCAGAGGGAATCCCCGCACCCACGCTGACCTGGGTAAAGGACGGCCGGCCGCTACCTCAGATGGACAGCCCGAGCGTCCTCCGTGGAGGTGAAGTGCTCCGGATCGCCTCTGCACAGGTCAGTCATTAACCGCTAAATCACCAGTCGTGAAGCTCACTATGGGGTTTTTTATTTTCCTTCAAATTACTGTTGTGATGCATAAAAAGAGTCAAAAACAGATCAGATTTCAAACAGACAATAAAACCGAAGATGCCATTCATACAAGAAGAAAAGAAGAGACGCGAGATATTAAAATTTCTTGAATTCTCATACAAGCAAATGTTTAAGTAAGGCGGTGGTGGGGGGATCAGGTGCATGCTGTTACAGGAAAATAATCAATGTCTGGGGTGGTATGATACAGGCAGATACGTTACCTCTGACTGTTACAAACCACTAACACTGGAGACTCCTTCCAAAAATGCTAAACTTGTCCTTACAGAAAACCTAACCGTATCAACATTTATACTGTACATGTGTATAATCCTTGCAGGTGGGTTAAGACCTTCTGACCTTCAGAATCTAGCATTCAACAGCCTATAATATTATTATTATTATTATTATTATTATTATTATTATTAAGTTAATGCATACTCCTCCCATATCATGAACCTGTGTATCTGACACACTCTGTTGCCTGAAACACGTGAAGGTCGAGGACACTGGAAGATACAGCTGTTTGGCGACGAGCCCTGCTGGAGACGATGACAAAGAGTTCCTGGTTAGAGTCCACGGTAAGTTCGTTATTATAGTATTGGGCAGGTATTGTAATCACAAAGACATTCTCATGAATCTAAGCTTTGTATCCATAGTTCCACCCAACATTGCTGGCGAGAGCGGTGTCCAGGATGTATCAGTGCTTCAGAACAGGCAGGTAACCTTGGAGTGCCGATCAGATGCTGTACCACCCCCCACCCTGTCCTGGCTCAAAGATGGAGCTCCTCTGAAGGTATACGCAGTATGGATGTATTCAGATCAAACAGCACTGGTAGACAAGTTTGACTAATATACACTACATTAAAAAAAAAATCTTTGTTTCAGGCATCTCCACGGGTGCGTGTGCTATCCAGCGGTCGCTATCTGCAGATCAATAACGCAGAGCTAGGAGACACCGGTCGCTACACGTGCACGGCTAGCAATGTCGCCGGGGAGACCAGACGTCATTTCGACCTCAGTGTAAACGGTGAGAAGTAATCGTAATGCGCGAGTTAAGCACGTATACAAACTGTTGGATATTCTTGAACCCTTTTGATTTAATGTGGATGTGCATCAGAATCTTTTGTAACAAATTATAAATACAGCGTTATAATACAATTTAACACCACAATTACAATCACAAAACCATGTTGTACGGATTCATAACATTTGCCTTCGATTACAAAACGATTCGTCCTGAGATTCAGTCGGTTATTGACGTTGTGTTTGTTGCCTGTGACTTGAAGTGATTTTTAATTTCTCAGCGTTTGAAGGACGGACTTCTGTTACATCTATTATTTTACACACTTGTTCGTAGGTCTGATTTAAAAAAACAAAACTTATTTATTTCTTTTTCTGGGCAAAATATACACTGTGAGGAGTATATTTGAAATAATCCAACGAATGATTAATGCATTTCTGTAAGGTACATTGTCTTGCTATCATTGTTGCAGTTAAGTACCTTTATGTACTGTACAGTAAATGTGTGTGTATTTACCTGCAGTTGCACCCACTATAAAGGAAGGTCCTCAGGCTGTTTCTGTTCACGTCAGTGCGCCAGTGGTTTTGGAGTGCATTGTTAGTGGGGTTCCTGCTCCACGTGTCACCTGGAGGAAACACGGCTTCGTCCTCGCTGGAAACGACGCCAGGTTTGCAGCATACTGTTACTATAGATCCGTTCCACATCACTCCGGGTTAGCTCAGTTCAGCTGGATTAACGGCTAGCTCTCTTACCCGGACAGGTATATTGTTGCCGAGGACGGCTCTCTCCATATCCGCTCCGCCCAGCTGTCCGACACGGGCCATTACTTGTGCATGGCCACTAACCAGGCAGGCACCCAGCGCAAGAGAGTGGATCTGCAAGTGTACGGTGAGTGCATTAAGCTTCCACTGTAGTAATAATAATAATAATAATAATAATAATAATAATATTCATCGATATCAAATTGTCAACACGTTCTCTGTGCAGTGAATTATTTTTTTTTTATTATTTTTTTGGGGTTAGGACATTTGTCAAAATTCTTTCAGCAATCCTGTAGGAAATGGATAAAAGCTGGCCCTTTATGAGTTTTGGCACAGCGATACGATAATGGTTTCCTTATGCGTTTCCATGAGATTGAAAAGACACAGTTATGGCGTTTGGATTTGTTCACTGTGCTATAAACCCTGCGAGATTGAAGCGGATTAAACAGATCTGTACAAATACATGCAAACGATCGTTCCTGCCATTTTATCGTTTTAATCCGCAGTGCCCCCATCAATCGCTGAGGGTCCAACTAACGTCACAGTGACTGTAAACATCCAGACCACTCTGTCCTGTG
This sequence comes from Stegophilus panzeri, assembly GCA_024331685.1. Lineage (NCBI taxonomy): Eukaryota > Metazoa > Chordata > Actinopteri > Siluriformes > Trichomycteridae > Stegophilus > Stegophilus panzeri. Next base: position 31,936,987 of record JANDJT010000102.1, on the reverse strand, counting down.
AGGCCACGGGCATCCCCAAACCTACAGTCACGTGGACCAAAGACGCTCGCCCTCTCAACACAGACCAGAACCAGAATATGTACAGGTTCAGCCAGGTTTTCTTCCTCTTTTATTGCCTCTTTCACCGAGTCCTCACTGTGCAAACTTGATACGTGCATGAACTTCTAATTTATATCTCTAAAAGTTTGGCTCAATGTGTATTGTTTTGTTTGTGATTAATAGGCAGCTGTCATCCGGATCTCTGGTCATAATCGCACCAGCAGTACACGACGCAGCGCTGTACGAGTGCGTGGTGTCCAACGAAGCGGGCCAGGACAGCCGAGCAATCCGTCTCACAGTGCACGGTGAGCACCCGCCGTACTTTGACTAAGCGTGACGATTACATATACAGTAAGGGTGACCAGTACTGTATGAGTCTGACTGCCTAGGAAAACCCTTCACGTTTAAAAAAATAAATAAATAAAAATATACAGGGTTTTCTTGATGACAACAAGAAGTCATAGTATTTTAAATTCAAAAGTGAAAATGAAAACATTACAGGGTGTGCTGTTTATAGGAAAACTTTGAACTGTATGATGAACTGTAGCTTGTTGACCATGAAACTGCACAACTCTCTGTCCTGAAGAAGTTTAAGTAAACAAATAAATGTCTCCTCACAGAACCTTCCCTATAAACAATCACACATTTTTTTTTTTGTTTGTTTTTTAATCCGTTTATATGATAAATGATAAGGATAACTTGTCAGAACAAGTCAAAGCTTCTGTTATAGGAAATTTATGACAGTGCTGCGGTATTGTACAAGGTTAACGAGCGTGTTTATGTTCTGCAGTGCCACCTTCCATTGCCGATGAGGCTACAGAGTTGTTGGTGAGCAGACTGTCCCCGGTGGTCATCAGCTGCACTGCATCTGGATTCCCCACTCCTGTCCTACACTGGAGCAAAGACGGGGTGCGACTGGCCAAAGACGGAGAGGGCTACAAGATACTGCCCTCTGGTGAGTTTTTCTTTGTATAGCATTTGTATAGAATTATAGAAATTAACAATTTCGACTTTTAAAGGGTTAATATTGAGTCCTGAGTGGTGCAACAGGAAAAACAAGGGAGCTAAGGGAGCAAAGGTGATTGACTGACAGCAAAACCCTGCGAATCACATCGATGCTAGCCAATCATTGGTCTCTGCAAGCTCGTGTATGCAGAAGAGGGCAGATTGCAAAAATAAAAATCTGATTTGACAAACGTTTTCTATTTTTGTGTGCACTCTCAGGTGCGTTTGAGATCGCTGCTGCAGAATTGAGTCACACCGGCCGTTACTCGTGCGTCGCGAAGAACGCCGCAGGATCGGCTCATCGCCACGTACAGGTCATCGTGCAGGGTACACAAACGGCTACTGTTCTTACAGCTCAGTAGGATCGATATTTTAAGCAGTCTCATGACTCTTCGATCTTCTCATCTTTCGTTATATTCTATATATACAGGCCTGAGTGATCTACTAATGAAACATCAGCTGTTTGTCTTTCTTTTTTTTCTTTTTTGACGTCTACTAGAGCCACCAGTGATCCAAGCTCACCCATTAACACTGGATGTGATCCTGAACAGCCACGTGACCCTGCCATGCCGTGCCGCGGGCACCCCACGCCCCACCGTCACTTGGCAAAAAGAAGGCATCAACATTGTCACCAGCGGTTAGAGCTGCTTCTTCTTGTATATGGCCAGATAATCGAATCTGATCATAAGAGCTCGTCGAGGAACAGACAGCATGATCTTTCTCAGGATTAGTTTAATGCTTTATAGTTTTCGTTCTTGACGTATGCTAAACGTATTCAAAACCCATTTCTTGCTTCTCACGTTCCATCACTAGGAAGTGATTTCACTGTTCTGCCCAACGGCGGTCTGCAGATTTCACACGCCAAAGTGGAAGACGCCGGTAGCTACATGTGTGTGGCCCAGAATCCAGCAGGCACAGCTCTGGGCAAGACTAAACTCAGGGTGCAAGGTAAGATGGGTGTATCGAATAATAATCACCAGAGTTCTTCATCTGGAACATCTTTTCAGACGTTTTTACAGAATCATGATCTTGCTTTTAAAGGAACCCTTTTATTTTCATAGTACCTCCAGCGATCAGTTCAAGCACTAAGTCCTACACTGTGGCCGTGGATGGATCGGTGACCCTGCGGTGCGAGACCGAGGGATACCCGACCCCGTCGGTCAGCTGGTACAAAGACGGGAAGCCGCTGTCCGATTCTGTACGTCGCCGTGTCCTCAGCTCCGGTTCTCTGCATATCGTTTTCGCCCAGCCAGGAGACACGGGCGTATACACCTGCACTGCAGCCAACGTGGCTGGAAGCCTCAGCCTGGAGATGAGCGTCACTGTCCAGAGTGAGTCACACACACCGAGAGAGAGAGAGAGAGAGAGAGAGGGAATGAGAGAGTGGCTGGCTGGACGAGTTGTTGCTGAAGCATGTTCTGTTTGACTAGGAGGAAACGTGTCCCGTTGAGGACAAAAGGGGTAGACTTGTTGGTGTTTTCACTGGCGTTTACATCACAGATAGCTAAGAATTCCAAACTGATTCTTTAACTGAATGAGAGGATGAAATAATATAATAAAATAAAAGAACAAACGTATTCCACGTTTCCCTCCTAGTCCCTCCCACCATCCGCAGAAGTGAACCGGAGCTGTGGGTGGTGCAGAATACTCGGGCGCTGTTGTCCTGTGCGGCTGAAGGAGTGCCTCAGCCCACCTTGAGCTGGGAGAAAGACGGCATCGCTTTGACGGACACGTCAGGAGCTTACACCATCCTGTCATCCGGGGAACTGGTGCTAGAAAACGCTCAGGTCAGAGAATCGAGCCATCGAGTTATTAAGACTTTCAACGAATCGGGATTGATGTGTTTTTTTGTTTGTTTGTTTGTTTGTTTGTTTGTTTGTTTTCTTTCGGCACACAGCCCGAGGATGCTGGGAGTTACACGTGTGTGGCCACCAACACCGTGGGGCAGGACAGTCAGACGATCGATCTGACTGTGCACACACACCCAGCATTCACTGAGATCCTGGGAGATATGGCTCTCAACAAGGGAGAGCGCCTCTTACTGGCCTGCGGAGCCACAGGCATTCCTCCACCCAAAATCACTTGGGCTTTCAACAATAATATCATCCCTGGTGAGGAGGGATTGAGAAAAAATCCATTCATTTCTCATCAAAAGTGGCTTTTATACTCTACTGAACATATCAGTTCTTTTCAGGAATCTCTAGTAATTCATTTGTGTATCTTTTTTTTTTTTTTTTTTTTTTTCTTTTTCCAAAATACTGTTCCTTTACTCCCAACATTTCTATAACCTCAGTTAGATTCTTGCAATATTACCATGACTGAAGAGTTTAGTGAAGCACTTCCTTGTGCCTTGTTTCTGTTTCCAGCTCATTATAACCACGCGAGTGGCCAGAGCGAGCTGGTGATCGAGCGCGTGAGTAAGGACGATGCAGGCACATACTCCTGTATCGCAGAGAACCGAGTGGGCTCCATCAAATCTTTGGGTTTTGTATACGTCAAAGGTGCCTAACCGTCCCGGGTCGCTTTCTGTGTCTATGAACATATCGTACACACACACGATACTGTACCTGTACATGTTCCAGAAAACATCCTACAGTCTCTACAAAGTGTAGATGTTTTCTATTATCGGTGTAAAAGTGATATACAGACCAATTTACGCTCTGCAGTTTGAATACGAATCCTGCGTATATGTCCTGCTTTTTGTGGCCCTCCAGAGCCTCCTATAATAGACGGAGACGTCCATTCAAACCATATCGAGCCTCTGGGTGGGAATGCCATCCTGAACTGTGAAGTACGGGGAGACCCTCTGCCTACAATCCAGTGGAGCAAGAAGGGCATTAACGTGCGCACCAGCAACCGCATCCGCCAGCTAGACAACGGCTCTCTGGCAATCTATGGCACCGTGGTACTGTAACTCGGTTCCGATTCCCTTTTACACTTGCTCAATGCACTTTTTTTATTTAGCTGTGTATTTCAGAATAATCGTCTATCAAAAATTTCTTTTCTGTAAGCGGTCTCTTACAGTCTCCGACTTTTACAAACGTGATGTTTGTCTTTTCTCAGAGCGAGGACGCCGGTAGCTACGTGTGTGTAGCTACAAATGACGCTGGGGTAGTGGAAAGGACTGTCACTCTCACCTTACAGAGTAAAAACATTTCACCTTTTTTTTTTTTTATTATTTATTTATTTTATTATTATTTTTGTTTTATCCTAAACTAATGGCTGTCTACTTCCTCAGGTTCTCCAGTATTTACAGTGGAACCCATGGACACAGTGGTGGATTCAGGCTCCATCGTGGTGCTTAACTGCCAGGCACAGGGCGAGCCCACACCCATTATCGAGTGGGCCCGCCAAGGGCACCCAGTTCTGGCCGGCGACCGCATCACCACTCTATCCAATGGCTCGCTGCGGCTCAGCAGCGCTCAGAAAGAGGACACGGCCGAGTACGAATGCGTCGCCCGCAACCTGATGGGCTCGGTACTAGTGCGCGCGGCCCTCACAGTGCGCGGTAAGAAAGCTGATCGGTTATTGCGTGTGTTATAATTGACTTATTTTAAGTTACAGTTTCGAATCAAATGATTCCAATTGTCCACTTGTCTTACGCGCGGCAGTTCACGGAGGCTTCTCGAAGTGGATGGAGTGGGGTGCCTGCAGTGTGTCTTGTGGGACAGGAGTGCAAAAGAGGCTAAGACGGTGCAACAACCCCCAGCCTGCCAACGGCGGCCGCCACTGCTCAGGCTCAGACTCTGAGACCCGCGGCTGCCAAGGCAAACCCTGCCCAGGTTAGTCAGTATCTTTATATTCACCTTTAGACCTTTAAGATCTACTGCAATTTGTACCTCACCAAGGCTCATGAATGAATTAATATTTGACCCTGTGTGTGTAGTGGATGGTCAGTGGTCAGAGTGGACAGAGTGGGAGGAGTGCTCTCGTACATGTGGTCAAGGGAACAGGACGAGAGTACGAACCTGCAGCAAGCCTCCAGCCCAACACGGAGGCAGGGCCTGCGAGGGCCGAGCCGTGGAGGTCATCATGTGCAGTATCAGACCCTGTCCTGGTGAGCAGACTTTAGTGCGTCTTCCTGCTGCTTCATGTCATAAAGTCCTTCGGTTTTTTCTACTCCCTAGATAAGCGCACTACAGAGTGCAAAATAATTATCTCTATACTGGTATAATACCATATAACTGTGGTTTGACACCTTCGTAGACTTGAATTGTTTTAGACGTTAATATGCTGGCTGTGTCTAACTCATAGTGGCTGGGAACTGGGCCTCCTGGCTGCAGTGGAGCCCTTGCAGTGAAACATGTGGTAAAGGCATGCAGACGAGAGTCCGGCTGTGCAACAACCCCCCACCATCTTTTGGTGGACCACCATGCAGTGGAGCAGACACACAAACTCAAGTGTGCACAGAGAGGAACTGCCCTGGTAAGAACAAGCGGGAAAAAGTTAGAAAGACTGAATCTACTTTTTTTTTTTTTTTTTTTTTTTTGGTAAGCTGACCTGAGGTGCAGGTGTTAGAATTCCACCGAACATGTCACTTCTTACCATTAAAAATAATATAGGTTGAAATAATATTTTTTTTTTTGGCCTTTGATCATGGCTACACTTTTGCTTGTACATGCCAAAAAAAAAGTCAAGTTCTGTACCATGAAAGCTGAAAACGCTCTTTGTCTAGTGAGCCGCTAGTACCCTAGCTTCCATTTGGTAGACACAAATGGGATTTCGGTATCTGAGCCATTGGGGTGTTCGGGATGGAATAAACTATAACATGCAAAAAACGTGATCTAGCGGTGCGTTTTAATGATTGCGCAACTGGCGCTGGTTTGCAGTGAATGGAAAGTGGTCATCTTGGGTGAGCTGGGGCGCCTGTAGCGTTTCCTGCGGAGGTGGAACCAGACAAAGGACACGCCTCTGTGCAAGCCCCGCCCCTAAATATGGAGGAAGGCAGTGCGAAGGCAGTGATGTCCACATTGACTTCTGCAACAGTGAACCATGCCCTAGTGAGCTTTCACTTAAATACACGTCAAATACACACAGCTTGTCTCTCAAATGCAAACATTCAACGAACATGAACAGAACAACAGAAAACTGTACTTCTGCTGCCTCCGACAGTTCACGGTAACTGGGGCCCCTGGAGCACCTGGGGCAGCTGCAGCCGGACCTGCAACGGAGGCCAAATGCGGCGTTACAGAACGTGTGACAATCCTCGACCGGCCAATGGGGGTCGAGCATGTGCCGGAACTGACACGGAGATCCAGAAATGCAGCACATTGAGCTGCCCTGGTAAAACCTTTATACACAAACTGCTAGACACGCCTTATATCACACAGTCTCTCACTCGGACAGTAAAGTAACAGAGAAGGATGACACAGAGGTCACCACATTAGACATGTTTGTCATAGATCAACAGACAGTATCAGTCTGCATTATTACTACCTCAGTGGCATGATGGAATAAACCTGGGGTGTCCAAACTTTTCTTGTTGAGGGAGAGATGGAGAGAAATATAGTGTCTCAGAGCTGGAGAAAGCTTCTGTTTCTGTTTGAGTCTGTTTGCATGGAGTGATACTAAAGACCTGGCTTAAGGACTACTTTTCCTGTTTTATTTACACAATTACACATAATGTCATTTTGTCTAACTTTCAGGCGACGAAAAAGGTTACGACTGATCGACTACATTTAGGGGATGTTTTAAAAAATTTTTTTTAGTACACTTGTTAACTAACTGTTTGTGGTCATGTTAGTGGACGGTAACTGGAGTCCATGGCAGCCATGGGGTGAGTGTTCAGCCTCCTGTGGTATAGGTGAACGCACAAGGGTACGTTTCTGTAACAGTCCAGCTCCTACCAACAAGGGCCGGCCTTGCCCAGGAGACTCCACCCAGCTTTCTAGGTGCAACATCCAGCCATGTCCAGGTAAAAAAACTTAATTGTTTTTTTTAAAAAGCCTACTTGTTGCATTTCAGTTCTACAAATCGTAGAGCTCACTTAACCCAATCATTGAATCATCAGGTTTTGAAGTGTGCTTTTACATGCGCACTTGACTATGTTATTATGTTACATGCTACTTTGTTTGTTCAGGTGGTCCTCATAAGGCCAGAGGGAGCATCATTGGCACCATTAATGGCGTGGAGTTTGGCATAGCCTTTCTCAACGCGACGATCTTCAACAGCCCTTCAGGGGGCAGAGTGATCCACGCTACTATCGCCAACATACCCAGGAGCCTGGGTCAGTCACAGGCTTTTTCAGGATATTAAGTCATGAATATAGATACTAAAATACAGAGAATTGAAACACCTGAAACCGCCTATTGTCAGGACACTCGCGTCTCAAGCAGTAGACAAGTTCACCACATCGTAAACGCATCGAGTCGTTGTATGGTTTGATCTGATGCAATTCTTTCCAGGCCCTGGTATGAGGAAACTGATCTCTCTCCTGAATCCCATCTACTGGACCACAGCACGGGAGATCGGCGAGGCCGTCAACGGTTACACCCTTACAGACGGCATCTTCAGACGAGAGACCCAAGTGGAGTTTGCGACAGGTGAATGCAATCAGGACTGGTGCTCGAATCGCAGTGTCGGTTCACCTCCGAGAGATTCTAGAGCTGAATAATTCTGACATTTCACAATTGACACACTGACAATTCTGAAAGATTTAGGCTCAGTTACAAACGCCTACGCAGCTGCATCTCGTACAGTTTTAAATAACGCCTTATACACTCTACGAAGTACTCGTGCAGGTTCAACCACGGAAAGACAGTACATCTGAACACTTATGGTTTGACAGATAAAGATACAGATATTAAAACTGTTCGAGAAATAAATCGGCAGACAAAAAAAAAACTGACGTGTTCTTCAGAACACTTTTCTAGACGTTGAGAAGTTCACGTGCTTGTGCATTTTGCTTAAGGGGAGATCCTCAGGATGACCCATGTGGCACGGGGGTTAGACACGGATGGTGTTCTGCTGCTGGACATCGTAGTGAACGGACACGTCCTCCAACTGCCCTCTAACGCAGATATTGGCCTCAAGGTAGAAGCTCCACACAGCTAAACTCACTGATTTAAAACTCTAAATATTCTTATGAATGCCACTTAGGCGATAATTAATTAGTTAGTTAGTTAGTTAATTAATTAATACATTGAATTGAGGTGTTTTTATTATTACTTCCACATTACTTCAGTAAGTTTTCCATTAGCTCTATGGAGACCTCTGGTGCACAGTCTTAGTGGACTTTATTTATGTAAATGTGTGTTTTTTGTTTGTGTTTTTTCCACCACCAGGACTACACAGAGGATTATATCCAGACAGGCCCTGGGCACCTATATGCTCTGTCCACACGTATGTTCAGTGTAGACAAGGTGAGCGTGCCCTATTCCTGGAACCATACCATTTTATACGAGCCATCCAGAGGAAAGATGCCTTACCTGGTGCAGACGTTGCATGCTTCTTCCATCAGTGCTCAATACCGTCCTCTAGAGGAGATGCTGGAGTTCACAATCTATGCCAGCATTTCCAAGGGTGAGGCTCACTTACTTCATTTTCACGAATACAGCTGCAGGAAGCCACTGCTTTGTAACCGATGCACTCTGTATACACGCACCAACCACTTTTATTAGGAACACCTGTATATTCATGCAATTATCTAATCGGCCAATCGTGCAGCAGAAGCTCAACGCATTCTATCATGCGGATACAGGTGAAGAGTTTATTTAGAATGGTGGAAATAATGTGATCTGGCACGGTCATTCATGCCAGACGGGCTGGTTTGAGTATTTTAGAAACTGCCGATCTCCTGGGATTTTCCATATATGTTTTAATAGTATTTACCAATATATATTAGTAGATAATTACAGTAATTACTAAAACATTTTGTATCGCATCCACCATTTTTTAAAATTTTCTTCTTTACATCAGTCCAAATCTCCAGAACACATCAGTCAGTTTGTGCAGGTGTACAGGTGTTCCTAATAAAGAGGTCAAGTGAGTGAGTGCATGTCTGTATATTCACTGAATCCCATTCTCCTTATTTGCAGGTGAGCGTAGCAACCAGTGTCCCAGTGGCTTTGTGCTGGACCCAGCTGGACCCTACTGTGCTGGTACATTTTACACACAGGCAGTATTTTATTTTATTCATCAGGGAGAATCACTATTCTTGCATTCAGGGGGGAAAAAAACAACGTTCAGTCAATATAAGGCTGATTTTTAACAAGAAGAGGGCATAACCTGAATGTGACTGTTGAATCTAGCGGACATTTAGAGCACTTGGGACGTAACGTGGGACATAACTGTACGATATAAATATAATGTCTCTCTTACCGGGCTGCTTGTGATTAAGAGAGAGAACATGATCTGTTTCTTTCTGCTGTGATGAAGATGAGAACGAGTGCGAGGAAGGCAGCCCATGCTCCCACGCTTGCCATAACGCTGTAGGCACGTACTACTGCTCCTGCCCTAGAGGACTCTCAATATCTGCTGATGGCAGGACATGCCAGGGTACCAGCTGTCCACACACAAACCAATAGCACACATAGATAGTGATATGCTGTTCTGCTCAATTCTAAGTGTTCCCTAAAGCCATGTTACTCTTAGAACTTAACTGTAGTCGTAACTTAATGTTAATTATTCATTACACTTTATTTTATTTGGATGGATGGATGGATGGTGATCATTTTACCTCTTTCTTCTTTAGATATTGATGAATGCTCACTGGACGTCATGTGTCATGATGGACAAGAGTGCGAAAACACTATCGGCTCTTACCGTTGTGTGATGCGTTGTGGCCGGGGTTTCAGGAGAACAGCGGACGGCTTGAGCTGTTCAGGTTTATTGTTCTGTAATATAATCCTCAGATAGTTACACACTCTCACTTGTTAACCATACCTGTACAAAGGAAAACGAGGGCCTTTTTTAACGACTCTCTTATGACCGCTCTGGAATTATAACCATCTCAACGTTATATAACGTAACAAGTCTTTATTTAATGTAATATATTGGAGATATGTTTACTTAGAATGGCACGTTTTGGTTTTTTTGGGACAGATATAAATGAGTGTCAGGAGTCCAACCCATGCCACCAGCATTGTCTCAACACCATTGGCAGCTTCCGCTGTGCCTGTGAGCCAGGCTTCCAGCTCAGGAACCGCCGCTGCATCGGTCAGTCACGCTATTATATTACCAACCTCAGCTCTGCAAAAACATCGTAGTATGCTAGTACAAGTTAGCATTCATGAATACACTATAAAAGCAGTCGCGAAAAAGAAAGGGAAAAATATCGGGGTAGTATTGATTTACTAATACCGCATTGTTTGTCATGTCATTACTTTGGAAGGGATTCAAAGGGATGAAATAGAACAACAGACCTCAACCCAGCCTTCCTCCTTCCCAATCTGACTATACCACTACAACAGTCTGACTAAAAAAAAATGTGTTCCCCCACCCCACCCCCACAGACATTAACGAGTGCAGGCAGAGAGTGTGCCGTTCAGACCAGCAGTGTAAGAACACACGTGGAGGCTACACCTGCATCGACCTCTGTCCTACTGGCATGACCAAAGGAGTCAACGGCACATGCGTAGGTTAGTGCGTACCCAAAATCTAGGCTTCTTTGCGTGCACTCGGTACTGATGTATAAATGTTCATTATTATCTGCAAGTTTCCACTAATCTTGAAGAATTTTAAAGCCTTTACTCCGCTCAGATGTGCCATGCTCTCCACAGACATCGATGAGTGTCGAGACGGCACACACCAGTGCAGATACAACCAGATTTGTGAGAACACAAGGGGGAGTTATCACTGCACCTGCCCCAGGGGCTACCGCTCTCAGGGTGTGGGTCTGCCCTGCATTGGTATGTAAATCTACCGACCATAACCCCATGAATAAAGCATCACCTGGCTGCTCTGCTGTTGCCTTCTGTCCACATGCATCCCCGATCTCATTTTCTATCCATATGCATCACTTTGTTCCACCCCCTAATAAACACACACGCCCTGCTTGCTTGCATTACTGCATTGCTTCGGGTCCTTAATAAATGCCCAAATTCTCATGATTTATGATAGGTGAGAGTGCTAAAGCAGTGTTCACAAGTTCTGACTTTAGTTGAGCTGGATGAAAGCAGTGTGAAGGGGAATGGCGGACAGGTAAGTCTGCTCTCACAACAAGAACAGCACTTCCTTTTTATACTTCTAATTCTGTCTCTGTTCTTCTTCCTGTCACCTTTTACCTTTTATGCTTTTACTCCTGCTTGGGACCTTTTCCCTTAAGTGCTGTGCTTTGCTCTAGCATTTATGGAATGCAAAATATCAGGCTAATATAAGTTTTCAAATGTGTTGAATTATAGTACATCATAGAACTAGTTATATGTAGCCTGAGTTCAAATCTCACCAATGACACAGGAGTCTT
>JANDJT010000102.1:31912579-31923320 GCA_024331685.1 Stegophilus panzeri | reverse complement strand
CCAACATTTGTTTCTAGTATATCCCAACATGTATGTAGACTGGGGTAGTATATCCCAACATTTGTTTCTAGTATATCACAACATGTATGTAGACTGGGGTAGTATATCCCAACATTTGTTTCTAGTATATTCCAACATGTATGAAGACTGGGGTAGTATATCCCAACATGTATGTAGACTGGGGTAGTATATCCCAACATGTATGTAGACTGGGACATAGATAGATAGATAGATAGACAGATAGACGGATAGATAGACAGATAGATAAATAGCATACAGATAGATAGATAGATAGATAGATAGACAAATATGGATAGACAGATAAAGACAGATATGTAGGTAAACAGATAGCTACAAATAGATACACAAAAAAGGTAGGTAGGTAAATACAGATAGATAGATAGATATAGACAGATAAATAAATAGATAAATACAGACAGATAGATAAATAGACAGAAAGACAGATAGATACATATGATAGATAGATGCAGATAGATAAATAGATAGATAGATATAGATAAATACAGATAGATAAATAGATAGATATAGATAGATACATAGACAAACAGACAGGTCAATATAAATACATAGATAGATATATAGATAGCATACAGATAGATCGATCGATAGAAAGACAGATAGATACAGATAGACAAATAGATATAGATAGAAAGACAGATACTTTATCGATCCCGAGGGGACATTTAAGATAAACATATAAACTTGTATATATAAGCAGAGCTACACGATGTACACCAGCATGCAGCTGAGTGACAGATCAGCCAACACAAGTGTGAATTAGACAGCACTAGATGAATCACATGACTCACTTGTGTGAGCGGCTGATTGGTCGGTACACAATTCTGTGAGAGGCACTCAGGTTAAGTTCACACTGTGTCTCGCAGATTGGGTTCAATATTCAGCTCTGGGCTCTGAGTGTCTGACAGATGGACAGACTCCACATGATTGTAAACAACATCAGGATAGGTATTGTTTATGTGGGCGGAGCCTTTGATTATCTTCCTCGCCTGTTTCAGGTCGAGCCGTTGAAACCCAGGCTGACGATAACGAATAGAGACGTTTCGAGGTCACATTAAATATTCAACCACAGATGGAAAACAATCATTATATATAATTCTGAAAACGACAGACCTTGAGCCATGTTTCCCGTTCACATGCATCTCAAACAGAAATAAAGTTCTTGCATTTTAAAGTCAACCCCAGAATTGAAAGGCATGGGCATTTTGATTGCCAGTATCCGATTATAATGCAATCAAGTTAAAGGTTTTGTGAAACTGCCTCCTTACCCAACACGAGCTTTGCAGTAAGACGATCATGCTGGTTTGGTGAAATATATTTGACTGGCTCATGAATATGGTGTAATTGGGGCGGTTTTGTGCATGTGCACTTAGTTTGGTATTATACACACCTGATAGTAATTGGACAGAGAAGTTTTTGCAGTCAAACCATGTCTTCAGAGAAGATAAAGTGCAGAATATCAGCTTGAATTTGAGGAGATACACTGTCTAAATATGTTAACAAATCCTTCATTTGCAGCAGACCGCATGGCAGGAACATCACAGCAATTACTGAACTATAAAGATCTTTTAAAAAAAAAAAAAAAAAATCTGAGCTGCTTATGACACAATGGAAACCACTGTATCTTGGTGACACAAGCTTGTATGAGTGCTACTATAGATTTCTTTCTTTTTTCTTTTTTTTTTAGTGTTAAAACTGACATTACCTTTGCAGCAGGACATTTATCCCAAACAGTCTACTCCTGCTTGGCGTTACCCAAGCCAAGACCAAAGAAAAAGCCCGGAAACAAACCTGTGTATAGCACCTTGTGATTCTGTGAACCATTAAAAATATCATTCTTACAAAGTTGACCGTGAATAATGTTAGACCTGAATAATGGTTGGACCTTAAAGTTCAGATCTCCCACTTGCGGAAGTGGTATCACTATCCAGCGCTATAGATCACTATAGATCATGTTGGTGTGACGCTCTCTCCTACTTAAGGTAACCATTTAAATATAATATTAAAGAAAATTCGAGAGAGAAGGAGTTGGTAGTGTGAAGTTCTCACAAATAAATGTTGGCTTTGTGATGGGTCAGGGTTACAGTTTGGGCTGCATTCATTTGATCAGAAAAATATATATATTTTTTAAATCACACCAATGGCACAATTGTTCTAGCACCTAACGAGAGATCTAGCACCTAACGAGCACAATAAAAACTTATTTTCCTAAACGACAAATTTGAGTTAATAATGACCATGAAGCGTACATTGTGTCTAGTGTAAATGTGGGTTTAAAGTTGCTTCTTTTTTTTTCTTTTTTTTTAAATTGTCATGTTGATGACGTGTAATTATGTTTGGGTTTTTTAATGTGTAGATATCAATGAGTGTGAGCAGAGGGACATGTGCCAGCACGAGTGTGTCAACACACCAGGAAGCCACAAGTGTTTGTGTCCTAATGGCTATCGCCTCATGACCAATGGAAAAACATGCCAAGGTAAACACAATGCTTTTTGGAAAATGAGGTAAAACAGGGTTTTGCGTTAAAATAAATAAATAAATAAATAAAAAAGTTACATATGTGTATCACCTTCTCTGTGACTAGACATTGACGAGTGCTTGGAGCAAAATATTCAGTGCGGCGCAAACAGAATGTGCTTCAACATGAGAGGCAGCTACCAGTGCATCGACACGCCCTGTCCGCCAAACTACCAGCGAGACCCAGAGTCTGGGTAAGATGTCGTTATCCCGCTGCATTATCACCAGATTATCACAAATTAAACATAGACCTTGAAGAATGAGGATTTTCAGTAAATCCTTATGGACCTTATAAATGAATCTGAGGTTTATCCATGCTTTGGTTTCATTAGTTTCTTTACAGGTTGAGCGATATGATCAAATATCCAAATCACCATTCTCGAAAACATTTCTATGCTACACGATATGTACAGTAAATCGGTCCATACAGGATTCCTGTTTGGAGGGTTGTTTTTTTGTGTGTGTGTGTGTGTGTGTGTGTGTGTGTGTGTGTGTGTGTGATTGTTGCAGCCAACAATGCTTCATTTTTGCTGTGGCTTTTTTTCAAAATTTGCAATGGAACTTTTTTTTTTTTTTTTTTTGCAGAAAACTACTTGAATTGGCGAAATTGCAATTGCAGGAAATTGTTTTGCACGGTCTTTCACAATGATGTTTGTTGGTAAAGAGAGGTTTCCAAATTTTTACTCAAGTACAAGTAAAACTACTTACAAAAATAATTACTCAAGTAACAGTAAAAGTAATCATGTTAATAATGACGTGATTATGAGTAATAAAGTATCCAATGAGAAAAGTTACTAGTTGCTTCAGATCTGATTTAAAATGAAGGGAAAATCCTGAACTACCTGTAGAACGGTAAGTCACACCTCTCCTGTCTGTTCTGTTTCTATGATATAATAAGATATAAGATGAAGCAGCATTTCCCAGTCCTGTGATGGGTACAATAACACACAACCTGTCATTTTCAACACAAAATCTTACACACACCGCAAAAAACACCCAAACATTTTCCCAACAGTTGATTTTGTCTTTATTTTCACAACATGTTAACAACACAAACTTGTCAGCATCTGCGTTTAAACGAGTAAAAAGTAAAAATACGTTTCTGTGATGAACTTGGGTAAGAGTATAAGTATGGCCAGTTAAAGCTACTCTTAAAAGTAATTTTTGTTTTCGAAAAGTTACTCAAGTAAATGCACTGAAGTAAATGTCGTGCTTTACTAACCCATCTCTGTTGGTAAATGAGACGTTTTAGCTGTACGCATGTTCGACGCGCGTGAATCGAGGAATTCCGCTGTGGCTGAATGTGCGTTGCGATGACGTCACCTGATGCGGCCAGATCTGCGGTAATTTTGAAAAATTGCAAGCTCCTCCGAATATCATGAACTTTTCTGCGATCGGAAATTCCTGAAGGGACTGGTGTATAGGTTTGCTGACAATTTTTGAGCAGTACAATATTGCTGGGCGCACGGTGGTTTAGTGGTTCACACGTTCACCTCAAACCTCCAGGGTTGGGGGTTTGACATCCGCCGCTGCCCTGTGTGTGGAGTTTGCATGTTCTCCCTGTGCTTTGGGGGTTTCCTCCAGGTACTCCAGTTTCCTCCCCCAGTCCAAACGCACGCATGGTAGGCTGATTGGTGTGTCCAAAGTGTCCGTAGTGTATGAATGGGTGTGTGAATGTGAATGTGCGTGTGATTGAGCCCTGCGATGGATTGGCACTCCGTCCAGGGTGTACCCCAGCCTTGGGATAGGCTCCAGGTTCCCAGTAAGGGTAAGCGGTATAGAAAATGGATGGATGGATACAGTAGTGTTGCATTTAAAAAATAAATAAATAAATAAATAAATAAATAAATTAAATTTTTTTAAATTATAATAATAAAAAAGTTTAACCATGATAAATTATAATGATGGTGATATTGGCTTTTTGCAAATCCTTATCATTAGGTCACTAATATTACAAAGCTTTCACTATCTAACTTCAGTTTTTGCTTTCTGCTTAGCTTCTGCCTGAAGAACTGTCCTCCCAATGACCTGGAGTGCGCTCTGAGCCCCTACGCGCTCGAGTACAAGCTGCTGTCTCTGCCCTTCGGTATCGCCGCCAACCAGGACCTGATCCGACTGGTGGCCTACACTCAAGACGGCGTGGTGCACCCACGCACTAGCTTCCTGATGGTGGACGAGGACGCCACACTTCCCTTCGCCCTGCGCGACGAGAACCTAAAAGGCGTGCTGTTCACCACACGCCCGCTGCGTGAGCCGTACACCTACCGCATGAAGGTCCGAGCGTTGTCTTATAGCACCGACCGGGCCATCGAGTACCAGACTACCTTCATCATCTACATTGCCGTCTCAGCCTATCCCTACTGAGAGCACTTTACCATGTGAATGGGGCATGACCGAGTGTGAGTGTGTGCGTGTGTGTGTGTGTGTACCTGTGGGTTCAGTTGTAGATCCACCACTTGAAGATCATTTGTAAGACATCGCATCAGGCCTCATGGATTGAGGAGCTGAGATGCAGTGCTACGAACAAAGACGAAAAAAGATAACTTAGCATTAACCCCTGGGGTACTCCAAAGACAGGCTGCTTTACCTGTGGCTGGATTCCATGGTGAAGCCTGAAACCTTTCAGGTTGGATGAAGCAGCTGATCCAGTCCTGCATGTCACGACAAGCCAAAGGACCAAGGGTGATCAGACTCCATACTTCTGATCAAGAGATGCAGAAAAAGGACAAGTATATGTGTATGTCTACCTATTAACTTATTGGAAAGTGCTTGAAAACAAGAATTCGAGGAAGGTTTTTTTTTTTTTTTTTTTTTTGTGTGTGTTTGTGTGCGCGTGTGTGGTCATGTACATTATGTAGTTTGTCCAGAGACGTTCACTGGTAAGCAACAGCATTAAGATCTCCAAAACTAGAATTAATATCCATCTCAGGTAAGCACTGCATTCCACCTATAAAGCATTTCCATATATATATTTTTTATTCTTCTCTATGTACAGGATTTAACATCAACATTTGCAACAGGCTTTTATTACAGGTTTATACACAAGCTCATAACAAAGATGTATTCTATTTTTTATTATTTGTATATAAGCAGTTGATTTTAATTCTGTAATGTTTCGGTATTGTATTCACTTTTTTTTTTTTTTTTTAAACGCAAACAATAAATGTACAATCAATAACTGATGTATAATATTGTTCTTGTACTTTCATATAAAACAGCAATCAAGGATACAAGCAACTTTTTGTTTGGTCGTATGTATAAATCTTTATTGTTCGTTTTCAAAAGCACAAACATAAAAAAGGAATACTTAAGGCAGTTGTAGACCAGTTTGGTTTGTAGAATGTGTTTGCACTTGGCCACGAGAGCAGTCAGAGAGACAGGTCCTTTTGTTCAGGTCTGTGTGTTTGAAACAGTGATGGTCTGCTTTTAAAGCAGCGATCGATCTATGAGAATGATCGAGTACAGACAAAAGCATTTACAGACCAAACTGATGTTTTTTTTTTTTTTTTTTTTTAACTGGCAGTAATTGCTTAAGAGACATTCCAGGCAAAATAAAATAAAATAAAATTTAAAAAAATGCACTGATGGACGTGTTAAAAACCTGGCTTCTCACCTCTAACAGCCATGACGTGGTCTTCAGAGACCACCTGAAGGTGCTGTTAAATTCATCTTTTGAATAGTCTTCAGATATCCCAAACGCAGGGTTTAAAATCTGTCTGTCGTCATGAAACAAAAACTTGATGACCTAATGATTTTCTGGTGTATTAACACCTATTAGCATTTGACTCTTCTTGTTTCAGGGTTCCTACTTTTTCCATTGTGAGAGTGTGTGAGAGTGTGTGAGAGTGTGTGAGAGTGTGTGAGAGTGTGTGAGAGTGTGTGAGAGTGTGGTAATTTATGAAAAGGAAAATGCTCTAGACATTTCAGCGGCTGCATTGATGCATACAATTAATGAACGTCTAAAGACGACAGATTTAGCAGCTAAATACTGTGTATAAGTGACAGTAGAATATCTGTAATTGTAAGTTTCCAAATTTGTGTCTTAATTTCCACAGCAGCTCAAGAACCATGATTTTCGCACACCTGGCTACGTTCCGTATTCTTCCAATGAATTCTGTTTGATTAAAAAAAAAAAAAAAAACCTCACGAGGTCCATAAGCATTAATGAATGGTTGATCAAGACGTAATGATTCCAGAACAGATCTGCAGTCTCTGAGCTGTACGAGACGCGTTCCAGCACTACAGATTAGTAATACAAAATAACATAACTATTCTGGAATGCCCCTTTAAGACAGAATATAAACAAAGTGAGCATTAGTACTATAGACAAGAACAGGATTAATGGTCATTCCCTGGACAGGAAGAAACGTTTTGCTCAGAATAATTCCCAGCGGTGCAGAAGAACTGTCCAAAAGAAGGCAGTATCAGAAGGGTACAATGTGCCTGCATTATGCTATTAATGTATTCATGTGTGTCACAAGCAGCCAATGCCCTTTGGTTGTTTAGAGAGTGAATACAGCATTAAGGGTTGAAATAGCTGCAACAGATGGAAGCTTGGTGCTACTGTAACATATTAACCCTAACTAATCTGACACAAGGAGATGTAACGAAAGTTTTTTTTTTTTTTTTTTTTTTTTTTTTTTTTTAAATGGCAAAAACAGATTTCAAATCGTAATGCACTGCTTGAATATGTAAGGTGCGAAGCCTTCCTGAGAGAAGCTAAAAGGATCGTAAAGGTCGATGGCCCATGTACGCACGTACATGTCTGTCTGAGCGATACAGAGGGAATGAGCGTAAGAGGCAGACTGAGGTGGAGAGAAAGAAAGCGAAGTGAGATGGGAGTTGTTTCGCAGCACCCTGTAAAAATCTCGTCTTTGTTCTGAATGTACAGGCAGGTGCGTCCCTCCTGTGGTTTCCATTGGCGGTGTGGAGCAGACGGCGTTTAGACGGTTTTCCGTGCAGTCAGTACTCTGACGATGCAGCCCACGCCTCCTGCAGAGAGAGCCTGAGGAAAAACATAGCTGATATAAATATACTGCTACTGATATGTATACACCGATCAGCCATAACAGTAAAACCACTGACCAGTGACGTGAATAACATTGATTATCTTTTTACAGTGGCACCTGTGAAGGGGTGGGATATATTTATTAGGCAGCAAGTGAACAGTCAGTTCTCGATGTTGATGTGTTGGAAGCAGGAAAAATGGGCAAGCGTAAGGATCTGAGCGACTTTGACAAGGGCCAAATTGAAAAAGTTCAAGATGTTGACTTGGCCTCCAAATTCCCCAGATCTCAATCCTATCGAGCGTCTGTGGGATGTTCTGGACAAACAAGTCCGATCCATGGAGGCCCCACCTCCCAACTTACACGACTTAAAGGGTCTGCTGCTAACGTCAAGGGGGACCTACAGAATATTAGGCAGGTGGTTTTACTGTTATGGCTGATTGGTGTGTATATATCTATACACACAAATATACAATGAAACAATAATATGTTGATATTCATCACAAAAAAAAAACCCCACTTCATCTGCAGGTTAATTAGTCACAGCACTGAAAAAAAACTATAGCATTGTATCATTTTCAGTAATGTGCTACCGCAGGACTTTTCTAGTACCGGTACTCTATGCACTCAATATGCTGGGTCGTGCAAACTGATTCTGGCTCTATGTAATAAGTCCATGTTTCTCTAATTCTGCAAGATATAGTATCAGGACTCCAGAGTCAGAATTTGTACCTTTTTAAGAACTACAACAAACAAGTCATTCACTTTTTTTTTTTTTCTCTTCATTTTTTACTGCTTTAATAGGATATGATTTCATTCAGCTTGACAAAGGCTATATAATAAGCATAATAAGCGTTGGATTAGCTGCATTAGGTTAAGAATAAAGCACTTGGGGGCATGCTGTTATAGGAAAAGCATCAAGGACGGGGTGGCGTGATGCGGCAGAGTCCCAAAGACATTTATTCCTCTGATAACACTGCAAGTTTCCGATGCTATTTTTTTAATGTAGTAAATAACGACATGTCGTGTTGAATAATAATGTTTTAATGTTGTAGTTCCTGTACAGCAGATATAAACAGTCGTTTATATCTTAAAGAGAAAGTCGAAAATAAAATGCAGCTCGTCACCGACACTGGAGACGCTCTTCCGATCCTTAAATCTGTTTATGTGGCGACAAGTCCATGTAAATTCACTGTTACTATAGAAACCACGACGAGAGCACTGATACGAACCTGTGATTTACCTTGCCGGATCTACTGTCAAAACTTCCGTTATTGAAAACGAATCCCCATCTTCTGACCAATCAGAATCAAGAATTCAACAGCGCCGTGCTATAAATCAGGATAAACTGTGACTCGGGACGGGATAAGCATTACGAAGCACACATTACAGTACCTTTTCGTGCCACTGGAGCAGGATGGCGCTGCTGTTTTCCGACGGCTGCTCAAAGCCCTTATAGATGTATTTCATCAGCAGGTCCACGCCGTTCTTATCCAGAGACTGCACTCCCTTCTCGATGTCGCTTGCCTTGAAGGAACTGAGAACTTTCAGAACCAGCCCCTCAGCACGGTCCTACACAAACACAATCAAAATGCAGCACTTAGCATCAAGAACGAGCTGCTTATGTCCTTGTGGAAGCTGTTACTATAGAAACGATTTGTAGAAATAGAGCTGTGGTATAAGTACGTGTAATGAGGATGAGTAGGATGATGAATTCGGACTTAAACTGTCACTGAGGCATCTGAGAAGCACTTATTGAAATGCAGGAAAGTCTGACGCAAGAGTACATGCTGGACATGTCGATACCATTTAATAGCTTCATACAGTAGACACACTGCCCAACCAACCCATCACTGCTCTCCCGACTCACCTTGACGTTCTGATTCTTCGTATTGATCGGTGGGTTTTTCAGCACTGCCTGCAACGCGTCCATGAGGTTCCCTCTGCAGACTGGAGTTAAGGGGAGAAAAAGGATAATCGGACACGTCCCGAACAGGCGTGTCGTGGGTACAAAACCTTAACGTCAAAACAAATGTATTTCGTCCGGGCAGAAAGGGGGTGTGACGTCCAAACAGCAACATGAAGTCAAGCGGCAAACAGAAACAGGAAGTAAGGTCTCACGTCCGCCACAATGGTCATATATGGAGAAGAAATCAACTTCCTCGAATTTGCACTGCGGTTTAAAACCACATAGTGTCATAACCTACGCACTAGACATGCTCAAAACTCCATAGTGTGTACCTACTGCTGCAAGGCTGTATATCATAGCAGTTCCTCATGACTCCTGAAAGACCTCTACGTTAGGAATGTGGTTGTAAGGCATGTCTGGACATCCACCAGACTCTAAATCAACCTTCGTTCATAGACACGAAAAAGGGTGTGGAACTCAAGCGATCAAATCTTATCTGAGAACCCTAAAAAGCTCAGAAATAAATAAATCATTCTAGTGCACTTCTATAGGGAAGTAAGGGGTGGTTTGGAACTAGACACAAAGGAGCATTATGAGAAGGCTATTGTGTTCAATGGCACATTTACAGCTCTGCTATCTGCAATAAGAGTTGCAGGAAGTATGAGTAAAAACATATTTCTAACCTTTTACAGGTAAATCTGCCAGGCCAGCTGCTTTACATGAGTGAATATGATGTCTTTCAGCAAGAATTCATTGCAATGCAATACCAAAATTCTCCATATAGGAAATACAGTGCACTACTAGAGTATGCAGGATTTTCACCCTGTGCTATATTTAAACTAGTAAGTTAAATAAGGTGAAATAAGTGTGTGGTGATGAGCAGAAAAGAAATCCAGAGCCAAAGAGAAGGATATTGTCTGATGAGGGAATCTACTTCTGCTTCATCCGGACCCAGCTGGTTCTCTGCTCCATCCTCCTCGTCTACAAACTTGTTCTCGTCGTATTCATCCACATCCACTTTACGAAATCGGTCGGAGACGGTGTTCTTTGACATGATGATTAATCCACACGCTTTCTATCCGCTATGCTAGTCTGGAAACAGCTGGATTGTCTGTCTGTCTGTCTGTCGCTTCCTCATCGACGCAGCTGCTGCATTCCGCTCACTTCCTCATCTAGGCGCCGCCTAGTGGCCAAACACCAAACTGCTCATTTCAAATACTCTATCTATCTATCTATCTATCTATCTATCTATCTATCTATCTATCTATCT
>JANDJT010000102.1:31874675-31911491 GCA_024331685.1 Stegophilus panzeri | reverse complement strand
TATTTTTTACATTAATGATAAAGTGTTCAATCTACTCTTACTTACGTACTGCATCTTGTATTGATTTACCATTTGATCAAACGACCAAACGATCATAATTGATTTAAATGACGTCCAAGTGCCACCTACAGGCCTATTAGGTGAAGTGCAGGCTGTCGGGTCAAGAAAACGCAAAATGTTAAATGGCCTTTATTACATTACCACTTTTTATAATTATGCAATTATAGTAAAGATAATAATAAGGAAAAAAAATTAATGAATATATATAATCAAAAAGTGTAAAAATGAAAACTTTTCTCTGGCTCTTTTTTTTTTAAAGAATAAATCATAACTTTTTTTTTTTGCTATTAACGCTCTGCCAGCTGAAAAGGTTCCCGACCTCCGGCCTTGGGTGTATGTGTGAATAAGGAACAGTGTAAAGTGCTTTCTAGAACTGCTGGTTAAAAGCCACTATATAGGTGCAAACAATTTATATATGCTCAGCGTTGTAAAGTGCTATGTTTCTTTTAATAATAGTTGTAAGTACAGCCTCCTCTGAAATATTAGTAACTGGAAAGTCCTCTGTCCTGAAAACTCTCCTGTGGTAGAAAACTTATTGGCTGTTACATAAATGTCACCTTTACAGAAAACCTCACCATATAAACAATTATACTTTTTACTTAACAGGGCGTTTCTTTTAAATCCGTTTATTATTGTTCTATTGCGGTGGCCGAGAACTGTAAAACAAAACACAAATCCAAAAACAACGAATTATAAACACAATGACTAATCTGAAAACACATTAACAAATCAGACAAAACGGAAAAGGTAGGACAAGGAAGGAAACGGTAGGAATACCCCCCGAATTACTTACTTCTGATTGGACGACCCATCTGTCAATCAAGATATACAGGAAGTACAGCAGGCTGCGTCAGTGAAACTCAATTCATGTGTTAATGTTTTGT
The DNA here is from genome assembly GCA_024331685.1 of Stegophilus panzeri. NCBI lineage: Eukaryota > Metazoa > Chordata > Actinopteri > Siluriformes > Trichomycteridae > Stegophilus > Stegophilus panzeri. The sequence goes on along the minus strand of JANDJT010000102.1, from coordinate 31,910,547 downwards.
CCGTACTGCTGTTAAAATAAAAAATTAACACAACTACGGCGTGTCCTCTGATCTGTCCCCTGTGGATTAAGTTCTTGCAGCAGCCGCATAACATCACGTTTTACACACAACTTGTGTTTTCGCTGAATCGCTAACCGGTAGCATTATCCGGTAGCCGAATAACTTTCCTGGTCCACACAGCTCTGCTCTTATAGCATCCCTTACTTCATTTAATGGGGAATATATTCTCCTCTAAACAGACCTGCGCCCTTTAAGTGTGTTTTTAGGGAGCGGAAGCTAACATTTATCTCATTGTATGTTAACAGCAGATCCAAAATCACGGCATATGAACGTCCTTCCTCAAAGTAGCGCTGAATAAATTCAATTTTCTCATTTCTTTCCAATATAAACTTTTATTTTCTAACATTTACAGTTTCGCTATGGACAGAAAATGGTTTAAAGTAAACAAAGAAGTCCACTAATGTACAAGAAACAAAGTTGTTTACAATTCCTACTTCCTGTAGAGTTTGATTGACAGATGTATCGTCCAATCAGCGGTAAGTAATCCATTCGCAAACTATACCTACCTTTTCCGTTTGCTCTTTGTTAGTGTTTTCGGATTCGGCATTGTGTTTATAATTTGTTGTTTTGTTTTTGTAACTGTTTATAATTTGTTGTTTTGTTTTTGTCACTGTGTTTATAATATGTTGTTTTGTTTTTGTCATTGTGTTTTATAATTTGTTGGGTTTTTTTTTTTGGATTTGTTATTTTGTTTTCATATTTGTGTTTGGTTTTGCACTTCTCGGTCACCGTAGCTGAGACTGAATGGCTGATAAACTCCAAGCACTAAAGCAGCAGGTTTGCTGTTTCATTGACGAGGCCAAGGACAAACTCCATGGACTAGGACACGCGATATGGCACCATCCAGAGCTGGCATATGAGGAAAGACAAGCCCATGATACTCTGGTCCACTTTTTCACACAGGAGAAAGGGTGGACCGTGGAGGCACACTATAAACTAGAAACAGCTTTTCGGGCCACGTGGGGACCTGTAGGTGAAGCAGGTGGTGATGCTGTGGTTAATGTCGGGTTCCTGTGTGAGTATGATGCTCTGCCAGCTATAGGCCATGCGTGCGGCCACAACCTCATAGCAGAGAGCGGAGCTGCAGCAGCAGTAGGCCTGAAGGCGGCGCTGGAGAGCGAGGAGGTGTGGCCTGTGCCAATCAAGGTGTGCCAATTAAGCCAGTAGAACCATATATGGGTGTGATGCTCAGGTGTCCACTAACTTTTAGCCATATAGTGTATATCACAATGCTGCATGTATTCTATATGAATTTCTCATTTTTAACGTGATCCTTGCATTCTTGCATTCACTGCTCTGACACCAGTTTGACTGCAAATATTTTGGCTATCTGTTTATTTCAGCCTAGGACATTTCTTAAATGACACAGCGAAATGACTTCATATTATAGCAGCACATGGTATAAACAGTCCATTTATCCAGTTATTGTAAATTATAAAACTAATACGGTCATCATTTTGTATATTATAACCTGATTATGTGAAATTTAGCTAGTGTTGGTTAGCTGCTTGGTTCATGGCATCACTTCCAGTTAATCAGTACAATGAGTTAGCTTAGACATCAAAATGAGCAACATACCAGAAAAACTGCAAAGAACTCCAAGCAAGTTCAAAACAAAGAAAAAGAAAATGAGTAAAAAAAAATTAAGAATTTTTTATTTATTTATTTATTTTATTATTATTTTTTTTTAATCAGCATCCGGGATTCCCAGGGAATCTTACATTCAAATCAAATAACTAATTTTCTACAGTGGTGTTGAATGCTTGAGGCTTAGTATATGCCCAGTGCAACACTTTGGGTAACTTTCTAGCTTGCAAGGTTGGGCTAATGTTAGCGTGCTGGGGAGTTTTAGCTGGTTAACAGCCAAAGTTAGATGCTTAGTAGGAATTTAGTTCTGTTTCATTCCTCCTCCCAGAGACGGTGCTACAGTAGTGGATGATCGCAGCCTATCCCTTGAATGGTAAGTTCTGCCCTAACGAGCTTCTTCCTGACGATGGGCATGATCTCAGCCCATCATGCCTGTGTGTTCAGCCTATGAAAGGAGCACTTACGGACCCATGTCCACATTGTGGCTTGCTCCTGATGTCTGAGAGACAGCTGTGTTTGGCAGGACTGGACCACAACCAGGACGGTAAGATTTTGGAAGCAAGTTTGGGTTCGTAACAGAGAGCCCAGAAACGCTATGCCTTAGCAGCTACTGGCTTTCCCTCAGCTAAAAGAAGATCTAGCTTTAGGGAAATCATTTGGCAGGGCACGTTATCAAAGAAGGTGGCTGGCCTTTCTTCAGACATGGCAGAGATGGAACGTCTCTTGCAGGCCCACCAGCCAACAGATTCAGTACCTGCTTCTACTATGGCTCCCATTGAGGACACTTGCTCACACTCTTCTAGTGAGGAGGCTACTGTCTCACCAATTCCTCGCCATAGCCCCCACAATGACGCTATGTCTACATGTGCTTCTGACACACATTTTTAGGACCATTTCCTCACTGATGTTGCTAGGCTTCAGGACAAGCCGCCAGAGTCCGTGTTAGTAGGTGACTCTGGTTATGGCTCTCTCCACTCTTCAGGGTGGCCCCATCTCAGATGGATGACACATTGGAGGTGCTTCAGATGGTAGTGGTCTGTCTTGGCCTGGATGAATGCCCTGCACACCCTTTTCAGTCCAGTGTGTGTTCTCGCAGGCCTTTGCCTAACGACTCATTTGCCATAACTGCGTGTAAGGATTTTATTACGGAATTCTCAAGTGCCCTCAAAGGGCCAGGGATGGCCAAGAGGCATTCCAAGACTGCTCGCACCTTCGCTTCCATGGCAGAAGCGGAGTCCATCAGGGTGTGTAATGTACCAGAGGTTAAACAGCCGGTTGCCGCACTGGTGGTGTCACCGGATGATGCACTGCATGGGAACGTTCAGTGTCATACGAGTCAGTTGCCTATGTCGCTCGGGCTGAGAGTACCATCTGCCAATTGATTTTCGCTGCTGCTAATTCCTTGGGGTCTATAGAAGTGGATCCTTCTGTTCCACTATTTCTGCAGACAGCCTTTCTGGCCATGGGGCACGTGACGCGAGAACTGGGTGGTCTCAATGCAACTCTCTGGACCACTCGCAGGCAGGTTTGGCTTGCTTAAGCTAGGTTGTCGGAGGATTATAAAAAGACTTTGAGAGACCTTCCCATCGTTCAAGGATATCTTTTTACTCCAGGTGTATCTGAGGTGTTGGAGAGGCACGTAAAGTTGTTCACGACCAGTTAGCAGCTAATACAGGTGCAGCATGCTCCGAATTCTAGGGAGCCAGCAGCACCTGCTCATCGTCGTTACATGCCAGTGCAGCCGCACATTCGTCATATGCCCTCTGATTGTCCCCAGGCCCAGTAGTGATTTCCTGGGTCTGATGATGTACAGGTGTGTCACCCCCATGGCAACCCTAATCCCCGCCGTGCCCAAGGGGGCCCGCTTCAGCGTCCTCCCACAGCTTCGAAAAGCCAAGGCCTGAGGCGCTTGGGCCTGTGGTCGGACCTTTTGCAACACGTTATCGGAGTTATTGGGAAAACACCATGTTGGACCCCTGGGTCTTGGTGATGCTGCGCAACGGATATACTCTGCAGCTCCGACGCCGGCCCCCGAGGTTTTCGGGACTCATCCTGACTGTTGTGGTAGACCCGGTTCGTTCAGCAGCTCTCTCTCAAGAAATTCATTCCTTGTTAGAGAAGCGGGTAATAGAGGTGGTTCACCCCCTGGTTCAGAGGGATGGGTTCTACTCCACATATTTTCTGGTTCCAAAGCGGGATGGAGGTTTTTGTCCAATCTTCGATTTGAGGAGACTCAAACAAGTTTGTAAAGAAGCTCCCCTTCCACATGTTGTGCACGACCGATGTTCTTTGGTCTGGGACGGAGGGAGATTGGTTCATGAGTGTCGACCTGACAGATGCATACTTTCATGTTCCCATTGCTGTTCATCACAAGTTTCTACGCTTCAGCTTCAGAAACCAGGCTTACCAGTTCAGGGTCCTACCCGTTGGTCTTTCTCTAGCCCCTCGATTGTTTGCGAGGTGTATGAAGGTTGCTCTGTCTATTGAAGTATAATAGTGCCAAATGTCCTCAAGGCAAAATGGCATGTTGAATTACATAAATTGAATAAAAACATATCGCAATGACAATACTTGAATTTTTCTGCCCAGCAATTTGATACAAATCGGGAAAAAAAAATAACAATAACAGTGCTTGAATTAGTTTCCTCTGCAATTCATTGGGTTTGTATATTTTGATTGAAAACAAAATTCCAGCATTCAAAATTCAATGCACACACATTCACCTTCGTAAAATACAGTTCCAAAATATTCAGTTGTTAAAATATCTTCATCATCTTTATTTGTCAGGTAATATTTCAACACAACCTCGCAAATTCAGGCTGCAAAAATTCAGGTCTTAAAATTCGTGTCTTAAAATTCAAGTCTTCACATCCGGGTCTCACAGGAAGAGCAATGGATTGCTGAAACTATTGTAACATGCTACTCTGGGGTGGCCGCCAGTGGTGGGATTGTGCTGCCAAGCCACAAGAGAGCCTAGCGGACTGGCATAAAGTTGGCTTGACGCTGGACGTTCGGTATTCGCAGATATGCGCAAATTAAGGGACCGTCTCTAAAGTTACATATTGGTATACATGTTTCTAACTTCAATAGCATTTGAAGAGAATGACTTAGTCATAAAACCAACTGTAAATTGTTCATCTTTACAAGAAAAATTCAAGTATTGTCATTTTGATATATTTTTATTCAATTTATGTAATTCAACATGCCATTTTGCCTTGAGGACATTTGGCACTATTATACTTCCATACCTGTCACCCCTGTGGTGCCTCGGGTTGCGGATTCTGCCATATCTGGACGATTGGTTGCTTTGCCAAGTTGGGTCCCTTGGTAAACAGGGCAAAGAGTTCGCTGTCTCCCACACAATCCATCACGTTCATCAGGGTGATGATAGATTCATCCACAATGCGAGTGTCTGTCTTGGACGACAGACATCTTAAATATTCTTGCCCAGTTCTGTCTGGGGGCATCTCTCCAGTATGGGATGTTATTGAGGCTGATCGAAATGCTGACGTTGGCCACCTCTGTAATTCTTCTGGGAATGCTTCACCTGCAGCCCCTGCAGGTGTGGAGCAACAGTTTGGAACCACAAAGGTGTCTGTGGCGAATGGTCAAGGGAGCTGTCTATGGATCACATCAACCTGCTGGAGATGCATGCAGTTTTTCTGGCCCTGAGATACTTCCTCCTGGTGCTGACAGGTCATCATATACTTGTGCTCTCGGACAACACTTTGACGGTTTTCAATCTGAATCACCAAGGGGGCACGAGGTCAGAGAGCTTGCTATGGCTCACTTACAATATCCTCACCTAGTCACTCCCGCAGTTTGCATCACTGAAGGCTGTTTATTTGCCAGGGATAGCCAATCAGTCTGCAGATGCTTTGTCCAGAAATTAGCTGCATCCAGCGAGTGGAGGCTCCACCTGGATGTAGTTCAGGACATTTGGCAGGAATTCGGTGTGGCAGAAGCGGATCTATTCGCTTCGGCAAACACAACTCGCTGCCCATTGTGGTTTGTCCAGATGGAAACGCCTAGTCCGCTGGACGTCCACTTGGGCTGTTTCATCTTCATGGGCTGCCTTCAGGGGTGTCTCTCTTAGTGACACTTGTACTACGGCAACATGATCCTCTCCCTGTACCTTCACGAGATTCTATAATGTCAACGTTACTTCATCCCAGGATGTGGACTTGGCTGTGCTTCACCAGTGACCCCTGGTCTTTTCTGGTGAGTTACTTCTCGTGACTTTTCTGGTATGAGTCATCCACTACTGTAGCACCGTCTCTGGTAGTCAGGAGGAATGAAGCAGAACGCTGGTTACGGATGTAACAGTGGTTCTGTGAATTCCTAATGACCGCCAGAGGTCCCGGTCCCAATGTGATGAAAAAACTTAGCCGTAATCTGAAGGTGAGAAAGTGAAAGAGGTGGAGTGCTGAGCTGCAGTGGCGTAGATCACCTCCGCTCAGCTCAGCTCAGCTCATGTCACCACATGTCTTCGTTGGTATTTATTTTCTCGACCCATCTGGCTGCCGCTGCGATCATCCACTACTGTAGCACCGTCTCTGGCGGTCATCCAGAATTCACAGAACCACGGTTACATCCGTAACCAGCGGTATTTCTACAATCTAAAAACTTTATCTTCTGTTTTGAATCCACTCCATGTCTCTTCTCTTCATTTTACTTTGCAGTCATGAGTGCCAGTGTGGCAGACAGGTATGATTGGCTAAATGATTTAGTATTTACTTGAATCTCAAAACTTTAACCAGTCATTTCAAATGATATGTTTTTAAAGGCAGATCATACTCCTAAGCATTCTAAGCAAAAAAAAGAAAAACATTGATGAAAATGTGTTAATTATAATACACCACAGAAAAATATTTCCTGTGAAATGTGTGTGTGTGTGTGTGTGTGTGTGTGTGTGTGTGTACTCTATAAACCCTCTCCTGCACTTGCTTGGACTCTCACATCTGCAGATTATTCAGATCATGCACAGTACAGTGTCGTCTTCCAGAGTGTTGGTTGAACAATGGCTAATGATTAAATTATTAGGTAACTGTGTTGGGGACTCCAGCAGAAGAGGAAGGAGGCGGGAAACTGGATTTGCTCCGAGAAGGCGCTTTCCAGGATCTGGATGTGGTGTTTATGGCTCATCCCACTCAGAAGAATGCTACATATCTACCAGCCATGGCTATACTTAGGTGAATCAGGATTTCAGAAATTCAAAAGTCTATTCTAAGAACTGGTTTTATTCACCTTTTATTATTTGTTTATTTATAATAAAAAAAAGAATAATTTATTTTTCAAGAATTATTAAAAAAAATTTAATTAAAAAAAGAAAAGATTAGCTGTTTGAGAAACATGATGAAACATGATATGGCGAACAAATAATGTACCAATATTTTGGATCCTTTTTGCTGTGACAATATGGAAAAATATCTTTCTAAAAAAAAAAAAAAAGTGTGTGTGTATGTATGTGTGTGTATGTATGTATATATATAATATATATATATATATATATATATATATTTTAGATAGATAGATAGATAGATAGATAGATAGATAGATAGATATAAAATTTCACTTTAAAAGATATTCATGGCATAGTGTAGCCAACCATGACTGAACAAATGACTCAAAAAATGACTGCTTTAGTAATTGGAGGTGGAGCCTCCATGGATCGGACTTGTTTGTCCAGCACATCCCACAGATGCTCGATCAGATTGAGATATGGGGAATTTGGAGACCAAGTCAACACCCTGATCTCTTTGTCATGTTCCTCAAACTGTTCCTGAACAATTTCTGCAGTGTAGCGGGTGCATTATCCTGCTGAAAGAGACCAGTGATATTAGGGAATACCGTTACCATGAAGGGGTGTACTTGGTCTGCAACAATGTTTAGGTAGGTGGTACGTGTCATAGTAACATCAACATGAATGGCTGGACCCAAGGTTTCCCAGCAGAACATTGCCCAGAGCATCACACTGCCTCCGCCGGATTGCCTTCTTCCCATAGTGCATCCTGCTGCCATCTCTTCCCCAGGTAAGTGACGCACACGCACCAGCTGTCCACATGATGTAAAAGAAATTGTGATTCGTCAGACCAGCCCACCTTCTATTGCTCTATGGTCCAGTTCTGGTGCTCATGTTCCCATTGTAGGGTACCGCCCATTGGTGGACAGGAGTCAGCATGGGCACTCTGACCGATATGCGGCTACGCAGCTCCATATGTAACAAGCTGTGATGCACTGTGTGTTCTGATACCTTTTTAACATAGCCAGCATGAACCTTTTCAGCAATTTGTGCTACAGTAGCTCTTCTGTGGGATCAGACCAGATGGGCTAGCCTTCTCTCCCTATGTGCATCATTGAGTCTTGTGTGCCCATGATCCTGTCACAAGTTCACCGGTTGTTCTTCCTTGAACCACTTTTGGTAGGTACTAACACTGTATACCTGCCGTTTTGGAGACGCTCTGACCCAGTCGTCTGGCCATCACAATTTGCCCTTGTCAAAGTCGCTCAGATCATTATGCTTGGCCATTTTGCCGCTTCCACGCACAAACTTCGAGAACTGACTGTTCACTTGCTGCCTAATATATCCCACCCCTTGATAGGTGCCATTGTAACAAGATAATCAACGTTATTCATGTCACCTTTCAGTGGTTTTACTGGTATGGCTGATCGGTGTATGAATATCTTGTGCCACCATAGATTTCAATAACATGGTAACACATGGATCCTCCCAATACTCAATGTTCATTCTTGTCAGTGTTAATAAAAACCATAAGAATGGTAAAAGAATCTTATTAGGAAATCTCACATGAGGAATTGTATTTTATTTTGAAGCAACAGTTCTTGGTACTGAGCTTTTTTTAATTTATTGAGTTTTAAGCAACATAGTTTTTATAGATGGAATGAACAAAATGATATTTTTCAGGATATGTTTAGAAAACTTTGATCTAATGTAGTTTAGTTTACTTGTTGGCAAGTAATCTCTCTCTTCCACCTACTGATCAGCCATCGCTAAGAATCAGTCATCGTCAAAATTAGGAATTGTGGACTAAAAAGGTATCCAGGTGATTTTGTATGCATTAGGGTTATAAGTATATAATTACGAATATAATGAAAATGTGTTTGTGATGGTACGTTAACGGACCCTACTAGTGTAGCTTACTTTCGAAATCACGAACCGGCCAGGTGAAAAAATCTCAACTTTTTTAAAGGCAGATGTAATGAAAACCTTCAGCGTAGGTTTGTATGGCTATCATAGAGTACATTTTTCATATTCTTCCACCCCTTATCCTTTTTCAGTCTGCATGCCAAGCTGATTAGTGTTGCATTGACCATGTTTGGCTAACATCATTAAAATGAGCTGGACTCTCAGCCTCCAGCATGGTGTTGTCAGGCTTTAAACATGAGAACTTCCAGTGATGGGGCTAAGGCTTTTTATTTATGTTTATGGTTTATTTATGTTCTGCGTCACTGTTGTTGTTGTTTTTTTTTTTTTGGCTTTTTTTTTTTTTTTTTTGTTTTTTTTTGTTTTGCGTCTCTGTTGTTGTTTTTTTTTTTTTTTTTTTTTTTTTTTTTTTTTTTTTTTTTTCTGACAATGCTCATTATTTTAATGAACACACAAGTATTTGTGCTCCTCACAAGATGTTTGTGATGCAGTGCAACAGGCATTGATTATTGCTGTTTGTGTTTCAATTTGCAGCGTGCTGGTGAAGTACCATGGACGTGCAACTCATGCATCAGCGTATCCCTGGGAAGGAGTAAATGCTCTAGATGCAGCTGTCTTGGCCTACAGTAACATCTCTGTACTACGCCAGCAGTTCAGACCTGACTGGAGGATCCATGGTGAGCTTGTATCATTAACATCATTATTAACCTGATAATCACAATGTACAGTCAGCTCCAGCCTCTCTAAACATCCTCCTCCTGTAGCAACTCAGTGCTGCAACAGGCAGAGCACAGACACACAGGAAACCAGGATGAGCAAAAACTGGGTGTTTTAGTGGCTTGAGGTGGATTGGGATAGGAGTTGGGGAGTGAAAAGGCCAAGTCATGGAGTGTGAGGCTGAGCAGAGGCATGACGTGATCCAGGCAGTGATCTCATCAGCTGGAAGGCAGTGACGCGGTGGGAGTCATCCAGGGAGCGCCATCGTCCTCGTAATCTTCGTTGTCTGTAGGGGACAAAGAAACAGGCATCAGCATAATAGTATGGAGAGAACGCGCTCACCTGGCTGTCTCTGAGGCCCCCTTTTATACTCCCGGAGGGTAGAGAGCTGCCACTGCAATCATTTTCTTCCAGCCGTGTGTGATTCTGTCGCCCTGCCTTATAGCCATGCGCTGCCCTGCTGTGCTATCCAAAACACCGGGGGTGCTGAAGCAGAGCTGTCTTTCAGAACCATTTCAGCAGCCGTGCGAGGAGCGATAATCCTTTGACGTGCTTGGGCTGTAGCTCCGCCCTCACAATCTTCATTGCACTAACAGTGGATATTGTAATTTCAGGCATGTAGCTATATTTATAGCCATTGTCTGATTTATGAAGCACAAAACACTTTTGTTTTATTAATTTGTATGAAGTAAAATATCATTGGGAACATGCTTTATTTACAATGTAAGAAACAAATACTATATCTTAACTGCACATTTCAACCGGCACCTCCTGACGGTCTTGCACAATATCCAAATGCCCTGTTTACAAGGTTGGTTGGTTGTTTGTTTTTTTACGCTTTAAATAGACATATTTTGTATAGAGACGTATACAGAGAACGTTTTTGCACTGTTCTGTCTTACTGGATTTACGGTTATCTGTGAATGTTTGCCAGTACCTTTTTACCAGTACTGTAATGCAGAAGCCTAACAATGCTACGTGTTGATGATCACCTGATAATCTCATTTACTTATTGAAGTGCATCCATAAATATCAAATAATCAGTGTGATGCAATAAAATCATATTTAACCAGTGGTACAGATGTGCAAAATTTCAAAGTCCTGACACTGAACCAATTCAACTAGCCAAGCGAGGCCTCGTTGGTCATCAATCGCGTACTTCTTTGAAAACGATACGGATCTTCAATGGTATTTCATCTACTTTCTCGAAACACCTGGGAGCATCAGGATCAAATGTAACATCACTAGGTTGCAGGAGTGTCAATAATTGACGTGGTTGTGTTAATAAATATTTTTGGCAAGGTTTTTGAATAAATTCAATCAAAAGTTGTGAGATTTTGTGATTAAGCTAATTAAGACAGTTAACCCTTTTGTATCCATCTTTATCGAGGGTGCTGTTAGAAACTCTGATGTTCAGACTGATGTCTTCTGCAAGCTGGAAGAACCTTCAGATCTTCAGTGTAAGTGTAAGTGTGTGAACCTGAGCATTGCAGTGTGGCGTGTGTCTTGGTCAGGTGTCATAAAGCACGGAGGTGTGAAACCCAACATCATCCCTGACTACAGTGAGCTGGAGTACTACTTGCGCGCCGCCTCACACCGAGACCTGCCCAACATCAGAGCCAAAGCTGAGGCCTGTTTCCAGGCTGCTGCTATGGCTACAGGATGTGAGGTGAGTGCATAATCATATGGACCCAATTTACACTTTCCAAAAGAAGTGGCTTTCAACTCACTCGCCGTTTTGCTGTTCGGCTTGTGATGGTTCACACTCCCACATAAACGATCGTACACTCGACCAGCTTACAGCCAAGGAAAAAAGGAAAGGGTTTTCATAGATATCTGCCATCTCAAGTCAAAATGACCTCGACATAATGTTTCTCATATAGTATAAAAATATGATTCTTAAAGTGCTCGTTAAAGTACATAAAGCGTCAGGATGGGAAGAATCATTACAATAACCAGATCGAGGTAGAAATAACAGACCGATCATATCGAAACGACTTGTGTCTTGCAGGTTGAGCTCCTGTTCGAGAAGAATGAGTATTATGAAGTCCTGAGGAATCACACTCTAGAAGACCTGTATGAGGAGAATGGGAAAGCTCTTGGCATGAAGTTCGCCACTGACGGCTTTTCAGGTAAAATAATACAGCGATGACGCTACGGTTTTCTTTCTGAGCATATCTCCTGACTTGTTTTAAGAGAATCTCTTTGCTTTCAGTAGCGCATTAAAACTAATTAGAAAAGACACTGATGTGGTGAGAAAGAATGCCAGCACACTTGCATCATGTTTATTGGAAAAGTAAGATGCAAGATAAACTCATTTTGTGATTTCAATCCCCTTCATATCAGGCTCTACAGATTTCGGGAACGTAAGTCATGCTGTTCCAGGCATTCACCCTTATTTCTACATTGGCTCTGAGGCACTGAATCACACTGCAGAATATACAGCTGCTTCCGGTAAGTCTGAAGATAAAGAGGAACAGTGCCCTCTGTTAGTGTGATCTTATTAATACACCCAACACAGTTTAGCCACAGAGCAATCAGGATTTCACAGAGTTTTTGTGATTGTTGTGGCCAGAAATGCTTGATTTTGATTTTTTTTTTCCATATGTGATGCAGTTTGTGAGGTTTTTTGTGCCCTTTTGAGGAAAACTTCTTGAATTGGCGAAACTGCGATCGCACGAAATTGTTTTGCACGGTCTTGCGCAGTGATGTTTGTTGGTAAATGAGACCTTTTAGCTGTACTCGTGTGCAACGCGCGTGAATCGAAGGGGGCTTTGGCTGAATGCGTGTTATGATGACATCACATGACCCAAATCTGCAGTAATTCATTAAAAATTGCAATCTCCTGCAAATGTTGCGGAGTTTGCTTGATTTTGCATTGATTTCTGTGATTGTCAAATCCTACAGGGACTGGAGCAATACTCAGAGGTTACTTCTAATACTCTGTCGTGTTATATTTCGTGCCTTTTTTGGTCTCTTTGAGTGGAGCAACATGAGAATAGGTATTCTGTAAGTGGATTGTGTATAATAAGAATTAAAACTGTTATTTATCTAGATAGATGGATATAAGTTTTAGTTAAAAGCTTAAACAAAGAATATTGTTTAAACCATTCCTTAATGCATTTTATCTGTCTGATCCATTTTGCAAAGTTTGAAATAGAATTTTTACTTGACTGTGGTATTTTTGCAGGTACAGACAAAGCTCAATTTTATACTCTTCGTACTGCCAAAGCTTTGGCCATGACTGCGCTGGATGTGATCTATAGCCCTGATGTGCTGGACAAAGTCAAACAGGAGTTTAGAGAGTCCAAGCTCCGAGGAGAGAAACCATAACAGGAGAAACATGGAGAATTGGAGACCAGCTGAAGGGTTTAATACTCAACAGATATAGTGACTGATTTCTGAATTAGAGATTTTAGTTTGTGATTTTTCTTTTCTTTTTTTTTTTGTGCATATTCAAGTTTTAAATCTGACGTGGCATTTTTTTTGACTGATTTATATGCCTGATTCATACAGTGCTGTGGAAAAGTGCAATTTCTTCTGTTTTTGTGTAAATCTAAATTGTTTCAGAAATTTAAATAAAATCTAAGATAAAACAAAGGCAACATGAGTAAACATGAAATACAGTTTTTAAATGATAGTTATTTATTGAAGCAAAAAAGTTCTCCAGTACCAACTGGGCCTGTATGAAAACCGTAGTTACTAATTGCCCCCGTAATTACTAATTCCCCAAATCTACAAAATTGTATTCATAATGGGGTCCAGCTGGACTAGACCAGACATGATTACTGCAAATCCTGCCTGGGCAACTTGCGGTAATTGAGGGAAACATGAATTCTGTTCTTTACCAGAAAATCCTAAAGGAGAATGTCCGGTCTTCAGTCTGTAAATTGAAACTCAAGCGCGACTGGATTAAGACAATGATCCAAAGCTTAGGCGTAAATCCTAGTCCTAGAAGTAAGTGAAATACTGATCTCCAGTTAACGGAAGCATTTGCTAAAGTTGGCACAATCATATTTTAAGTTTAAGGGGGCAGTGAGTTTTTCACATGGGTGATGGATAACTTTTTTTTAAATTAAATTAAAGAAAGAAAGGAAAAAAAAACATATGGTGTGTTTACTAAGGTTGCCTTTGTTTTATGTTGTATTTCATTTGAAGATCTGAAACTATTTATTATGAGATATACACAAAAACAGAAGAAATCAGGATGAAGCAAATACTTTTTCACAGCACTGTATTTACAACTGATGTAATTAAGTTTGAGAATTATTTAGCAAAAACCAGGAAACCCTTAGGGATACTAACTCTCTGTTAGCTGTGAGAAGAGCCCTTTTTAATTTTCCCACTGTATCACTAGCTCAGTAATAATAGTATATCGTAATACAGAATGTCCCAGAAGTCTCCATACACAGGAAAAATTAACACTGACGAAGGCACAACTGACCTGGTGCTGGAAAATGTAGTCCCCCTATGTATGGAGACTTTTGGGACACCGTGCAGTTCACAATAAATAGTGGACAGTTCCATGCCAGTACATGCCTTGCAGTACAATTTGAGCTGCCTGGTGGCTATTCATTCATTGGATCATTTATTCATCTGTCACAATGCCGAAACACAAGGTGCTCCCCTGTCTAGGCCAAAATAGGTCATCACCCCAGCCTACAAATGGGCTGGAAACCCAGTGTTACTGTGATGTACCATTCCACAAGTAGTGTTTCATCCTCATTTGCATTACTCAGAACTGAATAAAAACAGACTCTTTCTTACTTAATTTTTTGTAACTGCAAAGGTGATTTTTGGCAGGCTTTTTTCTCCATCAATGCAGCAACCAACAGAAATAAACAGAGACCTGTGTTAATATATTGTAAACCTTGGAAATATATACCAAACATAACAGAAACTGATGTTAAATGACGTGGCATAGCAAGCTGTCTTTGCTAGGCTGATGTTTCCTTCTTTGCCTGTATTGGGATTTTGGGTCCCAGCAGATTTCTCCAGTGCTCCACAGCCCCCTGTTCATGTTGGTGAGCAGGGTCGGGACATTTTCCTCATCTTGAAGCAGGCCATAGAACTGACGCATTTGTTCCTCTGTTAGTATCACCTCCTTCTGTATGGCCAATGTAAATCCTACCTTGCTAGGATTCTTTGCTAGGATCTCCTCTCTGCTTTCTCTGGCTCTGTTATGCTGGATGAGTGCCAGCATCCTCTTCACAGGCTTCAGTTCCGGTTCTGTAGGTCTGAAGTTGGGGAAGAAAATGGCCAGCTCCCTGCCAGCCTCCTCATGTGAAACATCTGGCTTAATGATTCCCATTGTGTGCTGACCTGTTAGCAGACACAAGAGCATCTTCATCATTTTGATCAGCATCTACCTCATCTTGCATTTCTTCATCAATCATTCCATCATCCTCCACAGCAGTTTACTCAATGTCCTGCTCTAGCACCTTTTTTCTCTTTGGCCAGCTTCTGGATATAATTTCTGCATAGAATGGGAAAGTGGGCTCACATGTTCCTCTGTACTTTTCTAGTGCTTCAAAGCTGTGAGATTTTGCTATGGTGAAATGCAGCAGGTCATCTGCCAGTACGTTTTTATTTTTCTGAATGGGCTAATGGTGACAACACCACTGCAGCACCACATCCAACACTATTAACCCTTTCGTCACCAGTATGTCACACCTCCCATTGCTCATCATTATTGATGAACATCTGTAAACTAGCAACTTTCTGTAAACTTTAAACTGTAAACTGTAAACTTTCTTTTTCCAAGCCATTAAAAGGCTCCTTGGA
Organism: Stegophilus panzeri; assembly: GCA_024331685.1. Taxonomy (NCBI): domain Eukaryota; kingdom Metazoa; phylum Chordata; class Actinopteri; order Siluriformes; family Trichomycteridae; genus Stegophilus; species Stegophilus panzeri. Next base: position 31,895,234 of record JANDJT010000102.1, on the reverse strand, counting down.
ATGACACAGTCAATGATCAATCACTACCGGCTTAGATACAAGACCAATTCCATGATCAGGCTGCATTTCTTCAATTAGAAATGACTGTCATTGCCTTGGATGTAACAACCTCAAGGGACTCGATCTGATCTTTTGATGAGGTCTTCTCAGGATAACACAGTTTGCACAGTTTGTGTTTAGCAGTTCCGACTTCATGTACGTTCTTGACTTCAGCACAACCCAGCAGAGCCACAACAAAATCAAGAAAAGCGATCTCCAAATCCATGGTACTGTGAATGGAACTGTAGACTGCAGGATTTTCTAGTGTAAGGATCTCCAGTACTCTTCTTGTGGTTAGCATATGCTCAAAAGACCAGGAACCTTAAACATCCAGATAACGTGCCTGACTATCATGAAGTCAGAGAAAGCAGCTGCCTTGACTTTAGGGACAGTCTCTCTCTCCCACTGTTTAGACAAATCAGTGCCATGTGTATGTCCTCACAGCCTGGCCACTCCCTCCTCCTCATCACATGGGTTACAAAAATTTTTTTAAGTGTTGTTGCCTGCATTTTAAGGAACAAACAAACCAAATAGAAATGTGCAAAAGACCTTGTTTATGGAAAGTCAAAACATGAATCTAGCAGTCAAGTGAAGATATAGCGGTTTTCACTCCAGCTGGACAATGACATTTAAATCATATGATGAAACATTAAAAAAACATTGCAAAAGAAAGCAGAACTTTGTCAATTAACAAAGCTCGAGAAACAGCATGGCAGAATATATACAACAGATTAAATGCGTAAGAACATTAGAATTAAAGCAAGCAAATAAATCAGACAATTTAAATTGGTTGTATAGTCAAAACTAACATGTTAATGCAAAATCTCAAGTAAAAAAGTGCAAATAGTAGACTATGACAAACTATATATATATAATATATAAATATTTCTTTTTTGTAATTAGAGTAATTTAAGAACAGATTTGTATTTACTGTGCTCATATAATTTTAAATATATATTTTTTTAAATCCTGCATTATGCTACGGCAAGAAATTAATTATAAAATGTTACTGATTCGCTTTTTTGTGACGTTTATGTAATCTTTTCATAATTACTTTTAAAAAAAAAAGACTGGTTTTGAATTTGGGAAACAATGAAGATTTTCCTAAACCCTGTTTTTGTTGTTATTGTTGTCAGAAATTCATTACAGAATGTTACTCATGCCAGTCAATTTTATCCAGTCTTCTGTGTCTACATGCAATATTAGAATAAGTACACTATGTTGTATGATGATGTATTTGGAGAGGATTTTTTAAATCTTTTTTTTTATTTTTTTTTTTAATGTGATTTATTGATGCCATGAATAAATATGCTACAATAAATAATTTTCTAAACCTGTCCCTGAGGATGAAACTAAAGGCCTAAACCAATGAAATTATGTATCCCAAATTAGCATACATGTAATTAAAAATGGTTTTTAGTCATTCTTCACAAAAGGGTAAGGCATGGCACTTTAGATATGATAGAAGCATTTTTCCCCTCACATGTACAATTTTAGATATATATCATATGTTAGATGGCACATGGTGGCTTAGTGGTTAGCGTGTTTTGCCTCACACCTCCAGGGTTGGGGGTTAGATTCCCACCACTGCTCTGTGTGTGGAGTTTGCAAGTTCTCGCCGTGCTGTGGGGGTTTCCTCCGGGTACTCCGGTTTCCTCCCCCAGTCCAAAGACCTACGTGGTAGGCTGATTGGCATGTCCAATGTGTCCGTAGTGTATGAATGAGTGTGTGAATGTGTATGTGATTGTGCCCTGCAATGGATTGGCACCCTGTCCAGGGTGTACCCCGCCTTGTGCCCCATGCTCCCTGGGATAGGCTCCAGGTTCCCCGCGACCCTGTAGGATAAGCGGTATAGAAGATGGATGGATGGATGGCTCATATGTTAGCTTTTGTTTTATTAATGGAAAGAAATCTTAGACAAATTGGATATTGTCTCAAGATATCTAAATCTAATAAAATCTGACTGCACAATCATGTATATAATTAGCTTCATTTGTGGAACCGAAATTGACACAAATTAGCCGGGCTTACCCAGGTCACCGATGATCATGTTGCTCCTCCTTTTCCTTCATCGGGTCCTTGACTGTTTGACTCATCCTCGAGTTGGTAATGCAGGTTAGTGTTTTTATTGAATTATTCATCAGAATGTAATGCAACTTTGTACTCATTTGATACCTGTTATGTAATTTATTTTTCTATAACAGCACACCCCCAATTGTTTTATTTAATAGTGGAGCCACATTTGCATCTACATTAATTCCAATTTTCTGCTAAAATTCTGCCTGGAAAATAAGTCTGGAATGGAAAATAGTGATTCCAATGTTTAAAATGGCTGACGCCATAATGGTGGAGTTTTGTTCATGTTTATAGATTACACTACTGTAAGTCTGACTGTGTCCTAAATCACATCAGCAAGTCTGTGTAACCACTGAAAAGGCTAATTATTTTTAATTACGTGAAAAAGACTTCCCTTACTTGCAGCTCCAGTGCAAGTAAGCCATCTTTTCTGATTGATTACATTTGGAGAAAGTTAATATTGTATTGGTACATTTAAATTATAAACAGCAAAAGCCAGACCTTCTCTTCTCCTGACCCAGAGTTAGCAGCAGCACCTTGTCTCCTGCTTCACAGATCTTTGCAGATACGAGTGATCCAGCATCAGCCTCAACACGCTGCTGATCAACATCCCGGCACCGTCACTCAGGCTCACGTTACGGTCATCTGCTGTGGAGACAGACGAGAGTGTTAGCGCATGTTAAGAATACTCAGAGCAGCAGAGATTCAAACACAGGAAAACATGTGAAGTGTTAAACTTCATATAAAACCATAAGTCATATGTGGAATTTAAACCACGACTAAAAATCTACTTATTTTACCTGGCCTAATTATAGCTCTTGGTTCTTTTATCTTATTAAATATATTTTCATTGAAAATGTTGCAATTTTCATAGATTTACAGTTCACTCATTAAGGACTGTAGATGGTTTATTAATGTGCTTTACCACAATTCATTTGTTTGTGATCTACACCAAAGACATTTGGGTTTGAGATCAAAAGATGGATATGAGATGAGAGTTTAAGATTTTAGCTTTTTATTTCCTGGTGTTTAAATTGAAATGTGTTAAACAACATAATATATAGAACCTTTTGTATCAGATATCCAATTTTTAGGTGAGCAAAAGTATAGGAACAGATAAACCTTGAAGCAAATTAAAGTAAATAACATTTAATATTTTGATGCATATCCCTTATTTGCAATAACTCCATCACACCTGTAACTCAGTGACATCACCCAATTGTTGGTTTCTTCTTTTGTGATGATTTTTCAGGCTTTTACTGCAGCCTCTTTCAGGAGGTGAAATGGGCTAAGGTCTTGCTGCATGATAAAGTGCATTTCTCAGTTAATTGGCAGATAAAATGCTCAGTACACCAGCGGTTTCTTTCTTTCTCAGGACATTCCAAATTGTTGGCTATGCCCAGTGCTTTCACCTCTTTTCTCAGCTTCAATATGGCTTGCTTTTCTCCCATAGACAGCTTTCTGATCTTCCTCTTGGCTTATCCTATTTTAACAACAAATGCAGTCTTCACAGGTGAAACCAAAGGCTAAAACCAAGAGATGTTCAGAGCTATTCATTGTTTAAATAGTCAATCTAACAGGACACACCTGGGTAACAAGAAACACCTGGCAGTCATATGTTCCAATATTTTTTGCTCACCTATAAATTGGACGGTCTGGTACAAAATATGATATATGTTCCATGTCATTTAACACATCTACATATAAATAACAGGAAATAAAAGCTGAACTTCTAAACACTCTTTTCATATTCATCTTTTGATCTCAAACCCAAATGTCTTCAGTCTCCAACAAAAACAAATGAATTGGCCTTGCCGTTCCAATAGTTTCGGAAGGAACTGTAGTTCATTTAGGTCCGAGGTATTCAAACTTTTTCCCGATGAGCCCCACTTCCCTTTTTTTTTTTTTATATATATAAAAGATTCCCTTTTCTAATTATCAGATATCAATTGTTCCAATAAATTGAAGTAAATACTACCATTTCTCAATTCACTAGGCTAAATACTTAATAACAAACATTCCTTCATTCAATTATACCAATTTCTTACTTAGATTTTCACATTTCAGAATATTGAAAATGAGGTAATTTAAACAAAAAGCCTCAAATATACCTCATTTCACTGTTGTACACTTTTTTTTTATTTATTTAATTTTTTTTTAAATGACAGAAGAGCTGCATGGCTAAACTGCAGCTGTAACACAAGCATTTGACCAACAATTAGCATCATGCAAACTGCATAACACAGGACTTATTCCATAAAAATCCCAGTTTAAAAAAAAATATATGTTAATAAGGTATCACTTATTATCCAACTGATATTATTGCACTTTGAAATAATTAATTATCAATAAAAACTTGTGTTATTGTTAGTGACATAGTGTGCTTCTGCACAAAATTACAAGAAATGTGGACAATAAACATTGTTGGTTTGGTTTACTGTTCTTTTTGAAACACAAAAGCTCTCTCTTTCAACTTAACGTGACCTTGTTTGCAGGTGAAGATGAAGCTGCATTGGAGTTAATAAATGATCCACGCTCTATCTACCCTAAACTATCATTTGGCTCAGAACCGACTCTATCGGCTCCCAAGCAAATGATTCACATTTGTCAATCAAATTTATACTGTAATTACAAAAACGACATTACATTTCTTCACGAATTTCAGAGACTGACGTGATGTAACAAAGGTGTGTATAAATGGGCGCTTAGTGTTGTGCATTTTTATGAAACACAGCAGAGTTTCGAAAAGAGTCGACTCACTTGTGAGTGACATCACTTAAACCGGAGCCTTCAGGTGTATATTTGTATTTAAAAAATAGAACTTTCTTATGACGAAACAACAGTTGCTTGGCAACCGCTTTATTAGTTAACAGAATAGAATCATAGTTAAGTACAAGTAACCCAGAGTTTCAACAAAACAATTCCGACTTCGTTACGAGAAGGTAAGCTCCTCAATATTCAAACTAATTTAACATTTTCTTCATGGACGTTAATAATGAGTGATATTTAACGAACTTTTTGTGTTTACGCCGAAATAAATATAATTATAATTATAATAATAATGAATCCAGTTTACCGATCTTTCTAGACCACACCAACGGTGCACCCACACTTGTCCTATTAAGTAGTAAATTAGTTTAAAACATTTTGTTATTTATTTATCTGTTATTATTTCCTACCCGTCTTAATCACCTGATCGGTTCTTGTGTGCGCGTGCACGCTTGCTAAGATATAAACAGGGTGCAATATTATCAATAAACACCTCTATAAATCCCGCTATCTTTCCCTCCTGGACTAAAGATTTCCTGTCCTCCAAAGCTAGAGATGGTCTCCTCTCATCATCTCTTCTGTCTGACCTGCACTGTGTATGTTCTAATCCGTGGTTATGTACCGTTAGTGAGTGTGGGCCCTAAACTGGATCATGTTGGAGGACCTGCACAAAGCTTATTTTCATGCTTTTATTACTCAAAAAAAACAAACAAAAAAAAAAAAAAAAAAAAAAAACACAGATGCTTTCTAAGATTTCATCTCATTCGATTGTAAATGTCATTAATAACTGGCACTGACAAGGTGTGTTTCATGACATTATTGAAAAAAAAGGTTATTCTCAAAGTGCCTGACTTTTATCTGGGTTTATAGAACCACTGTTACTTAAATAACTAGTGTTTTCTTTTTCTAGTTTCAGAGGGATTTTACAAATTTACTAATGGCTCAGAAGGTTAATTTGGAACCCTACCACGTTTTTGGTTTGCACCGGGAAGTGAGAAACAACTTGCTTTTTTCGGACGAACACACCATAATTTTCCCAAGCGGAAACAATTGCGTTCTCTCCGACGTCCATCAGCGATGGACCAAGTTCATTCCAGGTAAGCCTGCAGAGAGCGTCACTTCCTGTATGATCTTATTAAAACAACATAAGCATTGAAGAATACAAGTCAGTTTCTTTACATATTACATACCCAAGGTGTATTTCTCACACGCAAATGTTACTCCACAGGTGCAATGCCATGCCGGCAGGGGGAACAGGGCATACAGGCGCTGGCTCTTAGCCCCGACCGGCGCTACCTGGCTGTGTCAGAGCTCAGAGAACAGCGTACCATCACCATCTATGACATGCAGAGCGAGCAGTGCTCCAAGAGACAGGTACTGACAGGCGGCAGGAACGGTGTCCATGAGTTCATCTGTATGGCTTTTTCTGCAGACTCCAAGTACCTGCTGGGCCAGTCTGGAGGACTCGATTGGACCCTCTTCTACTGGGAGTGGGAAACGAATGAGGCCATTGCCATGGTGCAGACCACAAAGCTTGGCTTTGTCAGTCAGGTAAAAACTCTGAGTGACTTGTAGCTGTAGGTGAAAGTGCACTTAGATAGTCCACCCTCATTCATTCATCTTAAGTAACTGATTTATCCTGATCAGAGTTGTGGTGGTCCCTGCACTAACCTGTTGAAATTATTTTGAAAACAAGATGTGTGCTTTTAATATTTATTTAGCACTTATTTTGATGCAAATGTCAAATAACAGCATGTAGTTAAAGCAGAGTCTGAAGCCACATTTCTTATTTAATTATATGTTGACAACGATGGTGATAATTTCTCTAACCTATAATATCCTGTGGTGCTTCTTTTAACAAGACCATTTTTCATATTTCATTGTAGCTTTGTAGTTTACAACATTACGATATGTGTTCCTGTGCACACTGGCAGTGTATCGAGCCAAATGGGGAGCTTCTGATGTACACTAAAATGTCCCCTTTTTTGGCCTTAGACACAATAATAGTTTCACCCTTGTGTGTTTTAAGTGAAAGTGTGCATAGTGATTGTCTTTTCTCAATCCCAGGTAAGCTTTAATCCGAAGGACAACACACAGATTTGTGTGAGTGGAAATTGCGTCTTCAAGATGTTCAAATTAGAGAACAACTTCCTGAATCAGACCAGCTCGTTTGAGATGGACCATGAAAACTTCATGTCCCATGCGTGGATGTCTGAGGACTGCATCGTCTCGGGGACAGAAACAGGAAAACTGCTCATGTTGACAGCTGGACAATGGCAGAATCTGGGGAGGGCTTCTGAGAGGTAGCAATAGAGAGAGATGCAGAGAACGTCTCCAACATCCTCTTGTTATTCTATTTTAACATTACCATGCTTGTATCATCCTACAATATAATTCTTATTGGATTCTCTATATTCTACGTTCTCTCCCTCGACAGGTGCATCACTGCCATCGCGCAGTACTCTAAAGGTTTTGCCTGTGCAACTGCGCCAGGGCTAGTTTGCCTTTATGAGAAAATAGAGGAGTACGGCTACAGGAAGACCTCAGAAATAAGAGTGAGTGCGTTCATATTTAATATTTGGCAGAAGTGTTTATACGAGGCGGCTTACACAGTGCGGTAGCTGAGCATGTTTATGGTTAAGGGTCTTGCTGAAGAAGCTACCTGAGTATGAATGGAAATAATCACTAAGAACTGTGTCCTTCTGATCTGCAGATTCCTCAGGACCCCTGCAGCATTCAGCCGAGTCAGTCGGAGCAGCAGGAGATCACAACAATGTGCCTGAGTCCATCAGAGGAGACGCTGGCCATAAGCACACGCCAAGGACAAATCTTCCACGTCTGCCTCGCCTCACCCGAGATTAGCCAGGTAACAGAGCAACAAAGGGTGTGCTGAGTATACAGTAATAAAGAAAGACATTTACACCATGTTTTTCTACTAGTATAAAAAGGACATCCCAAAAAAGAGTGTTTTGTCCCTTCTGCTGTAATGAAATTCACTGTACTGACTCCATTGTATATTTTTCCAGAGTAAGCAGGCCAACTTCGAGTTCCTGTTTCACTCCGTTCACTCGGGGAGCATCACCGGTCTGTCCACCTGCTCCGCCAAACCCCTCTTCGCCACCTGCTCTAAAGACAACTCCGTGCGCATCTGGAACTACAAGACCAAGTAGGAGCTGTTAATGTTTAATTCACATAGCACCTTTCTCATACTCAAGGTCACCAACGATGATTACACACACTAAACAACACAAAGGAAAATAAGTTTCCAAGGGATAAATCTCAGTTTTTTTATCGAAATTTTTTATTTATTTATTTATAATATCAACATTTGCCTAGAAAATCTCAATCTCAATTTGATGCTGTTTCCGGGAACTGGAGAAAATATATATTTTGTCCAGGCATTGTATAACTGGTACTCCTAATAATATATAGGTATGGGTATAGGTACTCCTATAACTGGTGTGCCTAATCCAAAACCATCACAGCATTATCAGACATGAGTACCAAAATGTCCATAGTGCTAATTTCCTGTGACAGTTTTCTGACTGTATGGTACTGTCATGTTGGTTTTTTTCCTGCAGGTCTCTGGAGCTGCGTAAGGAGTTTCTTGAAGAGCCGAACTTCATCTCATTACACCCAAATGGCCTCTCCATCCTGGTGGGCTTCCCTGATAAAGTCTGCCTCATGAATGTGTTGGTTGACGAATTCCGCACTGTCCAGAAGTTCAACATACATAACTGCAGTGAGGTGGGTACTCACTAACCTGCCTCCATAAACATGTCATAACACTGAGACATTTGGATTGAGATTTTATGATTCTATGCAAGTTGGGTATAAAGCAGTAATGTGACAAATCCAAAAGACTGGTCTCAGTAAAGTGCCATAGATGATTCCTACAGCACAGGTTGTCTGTTGAATTCGTGTTCTTCCCCTATTCAACCGCAACTGGTGTTAAAAAATGGAAGAAGCAGTACATTTTACAGTTGTGTTTATATTTTGTGTAAACGCACCCAAAAGTGACAAGAAGTATGTTTATCAAATAATTTCCTCAAGTAAGATCTCATAATATAATATGATATAATATGAGTCTGTAATTAAAGCATGCATAGAGGACAGAACTAATATAATCATTATTAGATGTTTGTTCGTAAGTGTTATTATCTGAATGAACAGGAGGGACACACAATTAACACAAAATGAAATGCGGTACTTTTTCAAATAAAATAATGGAGTGTTCAATTTACATGTGTCCACAGTGTGTTTTCAACCATGATGGCAACGTGTTCGCCGCTGTCAGCGACAACCTGATAAACATCTGCAACGTCAGAACAGGAGAAAAAGTGGACCTGAATGGCCACATTAACAAGGTCAGTACATTTCACCCCCACAGGGCTTCTTTGCAGAAGGTATGTTCTTGAGTTAATATATGGAAATGTGGGGTGTCACTAAATCCTTTTATACAAAACAAATATTATATGTACGTGCATGTTCACATATTTGGTTTGCAGCTAATGTGAGCTAACCTGACAGGATTTTCAGGGCATATTCCTAAAAAAAAAAAAAAAAAGTGTCTAATAAATTTATGAAAGGGCAGCAAAAAGTAGTTTCCTCTTTATCTCGAATCAGAGGAGGCTACAGGGATTAGAAAAGTCACACATATATATTTTTTATAAATGTGTAAATAAAAATATCTGAAATAATTAAGAGCATTAATAAATATCCATGACTCACATACCCTGTTCTGACTCTTCAGGTGCAGTCAGTGATGTGGAGCAAAGATGACCGTCGTCTGTTGTCATGTGGGATGGACGGCGCTGTATATGAGTGGGACGCTCTGACTGGCGCCTGTGAGTCCTCTAAGAACGTGGAGAAATCATGTACTTACATGGATGCGATGTTCTCGCCCGACACTGGGAGCGTCCTCGCTGTAGGCAACGATTTCACACTGAATGAGCTCCAAGATGGACAGGCAAGTTAAAAAAAAAACCATATGAATCATATGAATATTTGACTCTGAGAAAGGTGGATAAAGTTACAATTACAGCAGCTCAACTGCACAATACATAATGAACAAAGGCTTTAATCCACACACTCGCTGCAAGATTCAAGCTTCTTGTTTTAAAGCCTAAAGTGATTCATTCTCTATGTGTGTTTGGACAGAATTACTTCATTTGTATGTGTTTTTGTTTGCATTTAGATCCTAAGGGAAATGTCCTCCGATGACGTGGCCTACACAGCCATCTCCATGACTCATTCCTGCCAAGCAGTCTTTGTTGGAACTGCTGTTGGTACTGTTAGAGTCATGCAGTACCCGTTAGAAGAGGAGAAATCCTGGACAGAATATCAGGCGCATTCTGGTCCCATCACCAAAGTACGTGTGTTCTGTTGATGTCATGATGATGTGTAACATAAGAGTTAATGACCAAAGAAGCATCCTGATATCAGACAATAAGCGAGAAAGAACAAAATCAGTCTGTTATTTCCTTGGCTTTGTGTGCTTCCTCCTGGCTGAGTGATTTATTTAGCTAATGATGGTTATATCTGTTCTTCTTGCTTTTTACTTTTCCAATCTCTCCAATTCACCATTTCTTATTTCATCGTGTGTGCAGATGGTCGTCACGCCTGGTGATCAGTATCTTCTGACGGCCTCAGAGGACGGCTCCCTCCTCATCTGGGCGATCACTGACCAGGAGGGACGAATGCTGGATTTGGTGAAAGAGAGAGATTACACCGAGGAGGTAATCTGTACAAAGGCCTATCTGGAGGAAAAGGTAAATATGACTATTAGCTATATAATCTTTGAAGCTGATGGCGTGACATTTCCCTTATAGTCAGTAGTACCTCACAGCTCCAGGGTCCCTCGTTCAGTCCAGAAGCCATGTATGATCCTAAAATTTTGCTTTGATGTCCAGCCTCTGATATTTTCTTGTATTAATTTCTGTCATCATCCAGGACCAGAGAATACGAGAAGTTTACGCACAGATGGAGTTGCTGAAGGAGAAGCAGGAGCGCAAGCTAAATCAGAATCAGATGGACTATGAGAAGAAGAAGAATGAAGTCGAGCAGAATTTCCTCCAGCAGATTGAGGCTCTGAACAGCCTGATCGAGGTTAGAACTTGAGATCTCCATCTGATAATTTAGCTGTAAGGCCTCATTAGTGAGTCTAGGACAGTAGATAATGATTAGTTTATAGGTTGATGTAACACATTTTTGACAGCCATATAATTTAATTTCATGAATCGATTCTTCTTAAAGCTATCAAATGATTTTAATGTATTTTTGAGTAACAGTTATCAAATGAGTACAAAGTAACATTACATACTGATGAATAATTCAATAAAAACGGTATATATCTCACTGTAGGTGCTGAATACTGAGAAGGAGGAACTGATTTTCTACAAGGAGATGGCCCTGTCTGAGATGATGAAAAAACACGCCACAGAGCTGAAGGATCTGGGTAAATACATTCACAAAATCTATACACTAACTGTATCTCTTTTATATTCACTGCATAGAATGGCTTTTTTATACTTAACACAGAGTTTGGGTTTTAAAGTTGAGTGTATCATAAGGTCTGCACTTGAATGTTCAGCTGCAGTAGAACAATTTATTAATAAAATATAACCATTTCTTTTTCTCAGCTTAAAACCGTATGTGATTTAAAATACATGGCTAATTTTCTTCCCAGAACATAAGCACGAAGGTCAGTTGTTTAAAGCTTTCCGGAAACATGATGAGTTGCAGAAGAGAATTCAGGCCATGGAGCAGAACCATGAGGAGAAACTGCGTGAGCACGAGGACAATCGTTTCCGTACCACGATGGACATGAAACGGGCCTATGATGACAAGCTGCAGGATGTAAGGAAGTCATACTGCTGTTCTCCTTTCTTTTAGGATCCTGTTTTTCTCATCTCCAGACCATGCCTCGGATCATTATTGTTATCTGTATCTAGTTAGCTTAAACTGTGTCTTTCCTGGGGGGGTACGGTGGCCTCACACCTGCAGGGTTGAGGGTTAGATTCCCGCCACGGCCCTGTGTGTGTGCGGATTTTGCATGTTCTCCCCTTGCTTTGGAAGTTTCCTCCGGGTACTCCGGTTTCCTCCCCACAATTCAAAGACATGCATTGTAGGCTGATTGGCATGTGCAAAATTGTCCATAGTGTGTGAATGTGTGTGTGATTGTGCCCTGCAATGGATTGTCACCCCGTCCAGGGTGTCCCCCACTTTGCGCCCCATGCCCCCTGCGATAGGCTCCAGGTTCCCCTGACCCAGTTAGGATAAGCTGGACAGAAGATCGATGGATGTGTCTTGTTTTGTAATTTGTTGTTTGTTTCCTTTTTATTTTAGTTCTAGTACCCCAATTCCTTTTCCTAGCATTCTTAATAATTTTGCTGGTATTAATATTTTAGTGCCCTTTTTGACACATAGTGCACTAGATAGGGTGCCTACATTAAGAGAACCGGAGACACAGTAACCATTAATATTGAAGGTATAGTTGGCATCATTGTAGCCTCAAAAGCTTACTATTAGACTTTGATATACTTGATGCATGCGTGGACCAGATTCATTTATAAAAATCCACTACATGGGGAATAATCCATTTTCAATCAAGCCTTAGGATCAGTTTGTTTGGAGTGTTTACACTGTAGTGTGCATCAACTTCTTCATCTTCACTTTACAGCGAGAGGACAAGTTGCAGCAGGCTGAGGAGAGGCTGAAGGAACTGCAGGAGAAAGTTGACTCTGAATTCAAAAATGTCTTCCTCCAATATGATCTGGAACTCAAGAAGGAGAAGGAGACCAGCATGAAGCTGGAATATGAATTGGAAAATCAGGTGTGTGGTTTATATTAGCTGTGGAGCAATCTGGGAAAAAAATGCTATAATAGTAATAATGTCATCAAATATTATGTTTTAATATATGTTATTTGCCCAATAACTTCACATTTTTAAAGAACAATATAACTTAAAACTGATTTGAGCTGCACATGTCAGGTAAATATGCATCTGGCTGTGCATTTAGCATTTTGTTAAATTACACCATTTTCAGTGCAGTAGTTTACATGTAATGGTGACTAGTTCCACTTCCCAATTCTTTTAACAGGATTTGTAGAGTGAATGACCTCAAAGTGCTGTTTTTCTATATTTCCCCACTTGCTATGTGTAGAAATATCTTGCCACAGTTTAAAATTCATGTCAACACCACCATTGTCAATCTTGATACGATTTGACCCACCTTCACTGTGGAATTAATATGCATGTGTTTATTTTAAGATGATGCAGTTCTGCAAAATAAAAGAAGAGATACAGGACCAGTGGCTTGGGATCAGTCAGGTATTATGATTTATTATTATTATTATTATTATTATTATTATTATTGTTATTATTACTAATAATAATAATTTGTAGCTGATCAGAAGATGTTTTTATTTTAGCTCCAGATTAAGGTAGAGGAGATGAACAGCAAGAACAAGGAGACAAATCAGAAACTGGAACAGTCTCTGAAAAGACAGGAACAAGAGCTGTGCACAGAGAGGAAGAGGGTTTGTTTCATCACAATATGCTTTGTTTATGATTAATAATAATTATTTAGATCTGATAGTTCTTTGTAACATGCAGCGAGTGATGGGATGCAAATGTGTAAACTAAGTGTGGTAGTGATCAGGACTTTTTCATTAATCGAATTCACAGCAAGGGTCAAATCATAGGTAGACAGGGGGCTGAAGAACCACAAGACTTTGACATTGAAATATACATTGAAATAAAAGGGTAAAAATAGAATATGTAATCATAGGTTAACATGAAACAGGTGACCACAGTAGGAAAACAAACTAATTACAAGATGGGGTAGGGACAAGAGCACATGGTGCTCATTGCTTATTGGGGAACTTAGCGGCAATGCCTCATAGAGACGGGTTGAAAAAGTAATACATGCAACCAAAGGCAGGACTTGGAATCTAGGAGTCCTGAAGAGGGGAAAATAATCTTTTTATTCCAAGTTACCTGCACAACAGTTCCTATTTAATTGTGTTTTGTCAGTATCCTAAATGAATGACTTCGAATGACAGGATTCAACATGTAGTTATTACTCATATTTATTGCTGATACGGATAATAAGCATTACAATTTAACCACTGGTGCCACCGTTTGTAACATCTTTGTTTCCACAGGTCACAAACCTGAACACTCTGGTGCAGAGGATGAAGGCCGACATCCAAAACTGCTCAAGCTTCATCCATCAGCCGTACAGGCTGAAGGAGAACTTCACAAGACTCTACAAGACCTACATCCATGAAGCAGATGTGAGATTAATACACACACACACACACACACACACACACACACACATATTATACACACACACACCATACACATGTACATATACACATACACTGACACAAACACACAGAGCCCAGTGTACTTATAATTGACTGAGTGTGATGAGTGCACTAGGTGGGAGTTGCAGTGAAGGCTGAGGTCCTGCAAGAGCACACCAGGCAGAGGGCGCTCCTGCAGAGGACGGTGGTCTCTCAGAAGAAAAGCCGGGCTATGGAGGGCAAAACTCAGCCAGCAGATTGCTCCAAGATCCTGAAGGTATGATGGATTTCTTATCAGTGTTTTTACCTGCTTCAGGTTTGTTTCCTTTTTCTTTTCTTTTTTTTCGTGAAAAGCACCTTAGGTAGCATCTCCTTCTCCATGTTCACTTTACAGCAACAGGAAGAGGTGCTGCAGGAGGTTAAGTCTGCTGAAACTGAAATCGAGCAACTGCAGAACAAGACTCAAGAGAAAAAACAGATATGTAAAAATGTGAGGAGTTTAACAGTATGACAGTATATAGGATTTTAGACAGCATCTACATTGCCAAACACTGGAAGGCTAGAATTGAGTAATGAATCAATTAAAGCCAAACAAAATAATTTAAGTTAAAATTAAATACAAGTTTAAAAGTGGAAAGGTGTACAAACTTTTGCCTTTTGTTTTTATTTTAGCTTGAGGCTGAGGTGGACGAGATCAACAGCAAGAACAAAACCACGCAAGAACTGATGCAGAAGCTGAACATGAAGGAAACCGCGCTGTGTACAGAGAGGAAGAGGGTTTGTTTCACCACAATATGCTTTGTTTATGATTAATAATAATTACTTAGACAAGTGCACATGCCGCTCATTGCTCATTGGAGAATTAGTGACAATGCCTCACAGAGACTGTTTTAAAAGTAATACATGCAACCAAAGGCAAATATAAAGGACTTTGAAACTAGGAACTGAGTCCTGAATAGGGGAAAATAAAAATAAAAAGTTTAATTCCAAGTTACCTGCACGATGATTCCTATTTAATTGTGTCTTCACAAATGTCCAACGTGAATGACTCGTTATTCCAGTGCCAGGATTCGGCATGTAGTTATTACTAATATTATTGGTGATACAGATAATAAACATTACAATTTAACCACCGGTGCCATTGTTGTAATGTCTTTGTTTCCACAGGTCACAAACCTGAACACTCTGGTGCAGAGGATGAAGACCGACATCCAAAACTGCTTAGGCTTCATCCATCAGCCGAGTATGCTGAAGGAGAACTTCATAAAACTCCACAAAAGCTACATCCAGGAAGCAGATGTGAGATTAATACACATATAAACATATATACACATACACATGCAGAGCCCAGTGTACTTATAATTGACTGAGTGTGATGAGTGCACTAGGTGAGAGTTGGAGTGAAGGCTGAGGTCGTGCAAGGGCACACCAGGCAGAGGACGCTCCTGCAGAGGACGGTGGTCTCTCAGAAGAAAAACCAGGTTATGGAGGGCAAAACTCAGCCAGCAGATTGCTCCAAGATCCTGAAGGTATGATGGATGTCTTCCCTGATTCAGGTTTTCTTCAGGAATCTGATTTGTGTCACTTACTCAGGTTCTCCATAAGGGTGTATGCTTACTCCACTAGCTTCTGTGTTCATAACTGCTCAAAAGAAGGAAACTGGCATGAATGCACAGCAGTAGTTTCTGAGGAATGGATGCATGTTTGCTTTGAAACATTGCTTGTATAACAACTTGAGATGGCAAAGCCAAGTTATGAATTTACAGTGTTTACTGAAGATTGCTGATAATAATTCTCTGTGCAACTTGGATAAAATCGAGTTGGGATGTTGGAACACAGTTGGCTGCTTGCTGTTGTATTTGAACTCTTATAGCTTCTATTTTCTGACTTACAAAATGTGCAAAATCATTGGTACTAAGGTCTGAGGGAATTCATTTGTAATTTGTTAGTTTACTAATTAAGAACCAATTCTTATTTTTAGTGTCTTCTGTTAAATCAGAGAAAGAAGCATCACTGTCTAAAAAAAAAAAAAAAAAAAAAGTCTGGTTATAATTTATTAAGGGATTCTTTCCAAGTAAATTGAAAGACCTCTAATTTATGCAACGTTCACTCGTACTGTTTAGAGGTTTGTTTGAGGCTATGTGTTCAGTTATACATTTAACTAGCTGTTTATTAGGTACATCTGCCAAGTCTATACAATTATTGGCCCTTTTATGAGGTAAACCTGGGGCCAAAATCTGGCAGAGAAAATATTGTGTTTGACTAGACAGTGAATAGATTGACAACTCGGTGTAAACCTGTATCAAGAAAGGTAATATTAGTAGTAGTTCTTTTCCCTCACACCTGTCATACATTCCCCAACAAAATGATCCATAGGCAGGGGAAGGGTTTCTGGGCTCAGAATCTCAAAAGTGAACAAAACCTTATGCAATAAACTGATCTGCTAACAGTGTGAATACACTTTGACATGTTTTTGTATATGTGTGTAGAAGAGAATGATGCCGGCTGAAGAGCGTATCCAGGAGAGAGCAAAGAACTACCAACACCGAACAGAGATCAACATCCCTAAGAAGATTGTGACTGCCCCATATCTCAGCAGTAAGTAACAAAAGAGAGATGAATATCTCTTATTATACACTTTATAGCTTGTGGGAAGTAGTTTTTATTTTATTACATCATCATAAACAATGCTTTCATTGTTTTAATCATCTACAGTGGAGCACAGCATTCTGAACACCTGGTTCAAAAGCATGTGTACTTTCTTTTTATTTCTGCAGGAGTATCCTCAAAGGATTCACAGCCAAATTCTACAAAATGGCCCGTGACCAAAGAATCCCCAAAAATCCAGAGACTAAAGATAGACATCCAGGATATGGGACGAGTCCAAGCTGCACGTCGGAGCTCATTAGGAAGTTTGAAACTTCCAGCAATTAACACTAAGAACACCAAATGATCACCAAGGAGGTGTCCAATACTTGGATATAGGATGTAGTGTGTGGACATTCACATGCCAAGACCCAAAAGCCACTTTTTTTCTATAATCCTTGGTCAAGTGAAAGGTGGGTGTGGTCACCTTAAATAAAAGCTGAAAATAAAAATTACAATGAATAATAAATGGTGTAGTATTTGACATTGATAGCTGGCATGAGACAGAACACAAAACACACTCACACAGATGGTATAGAGGAATAAGCCTTAGAATGGGCTGTGTTTAATGATATTTGCGGGGAAAGGGGGTGGCCGTGGGTGTCAGAGGAGGTGATGTACTGACAAAGCCAAATGGTGAAGAGAATACACAAACAGATACAGGGACAACCAAACTCAGTCAGAACCAGGCAAGAGTCAAAACCAGAACAGAATTTTTATAGCCACAGGAGCAAGCAACTTGAACCAACCACTCACCTAACACCAGATCATACATAACCACCTCCAACATCCCACCCCATTCTCCCCTCTCTTCCTCTTTTATATATGGTCGTCAATCAGTGATGTCATCCTGGGGGGCGGGAGCAAGGCAGGCTAGGGCAGGCTGGAAATTCTGGGAGGGAGTTTGGATCTGCACACAAAATATGACACAGCACACAGAAAAAAACAAAACAACTTCCCATCCCAAGATTAGCGGGTTGTAACACCCCCCCACCTAAGTGTGAACCTAAAAGTTTTCACAACAACAAAAAAACAAAACAAAACACAACAACCCCTCAATAACATCAAGCTCGTGATAGTGTGTCAGCGATCACATTCTGGGCACCCTTCTTATGGGCAATCACTAAATTAAACCCTTGCACAATAAGAGACCATCGCATGAGCCTTTGATTGGTATTATGCATATGGTGTAAAAAGACTAGAGGGTTATGGTCAGTAAAGACGCGTACGGGTTTGGCACTATAAGCCTGAACATTGAGGCTTATTGTATTTGTTTACAAGGTGGAACACGCTAACAGTGGTTTTTTTGCATACAGTCTGTAAAATGAACTGAAAATATTAAATTTAGTTTATCAGAAGGAAAGATGTCTTAAATACTGCTGAACAATGCAATGTTGAGACTTAACCAATTCCTAAAAGAAAGTCAAAACCAAGAATAAAGCTGCAAAGATACAGCACAATGGCTTATTAAGTGAGCGTTCTGAGATTACAAAGGACACCTTTCACACCGGTATATTCTACCCTGGTCTCGATTATATGCTGAGTGAGCTAAACAGACGATTCTCAATAGAAAACTGTGAAATTATGATGGGAATCCAAGTGTTAAATCCCAAAAGTGCCATTTTTTGCCAAGAAGAAGCACGGTTTCCCTTTGACTCTGTTTATGAATGCAACACTAGAGACCTCAGACATGAAATTCACCAAATGAAATGAATTCTGGAGAGGAAAGTGCAAGCTGACATACAGAAGAACACTAGTGTAGTAGAACTCACTGTGTTATTGAGGCTTTTAAAGAAGTATTCCATGAGCTTTTTAGATTGTGCAAGATTGCAGTTGCCATACCTGTGAGTGCAGCTGCATGTACACGCAGCTTCTCCACTCTCAAGCTGGTTAAGACTTACCTGCATTCAACCATGGATGATGATAGGCTGAGCAATCTTGGTGTCTTAAGTGTAGAGTCTCGGCGAGCAACGTCCTTGAACCTAGATGAGTTTGTGAATATCTTTGCTTTAAACCACAACAATCACAGAATCCAGCTGATGAAACTTGGAAAAATGAAGACAGTGTGATTTGTCGTTGGTTTAAACAACAACGATATGAAAAGATTTGAATTCAGTACGGAGTTGACAGGCTTTTGTGGTCCTTTTAAAATGATCCTTTTGCAGCTTTGGGAGATAATACACTTATTCTGAACCCAGAAATCATATGAAAGATTTCGGATCCTGTGTAGTTTTTTGCTCTAACAGCACCATAAGTTAACCAGAAGATTTTGAGCATAATGACTTTCTTTCATGAAACACAAAAGGATATGTTAGGCAGAATGTTGGTCTCAAATCACCATTGTGACTGAGGTTAACATTCTGCCTTACATCTCCTTTTGTGTTTCACGGAGGAAGTAAGTCATACGGGCTTGGAACAATTTTCATTTTTGTGTGAACTATCACTTTATTTACAAACATGTACGATTGATTATTGTTGCTTGTACTACGTGCACCTAAAAAAGCTTAGAATTTTAAGGTTGAACACATTCTTTTATTTGTAAAATGACATTTTCTGTACCACCTCAGAGTGACTGCTGGCCCCTGACTGGCCACCCCTGCAAAAACATTCCTGGCTGCAGTAAGCTACAGACTGAAATATCGCCTGCATGCTGTTTATATTATGTGCATGCACTGCAAAATATAGCATGAATGTTGTAGTTTGTAGTTTTTCAAGTAGAAGAGCACGAGCATGCCGTGCAAAAATGATAATACACTTATTTTATTTTAAATAGCCGCTCTGTGGGCTTTCATATATCCGGTGTAAAGTCCACTTTGATAAACATGACAGGAGGTTGGACCGAATTCTGGTCTAAAATGGGTTTAAGCTCCAGACTGAATGAAGGCTAATCATCATCTTCATCATCATCATCATCATCTGCAGAGGCTACAGACTGAAATATCACCTGTGTGCTGTTTAGATTATTGGCATGCACTGCAATAATATAGCACGAATGTTGTAGTATGTAGTGTTTCACTTAGAAGACAAAAATAATAATGCACTTATTTTATTTTAATCAAAGTGGACTTTACATTGGACACTGGCAGCACACATAACAGCAGGCTGGACTGTGTTCTGGTGTAAAATGGGCTAAAAGCTCCAGATTGAATGATGGGTAATAAAAGTTTATTATAATAATTATTATTATTAACAACAATAATAAAAATAAAACACAACTGACAACAACAATAATATTAATAATATTAATCATAATAATAACACAAATAATAATAATACTAATAATCATAATACAGCTTTAATTATTATGAAATATTCCATAAATCAAGTTTCCATGCAGAGACCCCAATCCACATCTCAGGTGAATCCCACGTGGGGTCGCGACCCCCAGTTCGAGAACCTGTGCATTAAATCTTGTGCGTCATCTGCGTGTTTGTTGTTTGTTCTTAAAATTGTTTGTGTTTAAAATGTTTGAAAAATGCGGTCCATGGAATTATTTTGAACCAAAACACAACATTGAGTTTCTGCTTCGCGACGGATCAACATCACTCTACACAAAGCGACTTGGAAGAAAGCGATGGATTTCTCAAGATTTCTGCCGGATCTGAAGAACTGGACCCTGGGTGAGATCGCCTGTGCTGCGGGGCTGGTCGTGCTCTCTGCCGGTGCGGGATACCGCGTTTACCGCCGCATGCGGAGAGGAAGCGCTCCTCCTGA
>JANDJT010000102.1:31431710-31445857 GCA_024331685.1 Stegophilus panzeri | reverse complement strand
AGTTTTATTTAAACACACAGGGTCAGTAGTGGAACATCATCAGCTGGACTCAAACCCCTAATCTCTTGTTTCTCAGCCCAGTTCCTAACTACTGTGTGTGTTACACTATCATGTGATCATGTGTGTGTGTTTTTCTTTTAAATCCCAGAGAGCCACTTGTAGTTAAACAGCTGTGATTAGACACCATGTTACAACTACATCTGAAAATAAAGACCACTTGTAGAGAGTAATACTACACAATTTACAGATTTCTTTAAACTGATCAGTTTCCATTTTTTACAATTACTTACACACATTTCTCAATACTATGTTCACTTTATCAAAACTCTTCACACAGTTGGCTTTACCAGCATGCCGCTCAGTACAGCAGATAACCTCACATCCATAATGTACTATAACTATCGACACACTTCATACACGCCTCAAAATCATCTCATTCTACCAGAACACAAGCAAATTCTCTCTGAACAAGAACGCTTTATCACTCACAACACAATGACTTTTAGCAGGGAGTAAATCCAAAGTACAGACAAATTTAACTATAGAAATTCCAAGAAAATAACACAAAAATATGTAAATTTACTATACATACAGACACACACACACACGTCAGATATCACATATCACCAGGTGCTAAAAATATCATTTTGATATATAAACCAATTTTAAAAATCATGCACTGAGTCGATTCAGACGAGTTCATCATTCAGACATGAGCAGGAAATGCACAGTGGTAGTGGTAGCTCAGTGGTTAAGGCACATTGGGCTACTGCTCAGAAGGTTGTGAGTTTAAATCCCAGCATCAGCAAACTGACACTTACCCTTCATCTACCCAGTTGTTTCCTGCTGCTTTGGATAACTGCATCAGGTAAAAATACACAATTCTGTCTTTCACTTTCACTACTTTAGCATAAAATTATGCTGATGTAATATTTTATTTATGTGGAATTAACCTCAATCGAATTTTTTCTCTTTCAGCTCTCTTTTCTGGTTTAGGTCAGTGTTCATTCATTCATTCGTTCATTTAATCCTGGTCAGTGGATCTGGAGAATATCCTGGAAACACTAGGTGTGAGGTGGAAATACACCCTGGATTGTATGCTCATCAATTGTAGGGAACCACCAACCCACACACACACACACACACACACACACACACACACCAATTTCTCAAAGTGAAACACACACACACACACACACACACACACTCTGCCACACTACCTGAGTGTTTCTCTTTTATATACTTTGGTTTTCAGGAAAACAACTGCTGTGTCATTTCTCATTTTTGAAAATCTCTTTCATCACTCTTTCCATGACTCAATTTACATTATATATTCAGTAATATTTGTTCATATATTTTTTCATGTGGTGGTTTTATCATACTTCATAGTATCATCATCGTTATCTGTATTAGGTGCCACTTACTCAGTTGCTAAAGTGAAGTTTGTTAGATGACCCCTAGGAAGCCTGAGGGACCGAGTCAACACAACAGAAGAGTTCAGGAGCCAAACTTGTTCAGAGGTATTACAACGTGACAAAATGACCTTTTCAATTCAATTTAAAAAAATGAGAGATAACACTTTTATGAGTTTACTACTACTACTATTACTACTATTACTACTACTATTATCACACCTCTGCAAAAACAGATACTTTTATCTTGTTAGAAGTCTTTTGCTTGTGAGTTATACACAGAAATAAAGTGTTTTATTCCTCTTATGTCACAGCAATTTGAAGTAGTATTTTTTTTTTGTCTCTTGAAATTAAGATGTAAAAAATCCAGCTTGTCCTGTTACAGAGAAATCACAAAGTCATCCAACCTTAAGACTTCCTGTGTCAGAAAATTTCAGCTTCAAATAAAGTTTCTATTTGACCTCTGATTGTTATAAAGCCCTGACACTGGAGACTCCTTAAAAATACTGAATAAACGTTTCCTCACAGTAAACTTATACCCACACCATAACAACAACTCCACAACTCCATGGATGTAGAACATCTGCAATATAAGTCTATATGTAACTTTGTTACTATAGAAAAAATAACATATTAAAAAATGAGCATGTTGATAAAAAAAAACAAACAAACAAAAAAACCACCTTGCAACCAAATTTACTGTCAGAGCTGCTGTTATAGAAAATTAATCAACATTTTCAGACCAATCGGATTTGAGAATTCAACAGAGCTGTGGTTCATAACTGGCACAGTATATTTAAGATTGTGACCCTGAATCAGCTGAAAGTGGGTTTGGGTAAGAGAGACATGAAACCGGTTTTGAAATTCACATGAAATTACACCCAGACCAGGAAAGAAAGCAGAAGTAGGCCAGAAATAATCAGAATCAGAAATGGTGTAAATTCTGCAAATAGATGGAGAAGCATCTGACCTTCTAATGATCCAGATCCACACAGCAAGAGAGATCATGTGACTTTAGTGAGTATGTTAAGATGCAACATTAAGTTCACTGCTTTCAACACACATGAATTCTAGTGTTTCAAGCTGTAATGTCCATCAGTATATTCACCAGCAGGTGTGTTTCCCTAGACTTACAGGAAGTAATAAAGACAAATTTACCATGTGTGAGCTGAGGAACACTAGTTGGTATTTAAAAACATAAATAATAACAAATACAGTAATTATTATTACAATCATTATTGTAAATATAAAAATTTGTTTATTTAATTATTTATTTATTCTTCCTAGGCCTTTGATTATTGAGCCATAGCAAAGCGGCTAAATGGCGACATCAGATGCCATTAAGCTGCTACTACAGCTGGTGTCAAAGTATTTTATTCCTCTTTTACCTCATCAACAACTAGAATTTCTATTTGTGATGGAATGACACATTGTACTTTTATCAGTTTATAGTTGCATTTAATGTTGTGGAATGTCCGGGAAACAAGTTAGTTATTCTGTCTCTTGAGATTAACACAGTTTGTCATGTCAATCATGACAAAGGAGGCTCCATCCCAAAACACTAACATCTCCTCACTGAAAACGTATCAATCCTATTAACAATCACAAACGTTTTAAATCCAGTCTTGTAGAGCGTTCGCCATACAAGTCCCCATGGAAGCTGTTACTATAGAAACAATAACATATCAAAACGAGGCATTAACATAAACCTGTGATTTTATTTACAGCTGGTAGACTTATAGAAAACAAACATGTTCTGACCAGAGAATTTAACACATAGTGAGAAATATAGTGAGAAAATTATACCATTATAATAAAAAATGAAGTTCTTTAATGCTTGCTAGAATATTCACCTGACAACCAAAAAAAATATGTATTCAACATTTTACCGATTATACCTAAATTTGGTCTATGTAAAAACTGCACGTTCAAGCTTGACCACTAGGTGCCGCCATAACGCCTCTAATGATAATGTGCCTCAGTAACAAGCGTTTTCTGGTCCTTTGCACTCTGGTTAAAGGCATCATCCATTCTCTAATGGATAATAGATAAAATGGTTCACGATATTAAAGTCATATTACTAATTGTTTTACTGACACAATGTATATTTGCATAGGATGCTTCAAAGTCACAATTTAAGATGGGTTAATTACTTATTAGTCAGCTAAATTTAAAAGCAGAGTAATAATAGTTATCACAACGCTTGGTCAATTATCAGTTAAGCATTAAATGTTTAATAAACAATAATACTTTTTTTTTTTTTTTTAATAAAAATCTTTAGTAATGAAACCTTGTTTGTGCAGCGCTTTAGTTCAGATCTCGTGTACGTGTGAGACTGCAGATGTTTCCTCATTCTCATTTGTATTCTGCCTCTGTGTCAGAACATTAAGTCTTAATTTTCGCTCTACACTTCTATAAGCTAAAGACACCAGCTGTTCTCCTGTCCATCCCACTTCCACCCAACCATCCACACACAATTGTCTTACTGTCCTTGTAAGGACCTTGCATTAACATGGACACTAAATACATCTCACCTTAACCTCAGTAACCAAAAAAAAAAAAAAAAAATCTTTCATCTTTTTTTTTTTTTTAACAACAGAATGTCTCCACATGTTCAAATCTATCAGACTTTCTTTCCCTTGTAGGATAATTTGTGTTCCCTTCAGGAGGTGAAATGCTGCTCAACTGGGTTAAGGTCTGGTGATTGACTTGAGCAGTCTAAAACCTTCCACTTTCCCCCTGATAAAGTCCTTTGTTGAGTTGGCAGTGTGTTTTGGATCATTGTCTTGCTGCATGATAAAGTTCCTCCAGATTAATTTCTCTGTAAATTGGCAGACAAAATGTTCCTGTAAAACTTCTCTTTTGTCTGATTCTATAGGTTGGATGTTACACAGTCATCATTGACTTATCCATCCCGAGCGTGGTTAAAAAAAAAAAATAAAGAAAAAAATAAATAAATAAAAGCAACCACAAAAAAAACCCACAACTCGCAGACGAGGTGTTTTTTGTTTTCCCCCCACAAATGTTCCTGCTTTATTCATGGAATAGTTGAGGTTATTGTGTTTGTTGGTTGGCATGCCTGCTTCAGACCACATATCTGCAACATGGGAGTTGTCTATATTCCATAAGGAGATACCGAATAAACTTTTGAAAGACACATCTTTACACACAGCATGAAATCGAAGAGTTTTCCTGCTCTCATTTGACTGACAGGATATAATCGGTCCTGATCATCGGATGTTTTTAAACAATCAGCCGATAGTCGATAGCGGGGAAAAATAGCCTTTGTATGTTATCGGTGTTTCCAGGACCGGTCACGCCCATGGTGATTCCCATAGTGAGATACCGAACTAACGTTTGAAAGAGAACACTTGTCAGTCACATGTTACAATAATTTGCTCGCCTACAAACTGGGTGCTCTGATACACATCTACATATAAATACCAGGAAACAAAAGCTGAAATTCGAAACTCTCTTCTCATATTCTTCTTTTGATCTCAAGCCCAAATGTTTTCAGTCTACAGCAAAAACAAATGAATTGGTCTTGCCATTCCAGAGGGGACTGTAGATATAAAACACATATGTAGAAAATAGAGGCTGCCTCATATCCAGTATATTTAGATGAGCTACAGAACTTTCAGCAGGGTGTAGTGAAGCATGCGTTGGTAAAGTTCAGCCCTGGAACTTTATGTACAGTAGTAACATGTTCATAACAACACGGCTCAGTGCAGGTTATATATTTCCTAATCTTCATAAACCTTAACTTCTGGTGTAAATGAGTAACAAGAGAAATCAGCACAGTAAAGGGTCATTTGGAAATCAAAATCTTTTATTACAGTTAAGCACATTACAAAAATGACTATTTCTTCCAATGATTTAGTACTGAATATGAGGAGATCAACTTCACCACTAGCAGACATACGTACAGTCGAGCATGTACTAAACCCAGGAACAAAAAAAAAAATGAAGACAGTAGGTGTTCAAGTCAGGTTTAGTACTGTGTCTCTATAACAAGGCATGAAAATCATTTGGTCTAGCACAATGAGGAAATGCCTAGACAGCTATATAGATTTTTGTTTTTTGTTTTTTAAAAAAAGAAAAGAACAAAAGGGTGTATGACTGACGAAATAAAGATGATATGGAGTGAACTAGTGTGCCAGCTTCTGCCTGAATCTCAGTTGTTTTCTTTCTGCCTTGATTTTGTGCAAAATATAGACAGGATAATCTCGGGTGAATTCAACAACACAGAACAGGCACTTGAGCTTCCTGTAAGAGTGTACCCAAAAATAATAATAATAAAAAAAAAAAACACTACACACCAGCTAGTTAGCTCATTGAGGTCCTCCTACACCAGCACACACTTGTAAACAGTGTTTCTCAATCACTGTAACTTCTAACCAGAATCAAAATAAGATCTACAGTTCTCAATAATGAAGGTCCAACACTGGATCAGGTAGAAAGGTCTCCAGAAACTAGGGAAGGGACTAATTCTAACTGCATATGGGTTTGGTCACGAGAATAAGACATCTTGATTCGGATCATGACATGAATGTTTTAAAAAAAAAAAAAAAAAAAAAAAAAAAAAAGAGAGACAGTAAATGTCAATGAGTCATCTGGAAAAAGAACAACATCAGCTAATTCTGGGGTTCAAGTGAGTCTTTAAGTACATCAGTCATTATTTATTATAGAAGGTTTACGTGCAGAAGGGTATGTTTAGAGGAAAAAAAACCAAGACAAGTCATGTTTGTGCATGCCAGGGATGACAAAAGATGCAGCTTGCAACCTGTAATAACAGTAATAAGCCATGGATTTGTGGTATAATCTTGGTGTTTCGTAACGTCCTCACGATCAATCAATCAAACACCTCACGTGAGTTACACAACAGCTCTAAGATTACACCACAAACTTATGGAGGCGTTTAAAATGACCCACATGACTGAAATGGTCATTAGAGACAAAACTGTGAGGCAAACACGACCAAAATGAAGAACATTGAAGCGGCCTCGCTGGGACGCTGGACTCGAGGCCTCTGAGCCATCGAGCAGCGCTCATCTGTTGCACCTTGATCAAAAAGGTCAATCCCTCCTCTGTCAGGCGTAGTGCAATAGACTAAAATTAGCTGTAAATCGGGAACACACAACACACACACACACAACACAAGACAACACAAGAGTAAAAGTATGAGTGTGCTTCAGTGATCCATCACTGAGCTGTCAGTCGTACTCTCATAAAAAATAAAAATAAAAAATAAAAAAACACAAAAGGGAGCCAGCAGCTATCATACTTTAATACATAGAAATATAATTAGTACAATTTGAGTTAAACGTCTACGCCACCACCGTTCAGATGCTTTCTATGGAGTGTATTTTCTTTCTTTTTTTTTTTTTCTTTTTTTTTTTTAAATATCAAAAAAATTTATATCAGAAGCATTAACCAGACTACGTCTAAACCCCGTTACTGAATAAAATCTACAGCAGATTCACTACATCCTCACTCAATACTGGGTCATGTTCACTACGATTCATTGTGCACGAGCCATCGCAACGTCGACGCTTGCAAATCCATTCAAACCCCTGGATTTTTCATTTTTGCTCATGAATTCACGAACCCATCCATACATGTAATCTCAATTCCTTTATGTGTGTTTATATGCACTGGATTGAATTTGAGTATTGTTTTTTTTTTTTTTAATTTTTAAATCAGTAGTAAATTAAAGTTCAACTCTATCTTCAGGATGATCAACAGTAGTTTAACTGGGCAGTGACCAACATCCATTCTGTTGAAGCAATGCGTAATCAACGACTCCATCTATCGATGACCAAGCGACGCACATCAGCGACACATCAGGGGCAGCCAATCATAGTTCACATTAAAATCATCCATCATTACCCTACAACCAATACTACAATTTTTTTTTTGTTTGTTTTAAATGAGTATAATAAAATTCATATTTTCCAGCTTTGCTCAGTTCATTCATAGATAAGCTCTGTTTGCTTATATACAATAAAGTGATGCCGTACAAGGCACGCATTTAAAACCGTTCGGAAATACAGGAACATAAATTAACGGATTATCACATGACGAGCTCCGAGTCAAGTGAGCGTTCTCTCATGCTGTCTGTTTTATACATGTGCTTGAGATATGTGCGCTTTTTTTTTTCTTTTTTGTGTAAAACTGCAAATGTGTGTTCTGCTCCAAGAGACTGTGACAGCCTCATGGCATCCAGGATGTGTTTAAAAAAAATTGGGTTGATTTGTGCTTAGATCCACCCTCGTGTATACACTGCTGATCCTCGCTCGTTCTGTCAGTCATTGCCAGGAGCTTTCCAGGCATCTGCAGCTGCTAACCTCATCACAGCTTGGCATAATTTTTCTTGATAGCAAGCATGTGTTCGAGTCAGATGCTGTCGACGAAGCTGCCGGGAAAGAGGCCCGTTCGACCGTTCCTCTGGAGCGTGCCTTTGAACCAACCGTCCTCGCGCTTCTTGTGCACAAACACGATGTCGCCTTCCTTCAGCTCCAGCTCAGCCTCGCTCTGTGGAGGGTAAGACACCACCACGCGGTACCTGCACAGGAACAGCATGCAGGTTAATCACCGCATGTAACAGGGTTAAGGCATTTGGGTGACCGTAAGCACACTCAGAGACTCTGTGAATGGAGGAACAGGAGGGTGGTGCCTAATAAACTGACTTTCAGTGTAAATGACTGCATAAGTCATACGTTTCCCTTAAAACGAAACGTCCACTTATAAAAATTAAAATAAAAAAAAAGCCACAAAAAGTGAGCAGCAGGGTGCGACCAGAAGTCACCTGCAATGGTCTAAAAATCATGCGGTCCTGCACGCATATGGCAAAATCATATAATCGAGATCATACAATATAAAGCCTTTTGAGTTTTATTATTCATTATGTTTATCAGAAGTGATTACTGTACTTCAAGGCGCCATCTACAGGTACGAGAATGTAACTACAGGGTGGAATCATCCATCCATTTTCCATACCACTTATCTTACACAGGTCCGGGGGATTAAACCGGAGTACCCAGAGGAAACCCCTGAAGCACGGGGAGAACATGCAAACGTGTTAACCACCAAGCCACCGTGCCCACTTTAAGGTATTGTACTATAAGTCATTACAGTTTCTGCCTTGAAAAGCTGTTTCTGTTGCATCTAAACACGAGTGTAGTTCATCAGCGTGAAAGAAACGTGCAGGTCCCTACGCAACAATTACATCGTACCCTGACTTCCAAAATGTATGCGTTCCAGATTAGTACAGATAAGTATTTAATTAAATTAATAAAATTAATAATTAAGCACGCCGCCTTAAATTTACTTCAATGAAAAATAAGTATTTTGGGAAGGAAAATTGTAGTAAAATGTAATGGAGATCAAGTCGTTCCTTTGATTTTTCCGACATGGCAAAGTCTTAAATATGGAGAAGTCTGAGCTTTGCACCGTCAATAACATGGTGAGAGACCGACCGTGTAACTGTTACAATGTTAAAGAATAACAGGAACTAACGGTTCAAAATCGAACATGACTAAACGGATAAGGGACGCATCGTTCTTTAACAAAGCGTACATTGCTGAGGTATAAGAGGAATAAAACATGTTATGATAGGAAAATCAACTTCTGGGTAGCTATCAAGCTACTCCGTCATTGATTATTTTCTTAAAACAGCATGTTCCCTATTGTGTTTTATCCCTTATATATATATAGAATCTATATATAGTGTGAATTTGATCAAACTCAAACAGAACCGCTATAGTAAAGGCCTGTTTAACCGAACGTACTGTTGTTCTGTTGCTCATTTGTTTTTAACCATATAAACTTACACTGGATCAGCATTGTGACCTCCTGTGTGCAGAGTAAACATTGAGGGGGGAAAAAAGAAGAAGAAAAAGAAAAAAAAAGGAGACAGACCTAAAAATGTGACTACAGATTCAATACTCTTCTCTATTTCCTGCCCTGCATTTCAAATGTTCTTTTAACAAACAAAATGTGATTACAATTTCACTGCCAGCTTTCCACATTTGCCTGAGCTGCAACGCTCAGTAATCTATTAGAATCACTTCTTTTGGCTTTCATCTTTAAAAAAAATTATTAAAAAAAAAAAAAAAAAAAAGTATCACTTGATGTTTCTGTACCTCTCACACACTATTGGCCGTCCATCATGCTGCATGGACAGGAGAGAGGAGCACGGTTGCCGTGGTGGCGGTGCAATGGGGGCGGAGTTTTCCTGACAGCCACTCCTGCGTGCGGCATCAGTATTTGATGATGATGATGATGATGATGAAGGTGCAGGTGTCTCAGCCTCCACAGGACAAGCCCCGGTCCGGCAATGGTTTCCACTGGCCACCGGTGTTGGGTTGGGCACGGGCATTTCAGGTGCCATGGCTCCTTGTGGCATGTCTGCTGTGGCAACGGCTTGCTCCGCCTCCAGAGTCGGGGAAGATGGGGGAGAAAGGCGAAGTTTCTTTTTATTTGACAACAGCTTCAACAGGCCTTTCTTCTCTCTCTAAAGTAACAAGAGAGTACAGGAGTTTTACATAAACACACAGAACAAGGCTGATAGGAAGCTGAAATGTTCTCATACAGGTTTTGGGGGGTGGGGGGAACAAAAAAAACAACAAAAAAACAAAAAACAAACATCACATTCTCTCACATGCTTTTATCACTGTTTCAGGATCCACATTTTTCTCTGTGTCTTTTAAACCAAGGTCACCTTTACTCATCAGCGAATTTAAATTAGCATCAGAAGCCAAGAGTGGGGCAGTTCTCCGATTGGCTGTTCAGCCAAGTGAGCTGCTTGAGTTAAACCAGGACATCACATCGCTACAGGTCAATGTCCGAAGTTATTTTTAGTTGCATTGTTCGTTACGCTGGAATTTCTGATTCAAACATGTCAAAAATCCTATTATACTGTATATGCTCACTAACAAGACTGATTTCTCTACTGGCGCGTTATCCTCCATTTTCTTTTCTCACTTTCCCACTGAGTTGCAATCCAACTGGTCAGGAGATGAAAAGCACTTGCTGGAGCTTTTTTTAAAATGAACGTTTTTTTGGGTTTTTTTTTTTTTACTTTTGGAGGCAAAACTGACGACCATTATGACGAAAAAGATGCTGATGGCAATGATGGTTTTTTTTTTGGTAAAACAACCGTTCACCATAGGATATAACGTGCACTGGCATTTGAGGAAAAAAAACAGCAAGTGGGAAAGTATCTACATTTGTGCAGCTAAATGGTTGAGCAGACCAATTCACTTACACGCATTTGCTTCACAGCTCTCACAATGTTTCAGGCATCAACTGATGATGTTTTCCTTGGCCGACCTGCTCTATCTCTGATTGTTAGTACACCAGTAGTTTATTTCTTCTTCAAGACAGTCCAAATTGTTGTATTGGCTATGCCCAATGCTTGTGCAATGGCTCGGATTGATTTTCCCTCTTTTCTCAGGCTTGCTTTTCTCCCACACACCTTCTTCATGTTGGTTTATCCTTTTTAACAACAAACGCGGTCTTCATGCAAAACTCAGGGCTCAAACCAACAGAGACATTCAGAGCTATTAACTGTTTAAGCAATCAACCTAACAAGGCACACCTGTCAGTCACATGTTCCAATATTTTTGATCACATGAAAAATGGGTGGGTTCAAATGAAAGGTGCCATGTTCCAAGTTGTTTAACATATCATAGATTTTAATATCTGGAAATGAAAGCTGAAATTCTAATCCATCATCTCATGGTATTCATCTTTTGATCTCAAACCCAAATATCTTCAGTGTATAGCAAAAAAACTAATTGTATTGGCCTTGCTGTTCCAATACTTTCCGAAGGGACTGTAAGTCTGGCTAATTACCTGGCAACGTCCCAAAACTACTCACCAGCGCGCTACACAGTAATTACTACTGATACTGTTCCTATACGTAATGTGATGTGTATGCAACGTGGAATGTTTTCTGCGATACCATATCTTTCCCCTTTTCATTACTAATACATAAAACAGCTACTATTTTATTTCTCACATAGTGAGACTGTAATCCTTGTGGTGTCCTCGAGTGCAGCTTTTCATAGAACGGCCGCCACTCGGTCAATCTCAGTTCTTCAAAACCACCTTGAAGTGTCACGGCTTTAAGAATATCAACTTGCGTTTCTTGTGAGGTAGAGGCTGATGAAAAATGTGAGCTGTGCCTAACATCCCTGATCCCAGCAAAAATAAAAAGGGGTACATCTATCTGAATTAGACCGATGATATGAGAGGTACCAGTCCGGGAAATCACGTACGTGGAGGAGGCCCCTGGCTGAAGGAGACAAAACCTTCGAGCAGTGAGTGTGAATTATTTAATATTTATACCACGGCAAGGTTGAATTCTGAACAGATTGGCCAGAGGGTGTTGATTCACTTTCTATAACTGAAGCTCTGACTGTTCCAGCTGCAGGTCAAATCCCAGGTTTATATAATGCGCTATATATTATATATGCGCTCGTTCTAATATTTGATCATTTCTATAGTAAGAGAAGTAACCTAGACAGGAACTCGTATGCACATGAACAGCTCCTTTTTAGAAAGCTTCACCATGTCTGTTCATTCAGCATTTAAGAAAGGAGTCATTAAGCTGCCATTAGCTGTTGTTCACACACTGCACTGCACAACATCTCTCTCCGATTCAAGCCATTAAAGACTACTTAATTAGCTAATCAGAGGAAGTAAACGAGCACACGCATACAAAATTCCCCAAGTGTGATTATACGATTCTCAACTTTTCCTCAGCTATCATCCTCATCAGCAAATGGAACCTCTCGGATGGAACTGCAGTGCCTCACCTTGCAGTCCTTGTCTAGTTTACAAGCAGGAGCCTGATTCGCTGCGGTTGCACCGAGAGGCTTGGCGTTACCAGGAGCGACCGGGAGCGACACCATGGCGGCAGGTCTCATTCCATCGACCTCCAAAGAAGCAGCACTGATGTTGGGTGGGGTAAGTGAGGCAGCAGCGCAGCCCATAGACACTCCCATTCTGCTTGACGTAGGGTTCGAGGCGGAGACGCTGCCAGGTGATGGCTGCGGACACACAGCCAGGTGAGGCAGGAAAGCCATGGCGTTCTGGGATTGGATGGGCGTTACGGCTGCAGTGGGGCGGTCCTGATTGTGGCACACCGCTAAACATCGTGCCAAAAGAAAAGGACGGACTGCGTTAGTCGGTGAACAAAAATGTCATCTCTATACAGTATTTCCTGCAACACCAGAAAAACCTAGTGGAACATCAAACTTTCATATGGAAATTAGATCGGATTAAATTGGAGGTGTGTATTAAGAAATTGTCTTAATGCATTAGCATGAGAGAGAGATATAGTGATATCTTACCGGTCCTCACAGCGTTACGTGCCTGGTTCACCGTCATCTGTGATGTCACATGCATGAGCACTTTGGGATGTTGACCAGGAGGCATGTGAGCTGCTGTCACTACAGCTGCCGGAATGGGGCTTGAAGGGGCTGGACCTGTGCAAATAGGAAGGGGCTTGCTGGGGTCAACGCCACCCAGGGCAGCTCCGATCGGAGAGGACGAGGAGCTAACTATGGTGACGCCACGTCCAGCCTGCGAGCACATTCCTAACGGCACTTTGGGCTGACTGCTACTCGTCACCGTTCTGAAAAACAACAACAAAAAAATAATATATATATATATTTTGAATAACATCTAAACATATGAATACGGTTTATTAATGAAGGAAATTCCGACTAACGTTGAAAACATGTTTTGTAAAAGATGGTAAGTAGAAAGCAAATAAAAATCCAATTAATACATGAAAACTGCTGGACTAGTGGGCTTTTAATATGAACCAATGACTAGTGTGTATGTATGTATGTATGTATACGTATTTATATATGGTACCTGCTGACAGGACTCATGTAGTTGCCGGGAAAAACTCCGATCTTGCCAGTGTGCATGGATGTTCCTTTAAACCAGCCGTCCTGACAGCGCTCCAGCACCAGGAACATCTCGCCTTTTCTCAGCTCCAGCTCATCCTCCTTACGCGGTGTATACGGGAACATCGCAACGTACCTGAGAGTCCCAGGGTCAACACACATAAATCATTTAATTACCACTCGCACTGCAAGTATATAACCTAATGCATGAGGTCAAGCTAAAATTCACTCATTAAGACATAGTTTACAGTGTGAGGTCACAAAAAAGTGCACAATTATTTTATTTATTTATTTTTTAAAGACACTCAGCGACATACAGATTAGTCACGCATGTTTCAGGGAAGTGAGAGTGATGCTGAAGCAAGAGGTGAAAAGTCAGGAGACAAATTCAGAGTCAGACCCTGGAACGGGACCCGAGAGACTGCGATTGCAACGCTCCCTCCCCACACAGTTCTAACCTCTGAACTCTCACCTGCACTCGGGCACGCTCAGCTGCCATTCAAGTAAGAGCAGCGAGGTCAACCGCAGGCAAAAATCTCACGTGCATAGAAAATGAAAAACACGCACAGCCGTATATTTTCTGCAAGCGTGCGTGTGGTTTTAACACTTACACAGTCGGTCTCTGGCGTCCACTCTGGTCGCTTGCAGTCGGGGACGGCCTCTGCCCTGTGGCCAACGATGACGCAGCGCCCATAGAGGAAGATTGTGGGGGAGGAGGTGGAGGAGGAGGCAACGTGTCCTGAAATAAACGAGCAAACAACACCGATAAATTGTCTCACGCATTACGTGGGGGGGGGGGGGGGGGGGGAAA
>JANDJT010000102.1:31406711-31418434 GCA_024331685.1 Stegophilus panzeri | reverse complement strand
TTTTGCCACTCACAGATATGTAATATTGAATCATTTTCCTCAATAAATAAATGACCAAGTATAATATTTTTGTCTCAGTTTTTTAAATTGGGTTCTCTTCATTTACGTTTAGGACTTGGGTGAAAATCTGATGTTTTAGGTAATATTTATGAAGATTATATAGAACATTTTAAAGGGTTAACAAAATTTCAAGCACCACTGCACAACCCCTGACAAAAATAATGGAATCACTACACTTGGGGGATGCTCACCCAGA
This sequence comes from Stegophilus panzeri, assembly GCA_024331685.1. Classification (NCBI taxonomy): domain Eukaryota; kingdom Metazoa; phylum Chordata; class Actinopteri; order Siluriformes; family Trichomycteridae; genus Stegophilus; species Stegophilus panzeri. The sequence continues at coordinate 31,418,178 of JANDJT010000102.1, read as the reverse complement.
TTTTTTTAACTTCGTAGCAAATACACAAAATGACATATGACAAACAATTTTTGTGTAATAGCTGAATATTCTGGCTTTGTGAAACATACCTCAAACAAATGAAATGAAATTGTTTTAATTAAGGACATATTTTTTTTCCCCAGACCAAGTAGAGGAAAAAAAGGAAAAAAAAAAAGGAAAATCACTCGATGTTGAGGAAATAATTATGGAATAATCAACAAAAAAACAACAACAATTAGTACTTTGTTGTTCCTCCTCTGGCTTTTATGACGGCCTGGATCCTTTGATTCTTCTTGTTTTTCATCACGAATGAAAAACAACATTCTCCATCAAGCTGGTTCCAACGTTCTCGAAAGCAGTTGACAGATCAGCGTTGCAGGATGGAGCCTTGTCATGGACCGATTTTTTAAATTTCCACCATAAATTTTCAGTCAGATTGAGATCCAGACTGTTTGCTGGCCAGGTCATTGAGTAAATATGCCTTTCCTGAAGAAAAGCTTTAACACTATCTGCTCTTTGGAAAGATGCATTATCATCCTGAAAAATTACTTCATCACCATCAAACCTATTTCCTATCAATGAAATGAGGGAAAAAAAGTGTCCAAAACGTCAGTGTACACCTGAGCATTGATTGTTGAGGTCCGCCCTGGTCCTTTACCTGACATGAAACCCCAGATCATAAATGAGTGGGGAAATGTGATTGTTGTCTTCAGACAGTCATCTTTATATGTTTCATTAGAACAGCACCAGACAAAAGTTCCAGCATCATCATCATGGCCAATGCAGATTCGTGATTCATCACTGAATATCACGTTCATCCACACTCCATGATTGCTTCTCTTTAGCCCACTGGAACCTTGTTTTCTTCTGTTTAAGTGTTAGTGCTGGTTTTCGTTTGGCTTTTCTGTATCTAACTCCTGTTTCATTCAGCCGATTTCTTACAGTTCTGTCACAAACACTGACTCCTACTACCACCCATTTGTTTTTCATTTGTTTTGTTGTGCCTCTTCTATTTAAGGCATATTACTTTGACATCTTCCATGGTCTACCAGTACGTTTTCCTTTTAACCTTCCCATTTTGTTTATACTTGCACCAAATTTTAGACACAGCTGACTGGGAACAACCAACATCTTTTGCCACACTCCGTGTTGGATTTCTTTCCTGAAGTAGTTTTATCATTCTTTCCACTGTTTCAATTGAGTACTCTCTTGTTAGGGTTATATTTCCTTTCAAAAAGTCCAAGGTTAAGGTCTTTAAGCACTCTCTTTTAACTGCAGACTAATTAGCATTTTTAGATTTGTGCTGGTATTTGTTTTAGAAATGCAAATTAAAAAATGATTCCATATTTTTTTCCTCTACTTGATCTGGGGAAAAAATATGCCATTAATTAAAATCATTTCATTTAACTTGTTTCAAGAAGTATGTTTCACAAAGCCAGAATGTTCAGCTATTAAAAAAAAATTGTTTTGTGTCAAAGCTGTGATTTGTTTATTTGCTACGAAATAAAAAGAGCCAGTGGAACGTGTGTGGTGATTTCATAATTTATAAAGATATAAAGAACAGATAATTGTAGCAGACCACAGGAACAGCACGAGTGCCAGGAACAGCACGAGTGTCAACCCCCATCCCTTTTGTCACTCTCTTTCATACAGCTGTGTGCGTGTCTCTTCTCTCGTCAGCCGAGTCTGATATTACACACAAAGGCGCTCACTTGTTTTTGGAAACAAGCCGGCATAGTGAAAATAGCTACGGCTTTTGTAATCCTTGTCCCTCCGCCCCCTCTCTTCCCCCACTCCCTTTATTTCTCCATTTGCATGTGAGTGGCACTGCTGAAGACCTGCGTGTGTGACAGCAGCTATTTTGGAGTGTTTTGAAGCTTATTTTAAGGCCCAGGTTAGTGACGGAGAGACACACACTAGACAGAATGATGTTGTGAGTGTTGGGAGAAGAGAGTAACTACTAAGGAGTGAGTGACTAAGTGAGTGAATGAAGGACTGGTCAAGTGGTTCAGTGAGTGCACAAATGACTGAGGGACTGCTTGAGCAACTGACTGCCCGACTAACTAAACACCTGACTGAGTGAGTGTGAGTGAATTAATGGGTGAGTAACTGACTGCCTGGGTAAGTGACTGCCTGACTGAGTGAGTAAGTGACTGAATGCCTAAATGCCTGTTTGAATGACTGAGTGCTTGAGTGAGAGAGTAACTGACTGCCTGAGTGGGTGAGCGACTGACTGAGTAACTGACAGCCCGAGTGAGTGAGTGAGCAACTAAGTGACTGCCTGAGTGATTGACTTACAGTAAGTGATTGCCTGAGTGACTGATGCATTGACTGAGTGGTTGGCTGAGTCACTGACTGGGTGAGTGACTGAGCACAATCTTCCGTGCACGGAAGGATAACTGTTAAGACGGAAGGATAACTGGTAAGATGTATATATCAGAACATCAAGCAATGACGTTCTGAGGATATGAGCGTAGAGTGTGTAGGATGTGAGTATGTGTGAAGAACAGCGTGACGATATGAAAGACTGTCTGTGCACGTGAGGAATGGGGAGCGTTGAGGTTACGCCTCAACTCCCCCAACAGCCTCACCAGCTGCTCTATTCAAACCCATGAGGCTACTTCGCGTCAGTCATTAGCAAAGTGAGTGCTGTTTTGCCACAGAAGGTTGTCACGCAACTCTATTCAATTTAGAGCTCTGCCATTCAGGAGTTTCACTGACAGCATGTCAGACGGTTTAAAAAAAGAAATTAATTAATTAAAAAAAGAGCGCTGAGTAATTGAGCATGCTGGCTGTTATTGAAGCTGATGGAGATGTGCTTCTCAATGCTTGGTGGCTTTTCAATGAGTCAGCTATACCGTCATGGATGTGTCTACTGAAACCTCAAATGAATGATGATTATAGCAGCATGTCCAAGAAACAAGTGCTCAATTTTCTTGTACATTTTTTATTACAAGTCAATACCAAACCACACTAGTTTCCCCAATCACACAGCTATCAACTAGGACGTTCGCAAAGGTGAACACGTGCTTCCACAGCATCTTTTCAAAAGCGGAAGGAAAAGCACCTTCTTCCATAATACACAAGGTTACAGATACCCAACATAGACCAGTGTCAACAGTGCCAATCCTTCCACCCAGAAAGCAGAGCCAATCATGCCCTGTGGTACTCACGGTCATGGATGGCTGTGGGAACCTCTTTACTGTTGTTCCACTCGGGAACCCAATTAAAATAAATACACTGTTATTTATATGCTGATCCCCATTGTGTTAATCGTATGCTACTGTATGTTAGGTCATAGGTTGGGGGTCGTACAAGATCTGTACCATCCATTTATTACAGTTCTATTCAGATAAACCTTATTTATGGATTATTTTTAAATAATAATGAAAACCAAACAAAAGGGAAACCCTCTACTGTAAGGGTGGCTCAAAAGGGACAAGTCTACGATGTGTACACGACGTGTATAAATTGAGAAATCTGGCAATGCTTTCTTAACTGAAACATGGCAATCCATCAGAATGTACCTTACCTCAACGTAGGATATGGGGAAGATGCCGATCTTATCTCCCAGCATTCCCTCAGCCCAGTTCTGGTCCACTCGTCGAATAACTGTCAGAATGTCATCCTGCAAAGCAGATAAATGAGACACATTACACACAGAAACCATCAGTTATACCACTAGTGCCAGCAAAAAATGGCACTTAACTCTCAAAGAGTGTATTAATTCAAGTAAATTTAATTAGGCCATCTTACAAATCAATCAGTGTTTACTCTTTACCAGTGGTCAGCAACCCTGTTCCTGAAGATCTACCTTCCTGCAGGTTTCATCTCCAACCAAAATCTCAGTCAGACACCCATTTTAGTTGGAACTTGTTAAGCCAATCATTAGATGGGCAGGTTGGCACGAATATGGTTGCAGTAAAGTATTCAGGAATGTAGATCTCCAGGAGCAGGGTTGGTGACCACTGTTCTAGACTCTATACAATTTGTCGGATTCCTGTCATTTAGCGAGAAAAGCTAAGATAGCCAACATAAACGCAACGAATACTTTGCAGACTAAAGACCACATACCTGCATAACACCTACAGCAGACATAGATTAGGACTGAACAATATCAGCTGCCATGTGAACATCGACACCACATGTTCTGTATGTGTAAGGGTTGTATAGCAATGCTGTAGTCAAGTTGGTTAGTAATGTTATGCTAGAACAGTTTCCTGTATTGTAGGGCATAAAAACTAAAAGTGAAAGTATGTTAAGTATCCACGTAAAACTTTAGTTGAACTGAACTTCATCCAATTTAATGAGCTTATGATTACTGGCTGATCATTACATATCTGTACATATGCATGCAAACTATTGAGGGATGTGTTCTTGTTAGCTAGTTCTTTAAATCTTACTGTAAAAGTTTTCTTTCAAGTGTTTCAAGTGAATGTAAGACGGCATGGTATTGGCATGTGCTGTCTGGGGAAAAAAATTTAAAATCATTATATCAGCCATTGGCCCGATTTGATCAAGCCACTGAAACACCCATATCAGTCCATACAGGATTTCGCTGGGGATTTTTGTGATCTTTGCAGCCAAAAATGCTCGATTTTGTTGCGGCTTTTTTCAAAATGTGCAATGAATCGGCAAAAATGCGATTGCACGGTCTTTCACAGTGATGTTTGTTGGTAAATGAGACCTTTAAGCTGTTCTCATGTTCGACGCACGTGAATCAAAGAGGGCTTTGGCTGAATGCACGTTGTGATGACGTCACATGACGTGTCTCGGCCCAAATCTGTAGAAAATCTGCAGTATTTATTTATTTATTTTTTAATTGTAAGCTCCTCCGAATATTGTGGAGTTTTCTCGATTTTGCGTTAATTTCTGCGATCGCAAAATCATGAAATCCTGGAGGGACTGCCGTACCGGTCGACCACAAACGAAACTTCCACGAGTCCCTCCATACTGACAAATATCACATCATTACGAGAAAATAATTCACTTCTGAATTTATGGATATCAAAAAAAAAAAAAATTGGGAAAAATTAGCTGTTTATGTTAAATCTTTGCAAAACCTGTGTAACTACGATGTAGTGCAAATTCCTCACCTTTGAGAAGGGAAGGCAGTCCTTGTCAGCCTCCTTGTCCTTCAGCTCAAAGTCGTACAGGGCCTTGCACTGTGGCGGCGGCTGTGGGAGTGGCTTGATCACCTGCACGAAGCTGGCCGGGAAGAAGCCGTGCACTCCGCCCACTTCGCCGTGGTACCAGTTCTCGTCCACCTGCCGGCGCAGGATGATGATGTCACCCTTGCTGAACTTGAGGTCGCCGGGTTCCTTGCCATCGTAGTTGTACAAGGCCTTGGCACAGGGAAGCTGGGGGACTCCCTGCAACGGGAAGGAGTCTGGGTTTAGTCCAATTTGTCCAGAATTTTAAACAGTACTCAAAGGCGCATTGATTCCAAAAATGTGCTGAATGGGGAAAAACAGGGAGGAGATGTAAGAGTGCGTGTGTGTAAAACACTGACGGCTTCTATGCTCCTATTATACACTCTTTACTGAAGGTTTCTTAAACGCTAACAAAGGACCATTAACTGCAATCTATACAGGCAATGACTCTCAGGATTCACGCAAAAAGCAGTGGAATAAATCTCTGCCTTGCTCCAAAAGACACACACACACACACACACACACACACTTGATGCCAGCACTGATTTGTCTGACTGACTGCTTGCATTGCCTTGCATTTCAGCCCCATCTGTGTTGCTTCACTCACTGACAAGCCCCTTGTCCAACAGTCCCAGAATGCTCCGGGGTTCACCCAAGGATCCACAATACCGCGAGCCGAGACCCATTTATCAGTGTGTGGAGAGCTTTGTGGTGCTGGCCCAGTCATCTGGAACCAGTCAAAGCTCCATTCAGCAGTGACAATGATCCACAGGCAGGGGGAAGGGAGCTCAAGTGCTTCCCCCACCACAAACTTCCTCTACTCTGCTTCAAACACAGAGCAGAATCCTAAACACCACAGCACACAGTCTCTATGCTTAAAAAAAATAAAGTGAGTGGGGGTTGGCACGACTGTACTGTTTACAACTAATGACCCCCAGAAGTGCACACGGGAGGATCGGCACACCCTCGCTGCCATTAACGTGCTACAAAACGGAGAAAAGGACAAGCATTCACTCAAACGTTCTGCAAATTTTAAACAGATTTCCCAGAATGTTGGCAAACGCAAAATGTTTCATGATCATCCCAGCAGTCTGATCTCAAACTAGCCAGGGAGAAACAGATGATGTGTCTGGGCTGTCAATTTTTTTCCCATTTAGTATCGCCTTGAGTGCAAGACTCAGCTGCTGATATGCCAATCATTAGCATTTTCCCTCATATCCATCAAACCGGGGGGGGCAATTACTTCCTATTGGCTTTCTACTAAACACTGTTTTTTTCTTATGAAAAGCGTGTTACTCATTTCCCAACATCCTCTGAACTACAGATAATAAGGACATTTTCTGGCTGTTGATAACCCATATAAATGATATTAATGCCAGTCTGTATTAATCAACTCCTTATACATTCGAGTTCAGTTACACGAGTTACAGTTCTGAGCTAGTTAACAATCTTAGCTATGTTGATTTATGCGTGGTATTAAATACAGGGTTTCCAGACATCCAAAACTTATGACTGGATGTGCACACTGGAGCATTCACTTGCCTGCTGAGCCAGCTAATAAATATATGATTCTGAAAACCATGTCTGTCCAGGATTTATCAAGCATTGAACCTCTTTCTTCGAGCTGGATACGAACATCTCTTTCTCTCCACTGTCAATCACAATGACACTAGCCAATCACGTGAGCTCATGTACAAGGAAGAGGGTGGACATCGCTTTCCTCCGAGTGTGTTCCATAGCCCTGTGATGCAGCATGAGGAGCAGTTTGAGAGGATGTACTTGGCTGGCTTCACGTGTTTCAGAGGAAGATATAAACTTTTTTTATTTTACATTGGCACTCGGCAGATGCCCTTTTCCAAAGCAGCTTACATTTCTCTCATTTATACAACTGAGCAGTTGAGGGTTAAGATCCTTGCTTCAGGTTAATAAATATATCCAATATCCACCTGAGATTTAATACACATTCCATTTGCACGCGCACAGCATTGTTGTTGTCGGGTTATTTATTTTATTTATTTATTTGTGGAATTTACAGCCACAATGGTACAAGATCTTTGATAACAAACCCAAAGCTCACAGTCCAGTGCCCATGTTAAATCCCTCTGTACTTCTCGTCCCCCTCCTCCCCCTCAATGTTCTTCGGTCTTTTCCTTCCCCACTACGGGCCTCTCACAGAACCAGCTGTCAGCACATTTACAGACCAAGCCACTTCTGCAAGGAAGAAGGAAGACGGGGAACCATCCAATGAAAGAATGAAGCTGGGGTGGTCTTTCTGTGCATGCGTGTGTGGGACGTTTTGTTTTTTTTAAATGGTCTGAGTGTCAGGTGTACCGTAGTAGGGGAATACTAGCACAGGAAGCGCATAAAAGGATACCTTTCCGTGAGCACACGTTTCTTGAATCCTTTCATTTCCACGTCAGAAATCATACCCACACATCGTTACATGTGATTCTTATGCGTTTCTGATCTTTACGTACCGTATGAACTCAAGATGCGTTCCGTATACTCCGGTTATGAACTAAACCGACTCCCAGCTCACTGACCCATACTCAGTCACTTAACCATAATGGACACGGTGTATTATTGTAAGCAAATCCTACGTTGCATCATGTGTTTTAAAAAAAATAAAATAAAAAATAATTAATAAAACTAAAAAAAATGTTAAATAAAAGACGATGCATAACTCCATTTTCTGCTCCTAAAACACGAACAGTTCTGTCTGAGCTCAGACTTTTCTGTCTGCTCTCTGTCTTTCAGCACCTGTCCTGGTCTGGGCTGTGGTTGTAAAATACAAAAAAGAAAAAAAAACAAAAACATGAGAGAGCAGATAAGGTGCTCGAACTGGCACGGACTTTTGTCTTAATAACCGCACATTAATCCTGATCTCTGCTGAATTCTCGAATCTGATTGGTCAGGTGTTGGCTCATTTTCTATTACAGCACTGCTGTGGAATAAAACGCTTCTGGACATGTGATTACAGGAAAATAATCAACTTTAGATCTGATTCTCATCACTTGCGCTCATTGTTGATTACTTTCCAAGAACAGCACTACTTCTTTGTAGTCTCATTCTTTGCGAAACAAGAGCCTGTATTAGGCTCCAGATCACGGCATCAAGTTCCTCGCTCGTCCTATGTCAAGTTGTGCGTTCCATCGCAGGTCCTGAGAGACTCTGGTGCCATTTTGCGGTCGCCTCGGGCCACTACAGACTCGAAGGGTGGCGGCTAATCCGTCAGCTCGAATCTGTCTTGATGGCTAATGCAATTAGTGCTTGGAGCTGTCTAAGGTGTGGCAGGAAGCACAGAGCATCAACACGTGTCCACATGATGTCAACAGCCAGCTAGGATTGTACACGAGAGAGCAGACTCACTCACTCGGACACTGAGGACTACTGAATCCTGAGAAGTTCATTCGCAATTTCTATTTCAGCTCACAGCACCAGCCGAAAATAAACTCCGCATATTAACTGACAGTTGATTTGTTACAGCTTGTCCAACGTACATCTGGCACAGATGTTTCTTCTGCACGTATACTTCCACTTAGTCTGAGCTTGTGATAGTTATCATATGTTATTCTGAATATAGAGCGGAAAGCGTTTATTCCAGAGGCAGTACAAATCCGTTCTGTGACATGTTTGTCTATAATGATACGTTTCCCAGACCGACGCCTGGAACTCGTTATAATCACATCAAGTTCTTCTAACAGGTATATAATCTCCAGCTTTTGTAACATGAACACAGCTGAGCACCTTCTGGACTTGTTGCATCACCAGCCTTGTAATGGGATTTATCTTCACAGCAAACGTCAAGCTTTGTTTTTTGTTTGTTTTGTAAAAAAAATGTTCTCCACAGGATGCACTTCTGCTTCTACTTCTTTTCTCACAAGCACACGCCTAAAAACACACAACCACACGTCACACTGCACTCGGTCGGCACGTGAGTCTGAACTGCTGAATGGTGCAAGTCATGTGACCATGATGAGTAGGCGTGAGCATTACTGATTTATTCCCCTGCTGATGATTTTCCAATTCAAAAAATACAAATAAAATCAATAATCGTGACACAATAGCATAACTACCACTTCAGTTAAAAAAGTGGTAAATTTGATACTTCCATGAAGGCCTGTTTAATATTTATTTAGCTCAAAATGCAGCTTTTTTCTCTTTAGACCATTTTTTGGATGTAATTTTTGCCAGTGGTGTTCCTAATAAACAGAGTGATGCTAACTGTATCCGGTGTTAACGATATACTTGCCTTAGCCAAGTCGAACATGTATTAACAGATTTGAGTAATAACTCATACTAGCGTACTCCGATGTAAATTACAGACTTTCAATACGATTATTTCTTTTTAAAAATGATTCTAAATGAATAAAAACGAGGTCAAGATGTCTCCAAAAAGCGTACCGTACCGTGACATCACTTATTACGATATCGATATTAAATCATCATATCGTTCAGCCCAAACCTGCTGGAGAAAAAACAAAAAACAAAAGAAAAACAATAGAAACCATCACAGAAATTCTAACAGTTTCTAATACAAATACCATTACAAACCATCAGCTAACCATTAAAACCATTACTGGTCCTTAATGATATCCACTAGACATAACAGAAGGCAACAAATTACCAGTAGAGACCTACAGGGACTGTTACAATTCCCATTATGACCATTACAAATTCTATAAGGGTTTCTATTGGGGTTTTTTTCCCCCCAACGAAAGCAATGACTCTCGTTCTTCTTATCAGTTAGTCTATATTAATCCATTTAACAAACAGCTGACCCTATTATTATTATTATTATTATTATTATTATTACTACTACTACTCTGGATAAAAAGAAAACATGGGACTGAACTAATCCAGCTAATACATTCCTGATTCGTCCACCCGAGCATCTAACTTTTGACCATCATCAATAACGTTATTACACCTCAACAGAAGTATAACGTGACGATTTATCACGTGAACGATCGTACCATCATCTAGATCACTATATTCCCAGGTCCTAATAAAAGGTCACGTGATCACGGAACGTTTTGTCTGCAGGTAAATGCTGCACGCTGGGGTTTGTTTTCACAGGCAGTAAAGAGTAGCAGTGTTTTCACAGGCAACCCTTTGTTCGAAACCTCTGCAGTCCATCGGTGTTTATTAGGTGCCGTTATTGAGGGTGTGGAGAGGAAACTAGAAAGGGGATTGTCTTAATCCTTCACTCTTCCAGCCCTCAAGGGTTTCCAGTCAGAGATTACCAATGTGCATGCACACACACACAGCGAAGAACTGTGTGTGGAGGAGGCAATTCTCCCAAGCACATTTCACAAACACACTTGACGTTTTGTTTACTGATCCCTGCCCCAAACTGGGGGGTTGCCTGCTCATGACACAGCACTATGTTGAGCAGGAGGTTCGAGGGTGGCCATCTTGTTCTGATTACGACCCCATTAGCTGAAATGGGCTCCTAATGGCCTTGTTTGCAGCTGGTGGGGAGTACAGCCGTCCCATATCTCACACCTCAGTCCCATCTGGTCATGCACCACCTCCTCCACACTGCCACCTTTTCCCCAGGAGCAATTAGTCTGAAATGGGCCCCTCTACACATGCGCTGCCTCGCTTTATCGGTTCCCGTAAGCACTCTTGTGAGATGCAGTTGACTAACCGGTATGAAATATAGGCTATTAGACAGGCTGGTCGTAAAGTCGAGAGCTGGCCGCGTCCTCGGTGATGCAGCAAGGTCACAAAGTAGGTGGCTGAACAGAAGTCCGGGTAGAAGCAGATATATATCTTGGCTAAACAACACGCCTCCTGGCCTTTCAGCCTGTTAATTCAAGCAGAACTCCTATCCTGATCCCATCACCCCTGGGGCTTTTACATAGTGTCCACCTTTTGTAACCAGACAAGCCTACCTCTTGATGGACCTTCATAAAAATAAACCTTCTGCGTTCTGGTTTCTTTGCTAGTATGTTCAATACAAATACATACGTCTCAATTATTATTACTCCAGGTAGCAAAAAGGTCATTAATTAAAATGACCAAAGTGATATTAGCTCAAAAGACTGGCATCTCCTCATAGCTTACAGTGGTGCTTGAAAGTTTGTGAACCCTTTAGAATTTTCTATACATCTGCATAAATATGACCTAAAACATCATCAGATTTTCCCACAAGTCCGAAAAGTAGATAAAGAGAACCCGATTAAACAAAGGAGACAAAAATTATACTTGGTCATTTATTTATTGAGTAGCATGTGAACCTCTAGGATTAGCAGTTAATTTGAAGGTGTTTTCAATCAGTGGGATGACAATCAGATGTGAGGGAGCGT
>JANDJT010000102.1:31399211-31401711 GCA_024331685.1 Stegophilus panzeri | reverse complement strand
CACCTACGGCGGTAAAATCAGAGCGCGCCAGCGACGACTGCTGTATCTGGACGCGCTTTAGCTTGTTGGTATCTTTAGACTCGGCATAAGGATGTTGTCCAAGCAGACACTGCCTCTTACGTTTCTGTCAGAGCCTCTGCCAAATGCTGTAAATGTCAACGAGAACACCATGTGTGATCAAGATGATTCACTGTGGAGTCCTAACTGCAATATTTACTCGAATTTCAAATGCAATGAGATACAATATGGTGGCGTCTCGATACGACACATTTTCAATACAGCAAAAACACCACTGCCTGAATATGCGTCTTATTATAAAAAATACAATAACTGAAATGCAATAATGACAGTCAGTACGTTTACATGGACAACAATAATCCGATATTAACCCAATATTCTGATTAAGAAACTAGCATGTAAACAGAGATTAGTGATGATCTTAATCCGATTAAAGTCATACTCGAAGTAAACACAAATGGAATTAAGACATGTGGAGTATTCCTGTTTTAGTCCCATTATCGACATGTATTACAGACATGTACACACCTTAATCATACTATTAACGTCGTGTGAGAGTTTTCACCGCATTTTGCGACAGGACACGTACACACACGGCAGCACTCAACAGTTTGAACAAGAGAGCACGGCTGTGTTCCAAACCGCGTACTTACCTGCTATATAGTAAGCGAAATACATGTATACTATATAGTATGTAAGTACGCGGTTTGGGACGCAGCCCACGACTTCAAGCAGTCGTCTATTTGCACGTACAGCATGACAAATAATTAACTGCACTCGAAGCTTTCGTAAAATTAAAAATAAAAACACCCAAAACTGTATACGGTTCCATAACGAAGATGAATTGTATGTCGATAAGTGAAATTCTGGAGGGAACGTCAGACGGCGTGGCGTGGGGACGCAATGATGTGTGCTGTTAATCGATCCATGTTCTAACACAAAACGGGTACATGAGGAGTATTCTTAAAAAAAAAAAAAAAAAAAAAAAATCATGTAAACACCTTAATGAGAATATTGTCTTATTCAGAATAAGGTCAGTAACTAGATTACTGCTGTCCGCGTAAACGTAGTCAGTGTTCGAGAGATCCATTCAGGCGCTCAGTAACATAACGAAACAAACAAACAAACAAACAAACAAAAAAAGTCTGAAGGGCGTGTCTGAAGAACAGCTTTTTTTTTTCTTTTTTAAAATCTGCTGTTAGCTAGTTGCTGCGTTCTCTAGTACAGAATATTCATTTTTCATTTCGCAACAGTGATTTCTCTAGACTGAATGGAATCAGAGCTTCCTGAACGCGACAGAGAGCTTGCGGTGTTTTTAATACATTTTGATTTTAGTTCCTGAACAATTCGCATCCAAAAGGACTGAAATAACTTATTATTATAATGGCACATGAACATGAATAAGGATTAACTTCGAACAGGTTAACCAGACATCGTATTAACTCTTAGTGTGACATCTGCATCCACTCACTACTCACCGGTTGTAACTTACCAGGAAGCTGGGGCTCCCGAGCGGCGCAACAGAAAAACTTCGACACCCAACGACGCCACAGCCATCTGCAGCCGGGAGTCCGAGAACACAAAATTAGCCGTGCTTTCTGTGTGGAAAGGACGACATACACGCTCTCCCCCGGTCAATCAGAGCGACACTAGCTAATCATGGGCATCTGTGAGCTCATGTATGTGAAAGAGAGCAGATAGCACGTTCCTCAGGATGTGTTACGCAGCCCTGTGATGCAGCAGATTGAAAACATGCAGTCGGCTGGATTCACGTGTCTCGAAGGAAGCCACCCTGAAGCCTCTTCAAACTCAAAGTGGAAGTGCAGGCTTGGTTAAGTTTAGTAATCATCATGAATCATACTTAAAACTGTATCATGATGTTTCATGGTATTTCTTTTGTAGTAATGATATAAATGACACAGTGGTGGCTCAGTGGTTAAAGGCTCTGGGTCACTAATCAGAAGGTCATGAGTTCACATCCCAGCACTGCCAATCTACCACTGTTGGGCCCTTGAGCAAGGCCCTTAACCTTCAATTGCTTAGTCGCATAAATGAGATAAATGTAAGTCGCTCTGGATAAGCGCGTCTTCGAGGTAATGTAAAATGACGAGATGAAAATAGTAAACATTACAATCTTCTGGCTTTCCTCATGTTTTTTTTTTTGGCTTGAACTGGTGGAACAAATTTGATGCGTTCACATGTGAACTTCTGTATCCGAACCACTTCCTTATTACGGAGGAAGCTCCTTTTTTGGGGATTAATTCTTCTTCCTCGGCTGTACGCCTCTGCTGTCGCTCATTAACTTACTATTTCCCTAGCCTCGTTACACGCTGGTTGAATCTGAACGCTGAAGCGGTATCAGGGTTTTAAAACGATACACTCCAGCAACATGCTTCCACTTAAGCAGGCTCGGTCGACCCTCTCAGTATACGTTCGGCCCACGCTACCGATAGCCTCAAGTGGTCATTCGAATACGAAACTC
>JANDJT010000102.1:31371667-31385187 GCA_024331685.1 Stegophilus panzeri | reverse complement strand
CAGTTGAATTTGGGGAAACCACTTGAAGCATTCGTTGTGTTGAACTACTTCAATTGCTTTTGTTTGATTTGTTCATTACAAACAGCTGAAAGTCTAAATTTTGACAATAAACCTGATTTGCAATGAGGGTTCAATAATTTTGATTGCAACTGTACATTTTGAGTGGGTAGCAAAAGAGTATGCAAATACTGGGACATACTAACCAGTCCCTCCAGGATGTCATGATTTTGCAATCGCAGAAATTAACGTAAAATTAAGCAAACTCTGCAATGTTCGGAGGAGCCTGCAATTTTTCAAAATTAACGCAGGTTTTCCGCCGATTTGAGCCAAGACGTGTCATGTGACATCATCACCACGCACACTCAGCCAAAGCCCTCTTTGATTCATGTGCGTCAAACATGGGTACAGCTAAAAGGTCTCATTTACCAACAAGCATCACTGTGAAAGACGAGTTCTTGCAATTGCAATTTCCTGCAATTACAATTTCGCCAATTCAAGTAGTTTTCCGCAAAAAAAGCACAAAACACGTTGTTGCCTTATTACGCACACTGTCACCATAAATGAACTCCTTACTGCATTTCAGCTTTTCATCATTCATTATTCCTTATATAATTAATATAAAAACTTTGGGTAGTGCTTAACATTTAAGTTCTTACGCTTAAATACTGAAGACGCATCACTGACTTTACATTTGACCGCCATGTTTGCAGGTTGAATTCGGCAAAGCAAACAGTCACAAAACTCCTCCTCCCTCCCTTGCACAAGGAGTTGTGGGTAATATTAGCTGAAAAAGTGTCCATGGATCCACACTTTGAAAATCTACCAGAAATACTAGACCATGGGTACTTTTGGGATACTCATTTCAACATACTACGATTTGGAAAACACTAATTCTAATCTCAGATACTATTCAGGGCAGATAGTAGGCAAATTGGGACGCAGCAATATGTTCATTGGTGTGTAAAGGAGTGGATCCCACCTGGTGGCAGTGTAGTAAAAGTAAAAGTAGTCATCAAAAAAATTATTAAGTCGCCTGGTGAAAAATGACTTGATTAACTACTCTACAAATGACTTTTTAATCTGTCTACAAACGACACAATATTATCAACAGTACAGAGACATGAGACATAATTTGTATGCATAATTAGCTGGCTAGCTAAATTAATGAAATCAGTAGCTTGCTAGGTTTGCGAGCTAGCGAACTAGCTCATGTTAACTTATACATGTTTCTAGCTCCACTGTTAGCTATCTACCAAAGATGGCTGTCAAATCGCTACTAAATATCTAAGTGGCAGGTTAAGAAGTTTAACATGGAGCTTTCATACTGTAAAATATCGATCTAGTCTAGCTCACTCAGCTAGCTACCGGCTAACCTGTAGCTATATATTTCCACATGTTGGATGTTGAACTGTGAAATGCTGATATCTCCATGGGTTTTGGCTCACTTAATTTAAAGATCATTATCATCATTATCACATAGTTTCTTTTGAAGATTTTAAAACAGAAGATATTTAATAAATTGGAGCAGGGATGCTCATCTGACTCAACTGACATTACTGCTGCTAACTAAAGAATCTGATGCCTAAATTGTAGGATTTTATCAGGAAATGACTTTATTATGTTAATTGGGTCTCAAAAGTGAATCATTGAAAATGTACACATAGCTAGCAAACTTCCTAGCCCTAAAAAAAAATTCCTAGCAATAATGTTAACTGAGATACTAGCTAGCTAACGTAGCTAATTACTTTAACTTGTTTTCAAGCAAAATGATAGCTAGTTAGTTCGTAGCCTACATTTTATAGTTCGCAGCATTCCTCAGCAAAAGCTACTAGAAGTTGATTGGAAATGTTAACATAAAATATTCGTACATAAATATTATTCCTTTTTATTTAATTCACTAATAGTCCTGGATTTTTGCATTGCTAATCTTCTGCTTTTGAACATGACATACCAGCAAATTACATCACAGAAAGTACATTTTATTAAGGACATGTTTATCAGTGTTCATGCTAGCTAGCAAATTGCCTAGTCGAACACTTGTAACACTTCTAATGTTAAATAATACGCTAGCTAGCTAGTTAAATGAGCTACTTAACATGTTTATTAACATTGTAGCTATTTTGTAGCCTATGTTTCATGATTTAAAGGTAACATTTCCCCTGGTTAACAGTGCATAAGCGTAAGTGCAGTTCAAGTGATGAAAGACTAGCTAAATAAAAGAATCAAATCTATGGTGACTTACTGTAAGTTCGGATTTACTGCTGAAATACTGTTCAACACAACGACATAGCAGATCTGACCACAGTAAGGAGTGAGGTAAAAGATTGACATGGTTTCAGACCACAACATGAGAGGTGCTGAATCAGGTCTGACTACAATAACACCAGTAAATATGAAAATTCATACAGAAATTCCCAATGTAATTACAGTCATGATAGATATGTACCTAACTGGCGCTAAGTGCATTCAGACACACGGTGTAGTAATGAAGGCGGCATTGCAGCTCCATTTATCAAAGCTTTTCAACAGGTATTCCACCTGGCTGCTCAAAGGTCAGATTTCCAGCTGCTTGCCAGACTGCCACACACACACACACACACACACACACACACACACACACACACGCTAGTTAACGTGTGCATTACATCACATCTTCATTGCTGTTTGAAGATTGCCAGATCATTATGGTACTTCAGTCTCAACTTGAACACAAAGACATAAACAGAATCTCCAGGATTTATCTTACACTAATCAGTGAGTTATAGCAGAAAACACCAAGTCCCTGAAGCTCTTATGTCTAAATTTCCCTCTGTTCTCTCGAAACAAAGGCAGGTTTCATCCTTGTAACTGAAGCCCTGGCCCTTCATCAAAAACGTTCTAGGACTTAAGGCAAGACCCGGTGATTTCCAGAATAACAATGGCATGCAGTAGGACTAAAACAGGCATCTGTAATATATACACATCAAAGATCAAGAACACAGTCTCTCAGCTTAAACCCACTCGTCAGGTCACATTCAAGTCAGAGATCACAAACCATCAGAAGGTCACATCACCAGTGAATAGCCTCAGATTTATTAGCTCTTTGCTGTGTATCTCTACTATCTCATTACTCATCTTATAAGACTCGGTCTCACACTTGGGTAAGGGGCCTGTTCGAAATGAAAGCCAAGCAGAGTGTGTTCACAATAATTAGAGACCATTAAACACGCCCTCGGTGGCTTCCCCTTACGACTTATGAACGTGTCATAGTCGCAAGTGGCCACTTGCAGCACAAGGACAGGAGGACTTAATAGTTTTAATATATTTTTTCATATTACACTTGATAGTAAGCACAATGTACTCTCTTTAATAAAAGGTTATGCATAACATCCTCAAGAGTTTATTGGTTTTCTTGCTCTGACAATACCCGGCTACACAACCCACAAGTACCTGACAACAGAAGGGTTTCGCTTTCACAAATCATTCTAAGGGGTAAAACCCCTTTAGAATGTTAATCTGTAATGCATAGACAGAGTAACTGGCTACCTAAAACCATCCATGCATTTTCCATACCATTTCTCATCACAGGACACAATCTCACACAAGAGACAATTTGGAAATGCCAATCAGCCTAAACCACATATCTTTGGACTGGGGGAGGAAACCGGAGTACCCGGAGGAAATCCCCGAAGCATGGGGATTGCATGCAAGCTCCATACACACTGGGCGGAGGTGGGAATCGAACAACCAACTCTGGAGGTGCAAGGCAAACATGGTAACCACTAATCCACCGTGCCCCCCTACCTAAAACCAAACACCTGAAATTTGAAACTAATTAGATGTTAGGGCAGCATGGTGGGGCAGTGGGTAGTGGTGCTGCCCCAACGCTCCTGATCCTGGGTTCGATCCTGAGCTCAGGATACTGATTAACTAGAGTTTTGCAAGTTCTTCCCATATTGGTGTGGATTTCTTCTAGGTTCTCTGGTTTCCTCCCACTGTCCAAAAGAATGCAGGTAGGCAGACTGGCTATGCTTGACAAGGAAATTGCATCAAATCTCAAAGCCTTCTAGGCAAGTCCAGTTATTATGACTCAATATGTTGGGAGTCTAAGCGGTTGTCTAACAATATTATTTTAAATGAATAAATTATACAGAAGACCTTTTTGAACGGCTATGGAGAAATTGACAAAGGTATGTTGAAAATATTTTTGGGATACAGGGCAAATGTGCAGCATAACCAGTTTAATGTGGGCACCACAAGAGCACTACAGGGCTTTCATTCTCCTAGACCATTTAAAAAAAAATAATTCACTAGGATCTCATGTTTTTATCATCTTCTCAACTCGAGATCAACGTGTCATGTCTGCTACAAACTACACATGTGACAATCAGTGGGAGTCATTAGTGAGTGGACGTAGGGATTGCATGTGTGTTTGCACAAAGTGATTTGTAATGTTAAATGAAAAGTGTATGAAGATACTTCACTGTGACAATATCACAACTCTGCCTATTTTGGGGATGCCCGTTTTCAGTATTAAAGTTATTTTTCATGTCACACTCCATAGTAGTACTCCTGGTGGTTCAGTTAAAAGTAAATGGAGATGAAGAAAGTATGAAGTGTGGGTGCATGTGAAGATTTCTTAATGCGTCTTCTCGATGCACGTGTGTCTACATATTAGAACCTCTCTCTTCATTGTAATGGATTTCCTTTTTTTTTCAGTCTATTCTGCCCACACCACTGGCCCATTATAGAGCACTGTAGTAAAGCAGAAGGATTGTGGTGTGAAGAGTGCAAGGGCAGAGGGAGAGAACAATAAAAACCGAGTGATTTATGCTGATCTCCATGAATTTGAGGACACTGCATTCTAGGAGGGTGAACTGGGGAGAGAGAGAGAGGCGTTGTGAGTGTGAGGGGATACAGGTAATAAAACGAGGCTGATTTATGATATCTTGGCCCTTGGCTGGCATCTGCGATCTCATTGGCCCTGGCAGTAACCTTCAGGTTATATGTCACTGTTGCTTGGAGACATTTACCACACGCCCTGGGGGAAGGGTGATGGCCTGTATGACCCCCAAAACGATGTGCTCCTTTGATAAATCGCCAAGCTAATTATAGTTGAAGTAGGGATTATTTTTAGAACTACACAAGAGCACAAGTGATTTGCAATACACAAACACACACACACACACACACACACACACACACACACACGTAAGAACCTTAATACTGTATTTTCAGTGCTGTGTAAGGATTTAGTAGGCAGATCTCAAAGCTGATTGGTCAGAATTTGTCAGCTCTGACAGTAGTGCTGCTCATTCCCAGGAACTTGTATGGTGGATGGAACATAATCCAAGTCTAATAATAAACATTTTGTGTCATTTAACAAATTTGTATACATTTCTGAGGAGATGCTTATTTTACATTTTTGGAAGGAGTCCCCAGTGTCAGTAAATTTTTCTGTCTTTGGGACAGAGGAGTTTGCACTTTTCAGTTTCTCAGTCACACAGTAAGTGGGTTTTTGGTTTTTTTTGTTTTTTGTCGTCTTTGTAAAGAGATTTTATAAAACTTTGTAAAACACTTCAGGGGAAACTGTTATAGGTAAATAATCTAGGTGGCATCACATCGCTCAATTATTGATAATTTTCCTAAAACAGTACTTCCTGTTTTATGTTTTATTCCTTATTCATCACATTTATGCTGGATTCTCAAAGCATTACTTAACGAAACAAAGTAAATAATGCATTTAACTCAAAATTCATATATAATATGGGTCAGTTGTTGGATTCCACACGTAACCATTTATCTGAATTATGTACATGTGAAACATGGATTTACAGTCCCCTCCGAAACTACTGGACCAGCAAGGCCAATTCATTTGTTTTTGCTGTATTCTGAAGACGTTTAGGTTTGAGACCAAGAGATTAATATGCGAAGAGAGATTAGAATTTCAACTTTTATGTCCTGGTATTTATATGTAGATGTGTTAAACAATATAGAATAAAAGCACATTTCGTATCAGACCTGGGATTTTCACAAAGTTTCTTTAAAACTTATCTATTCCTATACAACTCAAACTAAAAATTGGGTGGTCCGAAATAAAATTTTTCTGTTTTATGTTGTTTAACACATCTAGATGTAAATACAAGGAAATAAAAGTGGAACTCCTGAACTGTCATCTCATATCCATCTTTTCATCTCAAACACAAATGTCTTCAGCAAAAACAAATGAATTGGCTGTCGTTCCAATAGTTTTGGAGGAGACTGTATTATGAATTAAGGCTATTAAGGCTATGTGTAAATTACAATCCAAGTCTTTGGATATGAATCCAAGAGGATATGAATGTATCTATGATTAGGAACATGTAAATAACTGTAATTATTGCTCCAGTGTTGGATAAAACAGCATAGGAACATACATTTTTTTTTTACTTGGATTTGCATTATATAGAATATCTCAAACCTTTATTAACATCAACAGCCTTTAGACTTTCTAACTGAGATTCAAGCAAACCAACCTTCTGATCTTTTCTCTCAATTCTTGACCGTGGTATTTACACCTTCGCTACAGATAAATAAAAATGCTGAAGAACTCTTTTAATTCAAATTCAGATGTTGACTGTTGTAATATTGTTGGACAGGAGATGATAACAGCAATTATATGAAGATTATAAATAGGAATCTTGAGAGTCTGTCTCATTATTTTTGCATGTTTGCACCCCAGCACAAATAAAAATGGAGCTGCTTTTCCTCCTAGTGTGCAGAAGACTCACTCATTATTTATATGACAGCTGTGTTATTGCCTATAAAAAAGACAGTGAGATGACAAATGAGTGAACCCTGACAGGCGGAATACCGGATTAAGTGATTCCTTGCAGCTTGAACACCTCCGTTCCAAGTGGCCATGACAACTGATCCATCCATAAAAACGGAATTACAGATTCGGGCTTTAAATTGTGCTCATATATAGGAGGAAGCCAGAGCTGGACTGGGTTTAATGGCCTGCTGTATCAGTGTATCAGAGCTGGACTGGGTTTAATGGCCTGCTGTAATCAGATCAGACTCAGGCATTAAAAACATGTTGCACGAATGTGAACAAAGAAAGAATAAAAATAAGACGCATAAAGAAAAGAGTATGTCAAATATGGGTGGAGAGATTTTCTGGGGCCAGAAAAATGCAACCAGACAGTTATAATAAAGACAAACATACATTCTCTAAAAAATATCAGTTTGAACTGAATTGCTTATGCTGTTATGTCCATAATTAATTCTATGCTAATTAGGGGGCCAAGCACTGAAGGTGCGTAGACACCCCCTATTGTTATTCTACCCTTTCTTCTTCTTCTTCTGCCTGGGTTGTCTATGGCAGCCCATAGAACCAATGTGCCACACTGATTGGGGAGGGTCTAAGGAACATTCGGACCAAATTTGGGCCAAGTGCTGCCCATGCTCTACTACCACTACTGGGTCAAATTTGGGCCTAATTTGGAAGTACATTTATGGGTATAACTTTTGAACTTTGTGTCCAGAATTTAAAAGCCATGGCTGTTTAAATACACAAACTGTCACGCTTCGCGAGGGGATAGCCATGACAAAATGCGATCCCATGCCCCCCGCCCAAGAGCTCTTCTCCTGAAGTGCCTACCAAAGCTCCCCCTCCCGGTGGGTTTTGTCCATATAACAGATGGTTCCCTGAGGAGCCGAGGGGCAGACATGAGGCTGGGGCAGGCTTGCCAAGGTCATGAGGGAGGAACAAGGCTTGAGGGGCTGTGCCATCAACTTTAGGCATAAGCTGGTTGTGGGAGGCCTCGTTGCCAGCGTCAGGAAGGGATATGGCATGGGCGTCTTATTGGCCTCTGATGTGAACAGGATTTGGCAGACCATCTCTTCGACGTCTAGCTTGAGCAGATCATTGGAGGCCGTATCTTCGGCCTCAGACATGAGCAGAGCTTGGTAGGTCGTTGCATCGACCTCTGGCTTGAACATGTCATGGAAAACTGTGACGTTAGTCTCTGGCGTGAGCATGACTTGGGAAGTTGCAGTGTCGGCCTCAGACTGGAGCAAAACGTGTGAGGCCATCTTGTCGGCCTCAGGCAGGAGCAGAACTTGGAAGGCCGTTCCATCTGCCTCTGGCAGGAACATGGCTTGGGAGGCCGCTCCATCAGGCTTCTGGCAGGACCAGAACTTGGTAGGCCATGCCATCGACCTCTAACTGGAGCAGAACTTAGGAGGCCGTGCCGTCCACCTCTAACCGGAGCAGAATTTAGGAGGCCGTGCCATTGACCTCTAACTGCAGCAGAACATAGGAGGCCGTGCTGTCGACCTCTAATCGGAGCAGAATTTGGGAGGCCATGCTGTCAGCCTCCAGCAGGAGCAGGACCACCTCGTTGGTCTCAGGCTGGAGCTCTGTAGATGAGGTTGCCTCGTTGACCTCTGGCTGGAGCTTGGCAAGAGAGACCACCTCGTTGGTCTCAGGTTGGAGCTCTGGAGATGAGGTTGCCATGTTGACCTCTGGTTGGAGTTCGGCAGGAGAGGCCGCCCTGTTGGTCTCTGGTTCGAGCTCTACAGGGATGGAGACTGCCCTATCAACTTCTGGCTCCCTCTCATAGTATGTGGGGAACGGCCACGTGGATTCAGCCATCAGGCTGGTCCTCCACAAAAAAATTCTTAACGTCTCCTTTCCCGTAGATCACACTCATTAAACAGATGAACTCAGCCATGCTCCCTAAACCCATGGTTCCCGTGGTGACTAGAAGCTCCACCCACCGACAGGCCACACCGGTGAACCGGTATAGCAAGAATATAAGCCACTGTTTCTCTTCAGGCTTGGGGTTCAACATGCTCTCAAAATAAAACTGGCATTGAAACAGAAATCCATTCAGGTGGCTTTCAATACTGTCAAAGGGAGCCAGAGTGTCAATGTCCAGCCACTGGAGAAATCTCATGGAAATGAATGCCGGCATGGTCATCCCAGCATAACACCCCTCTCGCCTTTCTGTTGCAACCATGATGACAGTGAATTGTTCTCTCAGATAAAGGGGATCAGACAGATGCAAGTGCAGTTAAAGCTTTATTTAAAGCGCGAGGCAGGCAGACAAATCCAAAATGTGATGCAAAGTCAAAATTCAAAAACAGGCAGAGGTCAGGCGATCAGCAAACGGCAATAAACAGGTATAATCCACAATACGAAAAACGAGAGAACAGGTCAAGGTCAATAACAGGTATCACGAAACAGGAACAAAAGGCTTAGATGTGAACAGCCAGCAAACACTGAACAACACTTCACAACATAAAATAGAAACATGAGGGTATAAATAGACAAACTTATCAGAAGCAGTAACTCGGAACAGTTGATGACAATGATGACACATAAGGGAAACAGCCAATCACAAGACAAGGGTGGAGACAGAACATAAACCAAAATAAAACACACGTGGCAAAGAAAAAGACACTGACAACCCGGAAACGTGTGCTGTCGCACTTCAGGCAGTTCACGTGCACTGAATGCCAAAGCTTTCGGGGGATATCCATGACACACATCATCTTGAGACCTGTCTAAACAAAAGTTATCGAAGGAACTCTGATATTAAAACCATTGTCCCATAACAGACTGGAAAACTGTGAAGCTACAAATCATTCTTGAATCCCTTTGCCTATAGTTATGGCTCAGCTTTCCTGTGATTGCTTATGCAACAATTGTAGTGCGTCTGTGAATGTGCTGCTCACCGAGTCTAGGTGCTTGGCCCCCGAAAATGCAGCTTACAGCTTTAATTTTAATTGTGTTTGTTTACCGAATACTCAATTGTGGACAATATCTAAACATTGTAGTCATGTTGGATACCAATCATCTCCTATTGTACTTGTAATACATCGAGCATTCATGATCAGGTGATACCATGTGACCCTGTGTACGTTATCATGCTAATAAACAATAATAGACGACAAAAAATGACAGTGATCTGGACGTATATCATGATCGATGACAGCAATCAAAGCAAAGCAGACTGCATACTGTGCTCTGTGAAAACATCAAGCGCGGGAACTACAACATCTTCCTCCAACACAAGGAAATCACATACTAGGCTCTGCCAAAGCTGAACGAATTAGCCAGAGTAAGATAAGACGCAGAGCTGCTGATTCACTTCCCTCTATATAAGAGCATGGGCACAAGCTTGGCAAAGACAGTGTGTAGGACAAAGCTTTCCTTCATTGTCTTAACACACTGCCTCGGCGGGGGGAGAATCCAAAGGCGAAGTCAATTAGTTCTGTGCTCCTGGGAACTGATGAATGAGGTGGATTTGTGGGACGATTGTGCAGCAGAGAGTGGGAGGACAATGATAACGATAACGACTTGAAAAGACGATCCATCCTGCTGTCCTGCTACGATTACAAATAAATCAGAATGATAAAATGGCAAATGACGTCAATTGCTGTTTTACTTCGGGAGCAATCAGGTCACAAGTTGAGTGCGTGATAAGTTTCCCTTTAAAGGGGAAATGTAATTACTTTTTATTGCATTGTTCCAGTGTTGCAAAGAACATCTTTGTTAAGACTTTCTCTCAAGTCTGTCTCATTTAATAAAACATTTATGGTTAGAGCATAATGGTTATAGTTTAGAATTTTCGTTCTATAGTTGCTATCTTACGAATCAACAGAAAACAAAAAGCATTTAGCTTTTTTTGGGGATAACCAGGTTGATCAGTTGTAAAATGCAGGGTAAAATGTGCTGTGTGTTAAATATCAGTTCTACCCACACATATATTGTATATTCTTAGCATCAAGCCAATGCTAGGGTTTTTGAGGTCAAATTTCTTCCTAGCAATGTTGGCAGCTCTGCATGTCCCAAAAGATGAATTATACATATTCACAAATACCTCTGTGAGTGTGTAGAATTCAGGAAATCCCATATAACTAGCCTTGGACTTTCATTATAAGCTGGTTCTAAATAAGTAAAATAATATGATCATATTTCTTTGTATAGGGAACTTGTTGACATTTTCGGCCTCTGCTCATCCAGATGCACTACATAAAGTATGAGTATGAAAGTATGAGTATGAATTTAAAAGAGAATAAAAGAAGCATAAAAAATAACCCTAGTCTGTTAAACTCTCCACAAGTGGCTTCCTTGTAGCATTGGACTCTTCAGACTAGCAGGTCCTCTGAAATTGCATACTGCAGCTGGGTCATCAAGGAAGCAGAACTAATTGGTGGAAATGGCTAGAACACACCAAGCGCCAGGCTTCTGATGAGCAAAACGAGATGAATGGAGAACTGAAATCAAAGACAAATTGCTGTGAATTGTTGTTACATGATCATTTTGGTGGGTATGTATGAACAAAGGGGGGTGGGGGTGGGGGGGCTGTTTGTGCTTTGGGTTTTTTGAAGCTCTCGAATAAGAAAGTCTTAAAAACAAGTATGATAACAGTATTCATTAAAATTGTGTAATGTTCTGCCAAAACCATGCTAGAGAAGTATGAAGGGATTTCTGGGGGGAAGGATAGTCTAATATCAAAAGTGGCTCAAGTTAAGAGATTGAATGTGAGTGTTGATTATAAAGAATTCAGTTCATACACATGCTACAGCTGCAAACACTACAGGATGTGAAATGCGTTGTTTTTTTTAGATCCCAGTTTATATTCTGGGGAAACGGAAAAGCACTACAGTGCGTAAAATGGAATGTGTTTTGACAACTGCACACCTGTTTACTGCCAGATCGGACACAGGGCCAATAACGTCTCAGATGTGGGGGGAAAAACAAAGGACCACCAACTCTGAATGCTGAACCACCTGACTCTGGTGGTGAACAACATTCATGTTGAATTGATGGTTCAAAGTGAGGTCCAAACATGCTGTTACCGTGTCACCATAGCTAAATAATGCTGAGTACACCAACACTTAACCATAACCTCAGTAACCCATCCATCCATCCATCCATTTTTCATACCACTTATCCTACACAGGGTTACGGGGAGCCTGGAGCCTATACCAGGGAACTCGGGGCACAAGGCGGTGGACATCCTGGACAGGGTGCCAACTCATCGCAGAGCACAATCGCACACACATTCACACACTACGGACAATTTGGAAATGCCAATCAGCCTACAACGCATGTCTTTGGACTGGGGGAGGAAACTGGCGTACCCGGAGGAAACCCTCGAAGCACGGGGAGTACATGCAGACACACCGCACACAGGATTTCCATTGCCTTGAGTATTCATGCTGTGTTTATATACTTAGGCTACTAGACTCGTTCTTTATACAGTTAGAGATTTAATTTGAAACGAAGTGCATTAACTAGCTCCATTAGTTACACTATAACGTATGGCCTAAAATATGTGGACACCTGGCCAACACACCCATACGTACGTCCGTGTTCAAAATCCCATTCCAGATTTAGTCCCCCTTTGCTTTTGCCCATTCAGCCACAAGAGCATTCGTGAGATCAGGCACTGATGTCGGGCGAGGAGGTGTTCAGTGGGGTTCAGGTCAGATCTCTGTGCAGGACACTCCATTACTTCCACTCCAATCTTGGCAAACCATGTCTTCAAGGAGCTTGCTTTGTGCACAGGGACATTGTCATGCTGGAACATGTTTGGACCTCTTAGATCCGGTGAAAGGAAACTGTAAAGCTATAGCATACAAAGACATCTAAGACAATCATGTGCCTCCAACTTTGTGACAAATGTTTGGGGAAGAACCACATATGGGGGTCATAGGCAGGCATCCACATACGTTTGGTCCTATAGTGTATGTTGGATTGAGTAAGGTTGTTCCGCTTTGGAAAAGCACTTCTGCACATCTGTAAGTAAAGAATGTTTTTGTTTTTATTGCATTGGAATCCCTTGTTTTCGGGTCAATGGCCGATATTGGCTTATCATGAAGAACAACATAATGCTCTTCTTGATATTTTCAGTGTACACTTTGCTGTCTGCTATGCTTTAATTGCCATGATTAATAGTGAATAGTCCTGGAATGAATAATACTAATATTCATTTAACACTAATTTGGTTGATCAATATCAATCGATCAAAAACCTAATCTCTAATGAAATCATATTTTCTTTGCAGACCTGTGTGTTTGTTGAAGAACCACACACACTCACGCAAACACATTAAGTGTATTAAAACAGACTTAATTATTAAAATTAGGCAATGGGTAAGCATACTTGTAACCCCAACTTACTTTTTTTCATCCTCTGCATTGTCTCTTCGACTTTTTGCTTCTCTACCAGTGTTTCACTGCCCTCTTCCGGTCTGTGTAGTGTAGTAGAAAAAAACAAAACAACCACCATATTTAATTTGTATATACAGATGCATCTCAAAATATTAGCATAAAGAATTTATAATGAGAAGAGTTCTAATCAGCTAATTCACTCAAAACACCTACAAAGGTTTCCTGAGTCTTTACGCCCTCAGTCGGGTTCAGTACACACAACCACAAGCATGGGAAATGATGAAAGTAAATTTAGCATTTCATTTGGAAATCAAGGTCCCAGAGTCTGGAGGAAGAGTGGAGAGGAACAGAATCCAAGTAGCTTGAAGTCC
>JANDJT010000102.1:31348742-31367700 GCA_024331685.1 Stegophilus panzeri | reverse complement strand
AGCTGTCATTACAAACAAAGGCTTCTCCACTAAGTATTAAATACATTTCAGTTAGCGTGTTCAATACTTTTTTCCCCACGTGTCATTCTACTTTATTACACATAACTTTATTTATGGACTTTAATGTGAATTCTTGAGTTAATACTGCTGTCTGTTGAAAATTTCATGTGAATAGCCTCATAGGAAATATATTTACTGAAAAACAATGTTGACACATCCAATACTTATTTCCCCTACTGTATAGTATATACTTATTTACTAAGGCTGCAATTTACAACACCATTTTTTTCCAGACCAAGTACGAGTACATGCTTTTTGGTCCTTATCAGTACTGACACTGATACTGAAATGATTCACTTACTGGGTATTAAAATCACTCAAATGTTTGAAGTCTATTAAATGAAACCTATTAGTTAGCTACATTAGTTACGTTGGATCGAGAAGTGGAGAAGAGCCGGCTTTGTTCCCCTACATTAGGATTACGTGCTGCTGACTCTCTCGAACCGTGAAATCATTATTGCAGAAAATATTATACTCAAAATCTCTCACTGACTGTTTTGTGTGAAAATGAAATACTCGAACCAGCCTGCTTAGCACTAACAAACACGCCACATTTAGAGTCACCGAGATCACATTTTTTCCTCAGTCTGATGTTCAATGTGAACGTTAACTGAAGCTCTTGACCTGTATCTGCATGATTTTATGCACTGCACTGCTTAGCATTGGATAACTGCATGAATGAGCAAGGGTATGGTGTTCCTATTAAAGGGGCTGGTGAATGTATGGATATCCACCTTCCTCATACGCTCCATCTGCCATTACTAAGTGGAGGATTTTGGGATACAGGTGCTGGTGCTCAGGTCCCAGAATGCTTTGCACCATGTCAGAACCCACAGCGATGCTCTTGTCTTCGTCTTCAATTTGTTCCTACAGGAACAAAACATGCACTTTTTATACACGTCACACACACACACACACACACACACACACACACACGGCAAACTTAGGAATGCGATTTGCACTTTGGCCATTTTAAGAGTTGTTTTGTCCCAGCTGCAGTTGTGACGAATGAGCAAGCCAATTAATTTATGGTAATAGAGGAATCTGAATTTTTTATGAATTTTCACTATAAGAAGTTCACTAGAAGGGTTTCAAACAGGCTGGTTCAGTTCACATGCAGGTGGGCACTGATTAAAGAAATTTCCACGTACTCAAATACCAAACTGTAAAAGGACACCAGATTCGAAATAATTAGGAAAGCTGGACTCTACACAATCCTGACTGTTACATTAATGCAATTTAGGATCATGAGCAATGTTTAGAACTGGACCTCATAAGCCCGGCTGATTTAAAAGCAGTTACAGTCTTGGCTGATCTGTAAATTCGCACCTTGATCTTGTTGTAGGCTTGGATGAAGTGCTCAAAGCCCATGGCCTGCTCCAAATGAAAACGCAGCACTTCCAGACGGCTGAATATACTGTCCTGCTGCTCCAAATGACTCATCCCCTCTTCCTCACCGTCATCTGTCCACATGAATAATAATATAAGAAAATATGTGAGCACTGAACCAACAGTAGCTTTCAATGTGGCTGGATTTATAGCCTCGACATGTGATAGATGTTGGTACTAAAGCGCAAATACTGTATGTTGGGCTGATTAGCTTCGTGTTGTGTTTTCAACATCTATGCAGCAGAAACACGTAGAACTTTCAAATGGTAAAATGTCAAACACATGATTTTTTAAAATGTTCATATGATGCATTGTTAATGCCACAGGAAATGCCTGCCTTCCAAAATGCACTGTGAACATACACCGATCAGCCATAACCTTAAAACCACCTGCCTAATATTGTACAGGTCTCCCTTGTGCCACCAAAACAGCTCTGACCCGTCAAGGCATGGACTCCACAAGACCTCTGAAGGTGTGCTGTGGTATCTGGCACCAAGACGTTAGCAGCAGATCCTTTAAGTCCTTGTTTGTCCAGCACATCCCACAGCTGCGTGATCAGATTGAGATCTGGGGAATTTGGAGTCTGAGTCATCACCAACAAACGCCATCAAGTTCCTCAAACCATTCCTGAACAATTTTTTACAGTGTGGCAGGACGCATAATCCTGCTTAAAGAGGCCACTGACATTAGGGAATACCATTGCCATGAAAGGGTGTTCTTGGTCTGAAACAAATGTTTAGGTAGGTAGTACGTGTCGCATGAATGCCAGGACTCAAGGTTTCATAGCAGAACACTGGTTCCGCTGGCTTGCCTTCTTCCCAGAGTGCATCCTGGTGCCATCTCTTCCCCAGGAAAGTGACGCACTCACACCTGGCCATCTGCGTGATGTAAAAGAAAACATGATTCATCAGACCAGGCTACCTTCATCCATTGCTCTATGGTTCAGGTCTGGTGCTCACGTGCCCATTGTAGGCAGTTTCGGCAGTGGACAGGGGTCAGCATAGGCACATCAATAAGCCTTGGGTTCTCATGACCCTGTCGGTGGTTCACCAGTTGTCCTTCATTGGACCACTTTTAGTAGGTACTAACCACTGCATACCGGGAACACCGGGAACACCCCACAAGACCTGCTGTTTTGGAGATGCTCTGACCCAGTCATCTAACAATCAGAATTTGGCTCTTGTCAAAGTCGCTCAGTTCCTTACGCTTGCCCATTTTTCCTTCTCCCAACACATCAACTTCGAGAACCGACTGTTCACTTGCTGCCTAATAAATATATCCCACCCCTTCATTAGGTACCATTGTAACGAGATAATCAAGGTTATTCCCTTCACCTCTCAGTGGTTTTAATGTTATGCCTGATCGGTGCATATGTTTGGTTGTGAAAGGTTTTTTTTTTTAATAACTTTTAAGGTAAATTTATCTTCTAACAATCTGGATCAGCACTTTAGGATCCACATCACCTGTATCATCCTACCTGACTGCCACTCCTCATTGAGCTTCCCCTCGCTGTTCTGTTCTTCATCCTCTTCTGCATCATGCCCGTTGCTGGCCTCTTCTTCAGGACTGCTGTCAGGACCGTCATCGTCCTCCTCCGGAGCTGCTGCGCTCTTCAAGGTACCCTCCACCGAACTGCTCTTGCTCTGACCGTTCAATCCGGCATGCTCGTCTTCATCAAGAGGACTGCCTTCAGACATACCAGTCTCTTCATCATCATCATCATCACTTTGTTGCTGTTGAAGCAGCCTCTCCATCGAGGCTCTGAGCTCTCGCAGATCTTCATCCTCATATGCACTGAGATGAAAAGAAATACAAATCAAACTCATGTTAGCATCTACTCACCGTGTATGTGACCTGCGAATACACGACGTGTATATATTTCCTACTCTGTATCAGACTGCTCATCCTCTTTGTCCTCCAGATCCTCGATCTCCAGATTGTTGTCATGCGCAGAGGCACCATCAGGTTCTGTAGAGCCACTGAAGATTTTACGGAGATCTGGTAGAGAGCATGTCCTCAGCATCTAACAGCAGCGCACACACACACACACACACACACACACACACACACACACACACACCATTCAAGTATCAGCTGAAGCACTGAAACCCCTCATGCGCATCATACAGTAAGATCTTAAGAGACCGTGCCGAAGGGGACGCATCTTATTATCATGTCTGTGATGTGTTTAAATGAATCTTAACATATGTGCACGAGCTCCTCATCATAGCTCGCTGGGACAAACTCGAGAAATGCCTCCGAGTGTAGCAAAAAATATTTGCTGAACTCTAACCCTGGTTTTAATAGTTGTGCAACTGTGTCTGAAGACGCTGGACAAGAATTCAAAGTGACCTGGAGTCAGTTAAGTATTACTGTTGTTTAGCCCCAAATGTGCTGCGCACTACGACTCTAAGTTAGTGCACTGTGCTTCTAACACTTTGGGTGTGATGGTAGCAGCAGGTTGGCATGCCGGAGGCTTGCTGAGGAAGTTCACCCTAGCTGTGGCTGTGTAGTCAGTTCGTGTGGTGAACAGGCTTCTGGTATGCGGAAGAATCGGATTAATAATGCTTCACGTAACTACACGGCAGAACTTCTGGCACACACCCAATGCCTAAAACACACATCACACATCAAAGGATCTTATGAATGCGCATTACCACCCTATACACATTCTCACTTTTTAAAGAAGCATGGCACTTTTTGATAGACACAAACAAGGTTTCTGAAACAAACTACCTTAGGGTTGTTGGCGTCAAAAAGGCCGGTGGAGAGGCCGATCAAAAGTGCGTCGTCATGGCGGTGTAGTGGTGACACCGAGCGTGAGCGGGAAGTGACTGAGGACGACCTGTCTTCCACCGAGGACTGGGCAGACATGGTGGATAGCGCCACTGCGCGCCTGTGTGCTGGACTACAGCTCAACCTCACAAATGCAGCATCACCAGGCACTGACACGGAAAAAGAAGTGGCTGACTTTATAGATATTATGTAGGTATGCATTAACACCTGGAGGAAATGTTGTTTATAAGAATACTGTCTGTCAGGCAGCAGGTAAGCATACCTGCAACCCCCATTTGCTTTTCATCCTCCATGCCTAGAGTCTTTTCGTCATTCTGCTTCTCTGCCGGTGTTGCACTGCCCTCTTGTGGCCTAAAACAGTAGAGAAAAACCACCCAAATTTGATTTGTACATTGTATATACTTAGAACCCATTTTATTAGGTATCCCTATATTGTCCCCACATACACCTTCCCACCAGCTGTTTCACTGACTGGCAGCTGGGCATGAGGTTCAGACTCTTTAAGAGGTCTTTCATCATATGTGCTATGAAGTGCATCTATATGGAAGGTATGTGATAAAATTGTTATAATTAGCATTCCAGAGAATTCAGGTCTCACCCGGGTTGGACAGCCTTCTCTCTCCACGCGTTTACCAATTCAGCCGGAGGTTTGGATATCTGCGTAAGGTCGTCCTCCAGAACCAAACACTCTACTTCATCTGTTTCTAAAAGCAAAAACACAGATGTGCTTAGAAATACTCTAGTCATAGATCTTTAGATATATTTATTTTAAAATGGCTTCAAATGCTCTTTGTATCCAAACTAGACTGGTTTTTAGAACCAATGCAAAATGGATTTAATCCCAAATCCCTAAATCAGCAGCAGATTCAAATGTATTATTCAGCGCACTCAGAAATAGTCCTTCCAAATAACCAGTCTATGAATACTCATTCTACATCGGTCTACAAAATATGGATTTCAGTTGAATTGAGAGACAGAGATCCTCACCCTCAGTCCCTTTTTCATCAGGGAGACGCTTCTCTGGTGAGTCTGGTTTTAGTTCATGACTGCTGATCACTACTGCGTCTGACAGAGCCTTTGGACACTCTGATACTTGCTCATGGTCCTGGTCATTCGGAGTGTGCTGATCTTGGTCCTGGGGAATGGTAACTTCCTGTTCCTGATCTGGGGCAATGTCAACTTTCTGATCTTGGACCTGGACAATGACAGCTTGATGTTCCTGATCTGGGCAAATAGCAGGTTGCTGATCCTGGACCTGGCTGATCGTGGCTTGCTCTTCCTGCTCTTGGTCAATGACGGCTTGGCTTGGCTGAAGGTAAGGCCCCAACGTAACCCCATCAGGATCATCTGAAGGCCCCAATGTAGGGTTAAGGCTTTCTGCAGAAAACGTGACCGTTACAATTCTAAAATGACTAGATTTCAACTAGTTTACATCGACAGGTTCAGAATTATACAAATCAAATACTCACCAGTGTGCGTGTCGTCACAAATGCTGCTGTTATCCAGGCACTGGGTGAGTGGCTGAAGTTCAGCCTGCTCGAGAATTTTCAAAACTTCTGAAACTGGGGTCTGCCCCCATACTTTCCTTAGCCCCTCCCCTTGCCAGGCCTCCATAGGAATGACCTCACCTGTTGTCTGTTCTGCAGCACAAAAAACAAAAACAAAACATAAATCGCACAGAAACGTTACATCATTAAATCAGAAGTATAGACAAACCCTACAACTGCAGAATACAGCGATACGGACATGTTTTGTTTCAGAAACCTGGTTGCTACACGGTATCCTTGGAGACCAAACACAGCTTTCATGTAACACTGCACGCACACTTCATGGATACACAATACACGAACATAAAACCAGTTGTAAAACCAGTCAAAAGATCAACTGAAATCAGTGAACAAGAGTTTTATATACATGTTTACATATAAATGAGTGATTTAAAATGCTGCTGTAATCATATAGACTGTCCTGTGTTCATCTCAGGACACTTATTCACAATATACTCATACTGAACATAAAAACACCTTTACTACTGTTTGCCTTTACTCTTCTACACCTGTATATTATAATGATGTATAATCCCACTTAAGTGAATGTGTTACCAAGAAGAGGATGGGTTCCCTTTCAAGTCTGGTTCAAGTCACTCCAGGTTTGTTGCTTATGTTGCATCAAGCAGTTTTTCCCCTTGCCACTGGCTCATTCATGAGGGATAAAACTCTACATCTGGATTTATACTTGCCACATAAATGTTGTCTCAGATTGCCAGAAATATGTTAAAACTTATGACAAATGCTGGCAGCAAAGAGGTTTCCTTTTGGGTTAAAATGGCACCCAATGAGAAGATACCTTCCCGATCGACTTCTGGGAGTCACCCATAATTATCATTTCAAATGAATAATTATGTTATTTCAAATCAGAATGGTGAATTCCAGCTGTGGTGCTTTGCTGCTGCTTCTCCTTCAGCCAATGTATCTACAAATAAACTATAGTCTCCCATTCAGCAGCCTCCAGACTGGAACATGCTACCAGCATGTTCTGATCATTTTGCACACATAATACAGTGGATCTAAAAATTCAACACACCCCTGTTAAAAATGGCAGGTTTCTGTGAAGTAAAACAATGAAACTAAGCTTAAAATCATGTCAACTTTTTCCACTCTCAATGTGAAAGGACAACATATTAAAATTAAGTGAAAAACAATCAAACATTTAAGGGAAAAATAAGGGGTTACAATAACCTGGTTGCATAAGTGTGCACACCCTGTTATAACTGGGCTGTGTTCAGAATGAACTGATCGCATTCAATCTCATGTTCAAAAGTATTTATCATACAGCTGTCAGCAATAAAGTTATTCCGATTAACCCCAAATAAAGATCAGCTGTTTCTGTAGGATTTCCAACTGCTGGAGCCATGGTCCGCAAAGAGCTTACAAAGCATGTATGGTATCTTACTTGTGGAAAGGTATCGATTAGGAGAGGGGTACAAAAGAATTTCCAAAACGTTAGATGTACCATGGAAGTGGTACACAGTGAAGGCCATCATTAACAAGTGGAAAAAAAAAAAAAAATGGGGCACCACAGTGACATCACCAAGAACAGAACATCCCTCGAAAATTCACCAAAAGGACGAGACAAAAACTCAGCACGGAGGCTGCCAAGAAACCAACGGCAACATTAAAGGAGCTGCAGGAATATCGGACAAGTAGTCAGATATATAAGATTACTCTCGTATTCTTCACATGTCTGGGCTATGCTGTAGGGTGGCTAGACAGAAGCCCTTTCTTACAAAAAAAAAAATAAAAATCCAAGCTCAACTAAAATCACCCCAGACCATGGTCTAATGAGAACAATTCCAAAAAGGTATAATAATTCCATAAATCCAAAAAGGTATGTTTGGTGCAAAAACATACATCACTAAAAGATCCTCATCCCCACGGTGAAGCATGGTGGTGGAAGCGTCATGTTTTAGGGCTGCTTTTCTTCAGCCAGAACTGGGGTTTTTATCGAGGTGGAGGGAATCATGAATAGCTACAAATACCAGTCAATTTTAGTGCAAAACGTTCAGGACAGTGACCCAATGCATACATCCAAATCAACAAAGGAACGGCTTAACCAAAAGATCAAGGTTTTTGAATGACCTAGCCAGAGCCCAGACCTGAATCCAACTAAAAATCTGTGGGGTGACCTGAAGCGGGCTGTATACAGGAGATTCCCTTAAACTTGAAGGCTCTAGAATGTTTGTGCAAGAAAGAGTGGGAAAATATCACCATATCAAGAGTGAATGGCCAAAAAGACTGAATGGTGTAATCAAATCAAAAGGTGCTTTTAGGGGTGTGCTCACTTATGCAACTAGGTTATTGTACGTTTTTTTTTGTTTTTTTCCCTAAAATGTTACTGATTGTTTTTCACTTAAATGTTTTGAAATACGTTGTAATTTCACATTGAGGGTGGGGAAAAAAAAAAAAAAAAAAAAAAAAAGTTCTGACATGATTAATGTTAGTTTTATTTTTTTACTTCATAAAAACCTTCCAGTTTAACAGGGGGGTGTAGACTTTTTATATCCATTGTATATTGTCTCAAAGTAAGACTATACAAAGGAAAAACATCTCCACAATTGGTACTAGTCTGAGAAAATAGAACCGATGTATAAAAGGTGGGCCGCCCTGTGAATGGTTAAGTGCACGTACAGGTAGAAACTCACCTGCTGTAGTGATACTGGTGTCCTCCAGAGTCTGATGAGCCACAGCAAGCGGAACATCACCAGGCTGCCACTTCTTCCTGTCACCACCAGAGACAGGACTCGCCTCTGAAGACGCTGTCTGAGAGACTGATACGATAGAAAGAAAAGAATGAAGGAACGAAAGACACAGATTTGAAAACGGTGTTGTAGATTTTCACTTCAAATGTTGGGCTTCTTGCGTTGATTAGTACCTGCCATAGTGCTACACGTGTCCTCCAGAGTGCACTGTGCTACTGAGAGTACAGGAGGAGCTCCAGTCTCCCATCTACGTCTGTCACCCCCAGATTGTGGTCTCTCATCTGTGACTGGCTGGCAGGGCTGAGGGGCGGGGCCTGGCTCACTGAGCGGGGTCATCTCTCGATCGTCCTCTTCTTTAGAAGGGTAAGCCCTTAAATTATGATTCAGTCTGCGCAGAATCTCCTTCCTGTCACTCTGAGAACAGTACAGTACACCAATGCATTTTAGACCAAGCTTATTTAAACAGGAATGGACATTGCAGAGGCAAGTAAAGGAACATAGCGGCAGATAAAACGGGATACGGGATCTCATCGGTAAAGGAAGATGCAGGTTACCTACCTGAACATCTGATGTCTCGGGTTTTGCGATATCTTCCTTCATTGGGGAATTCTGCCCAGATGCAGTCTATAGTCAGGAGAACAGAACGTGTTATGGAAAAGAAAAATCGCCCTTGAGATTCCAGTCTCTTGGTCTCAACATTTGGGTGAGCAGAGATAGTTTTAAAAACTACAAAACAGATTCTATTACAGCATTGAGCCCAAAATATATGCCTAGGTACAATGCCAGAATGCTAGGGCACGAGGTAGATCTTTCTGAATAGACAGGCAACATGATTGACAGGCAAGTAGACACGCCTCCTTATCCTGACTGGTTGGATGTTGGTGCAACAGAGACCAGAATTAGTCTGTTAACTGGACTGGACTACCAGCTCTGTCAGTGGTGATATCAGCATTAGCTACAGACTGTATATACGGTTTATATTCAGCTATAGACTGTACTTCTGTGTTCGTGATTTATTTATTTATTTTTTTTTCCATCCGTATTACGAATTCTCATTGCAATAAAAGACAGCTATACTGCGAAAATGAGGCCTGAAAACTTTCACATTTTTACATTGCAATTCAATTCAAATGGGAAAGAGATAAAGCGATATTTGACAAGTTGTTAGTTTGATTGTGTGTGGATTCAGAACACATTTTAAGATTTCCCATAAAAAATATTCTCCATCGATTCAGCTCTCCGAGATCGGATTATGATAGAAAGATTCGGATGCACTTTAAATTTCATAAATTCAAATGAATTCTAATAAAGTTTCCTTTTATCCATTTCGCACGTTTGCTTCACCGCTGAGTCCAAAACATGTAAACGAATTAACTAAATGGTTAACAGTGTGAGGACTGACCACGCCCACATCCTTCAGCGCTGCAGTCATAGAGATGGCTGGAGTGGTGGGTCTAGAAGAGGGTGTGGCTTTAGTGATGGCATCCTGAGGGGTGTGGTCAGGCCGAGGTGGCGCAGCTCCTTTCGGAGGTCCGATGTCAACCTTTACTCCTCGAGCAGCGAGCTGTGTAAAGCGGATTAAATATGAGGGAAGTTTAAAATGTAATGTTTTCAAAAAATAATCGCTGAAAGCTATTTAAAAAGAGTATACAGTGACGCAGCTGAAAGTTAGGCAGATATCTCAATTGTGAGCAAGGAGGAGGGAAAGAATAAAACAGAAATGAAAGCGCAGAATGATTTAGAGAGCGCCGTCTTAACACACATGCTCTTTCCATGCTTTCTTTTCTTTCTCGTAAGCCTCTCTCCGTTTCTTCTCTAGCTGCTCTTTCAGGACAGCTGCACGGGCCTTTGACTGCACCTGCCATGAATAAAAAACACACACGGACAGACAATTACTACCAAGAAGCTGTCCCGACGGCAGACGAATAATGAATAAAAAGTCAAACGAAATCTACATTCATTGTAAACAGCGAAATATTCTGAAAAATCACTGACCTTCAGAGCTTCAATCTTTTTCCTCCTGAGCTCCAACTCCTCGCAAGACTCCTGACTGTCTGAACACTCACTGTCAGGCTGGAAAATAAATAAATAAATAAATAAATAAATAAATAAATAAAATATCACTGCAAAGATGTTAAAGATAAACATACCGACAATGTCCACGTGCATACCTTCTCTCCTCTGAGGCGAGCTTTAATCTGCAGGCGCTCGTTAAAGTTCTGCAGTCTGATCTGCCTCAGCCGTGCCAAGTACTCCTGCAAAATACAGACCATATGAGTGCGAAATAATACCTTGTCATATCCTGCACCGTGTGTCCGCACACATATGATCTGGCTTACATAAAACAAACATTTCATGACATTATGGAAAACATAATAAAATTAAGTAAATAAATAAAGGAATGATCAGGACAAGGTGAACAAAATATTGTAAGAAAACCAACATGCATACGCTCATGAGGTATTCCAAGAGCCGAGATGTTGTTAAAAATAGGACGAACACTTAGAAATGGTTTAGGGTTTGAACAGTGAATATGTTAGGACGAACTGAAATCAGCACCACAAGACCAATCGTTATTCCTGAGAAGAAAAAGAAAGAGAGAGAGGAAAAAAAAAAAAAAAAAAAAAAAAAAAAAAAAAGCACCACACAAGACAAACCACAGTGGGGGCAAAAACAGAATTACACAAACACAGTAATGCAGCAACCAAAAAAAAAGGGGTGTATTACGCAATTTAAGCATTGACACTAGGGACGCACCAATCACGTGTCCGTTTTTGACGGCGCTTTCATGTATGCA
Organism: Stegophilus panzeri; assembly: GCA_024331685.1. Classification (NCBI taxonomy): domain Eukaryota; kingdom Metazoa; phylum Chordata; class Actinopteri; order Siluriformes; family Trichomycteridae; genus Stegophilus; species Stegophilus panzeri. The sequence goes on along the minus strand of JANDJT010000102.1, from coordinate 31,356,400 downwards.
GGGTTTAGTCCGTTTCAGTGGAACCCTTTGGTGCGGTACACAACAATCAAATAACCGACAATCAGCCTGAGTGATGCGTTTTTGGACACCGGCGAGGTTTGATTGCAACGAGAAAGCGATTCATCCCTGAATCAATCCGACTACCAGAAGTGAATCAAACAAAAAGAGAAAAACACTGGGTGTAAAGCTAAGCTAGTTATTTATCTAGTAATTCACTGAGCGCAGGCTCCATGTTCTCTACGCTTGGGTGATTTGAATAAAATCTGCGTATTGTGACTATTTCCAGTCCTACACGCAGTTTTTTTTTTCTTCTTCTTGGCTTGTGTGAAACACAAAAATATATACATTCGAATTTTGCTCCACTTCGGACTCGTTAGGTGTGAAAGCATCCTGTCACGCTGATAGTAGTGGATCAGTGCATACCTAGTTAACACCATTGTGCAAGGGGAGGAAGTGATCATCCTGCAGGCGTAGGTGAGTACTTACAGCCCAAATTGTACAAAGGGGAAAATGAATGGGGGTTGAGAAAGGTGGATGAGTCAAATAAAATGGGGTAAGGAGGCGCTTTTTGGTTATATCCACCCTCCTACCTCCTCCTCTCTGTTGACCCTGGGTCTCCTGCCTCGGGAAGAGTTTGTCCGACTCGCAAAGATGGTGGCCAGGTTTTGCCGGGCCCCCTGTTCGCCATTCAAGTCAACAGAAGCTATACGGTCACTACAAGGCACTAATATCTAAGCCTCAATATTACAGCTGGGAAAAAAAAAAAAGAAGTTCTTACCAGCTGGCCTTCGGCACGGACTTTATTGTGCAGGGCTTCTTGTTTGCGCTGCAGGAACTCCTCCACCTGATTGGCCCTCTCTGCTGCTACCTGAGCTCGCAGCCTAGACACCCATTAGATAGTTTTAAAAAATAAATAAATAAATAAATAAATAAAAGTTACAAAAAACAAAAACAAAAAAACAAAACCCACACAAAGTGCTAAAATGCCAAAGCCATTTAGTGTCTAATTTAAAAGCAACCAGACCTGTTAGCATAATCATTTTTAGTTACGGTCTCGTTTTGGAGACTTGTCCTCCGTGCCTGGCTCTTGACAAAGTGATGATCTGAGACGCAGGCATGCCCATTAGGCATTCCAGGGTCTAGGGCAGGCCTTTATTAAAATGATAGGCCATTATAAATATTTAAAAGCATTTTCAGAAGTCTCTTTCCATGCATGAATCTACTTGTATAATGCACTTCCTGCTTCACTTAACGTACTTTGCTGGGATGCCGTCCCCTGAAGCTTTGGAGCCCGGAAGTGAAGGTGGGACATGGGCAGGTCCAGGAAGAGAGGGGATTGGTACTGGAGTAGGAGGGACTCCCATACCTCCACCCCCAAAAAACTAAACACCAGAGGAAAATTACAGGGAAGAAATGTATAGCACATTTTTCAGCATTGTTAGTCTAAAAAGAATTTTCTGAGCAAGTGATTCGAGCAAGCACTGATCAAGAACAAGAGAAGGCATACGGTACCTTCCTCTCCGGGCTACTTCCTCCACTGGAGCTTAAAACGTTCTTCCAGCCTTGCTCTCGTGCACGGTTGATCCTATTAAGCTGATGTGGAAAGAGATTAAGGCTTAATGTTCAAATTCATCGTAACTCAGGTGTAATGCAGGAACTACAATGAAGTTAGATACACATAATCACCTTCTCCCTCTCAAATCTTTTCATCTGAGCAGCCTTCAGGATAAAAATCTACAATAAAATAAGTCATAAAGATATTCTGACTTTACATTTTATCCGCTCATATAAAAACAGTCCAATACAAAATTCAGCAAAAACAGTAAGCAGAATCTGAGCAGAGCGACTTTAGAAATAAAGACTAACCTGCTCTCGCTGTTTCCTCTCTCTCTCCATCAGCTCCACTCGTTTTTTCTTCGCTCCATCCTGTCACGAGAACACATGTTCAAGAATAAGATTACCACCATATTCCTAAATCACCCAACTATGAACTGACCCAGGTTCTGACTTTAGCACCTACAGCATTAGTAAGGTAATCTTGGGGATTTTTTTGCCCCCTCAAGATGACCGGTCAATTTATAGTTATTATTTATAATACTGTTACTTTTATAACACTGTTACTTGACAGGGAACTGACAAAGTCAACGAAGAGGGAAAAGGAACGACTTTAAAATGCAGTGAAGCAGGAAAACACAGCAAAGAGAGTTGGAACCATGAAATAGTGACACTAGATATAAGAGTAAGATGAGAGGAAACAGGTTTCCTCTGCCTCACTGCACCAAGGCCAAACCATGGACATTTAAAAAAAACAAACATCAGATTAACTAATAAATCAGTATTCAGCAGAACAGTACACAATCTATTCATTGATTTAAAAAAAACAAAACCAAAAACAACATTGAGGGTTGGTGAGAAACTGCTTGAATGTCACACCAATGTCTTGCTCTTTCATCTGTGAAGATGTAGCAAGAGATTAGCACTCATCATGCACATAAACCGATCCTCTAGACCAGTGGTTCTCAAAATGATGTCCAAAGACACCTGGGGGTTTTTGTATTACTTACTATTTAGTTTTTAAATGTATTATTCAGTGTGAATTGAATAGGTTTAAACCAAATCTCAATAACTCAAAAATATAAATAAATGTCATACATATTGGAACGGCAAGGCCAATTCATTTGTTGTTGCTGTAGACTCAAGACATCTGGGTTTGAAATCAAGAGATAAAAAGGGAGTTTAGAATTTCAGCTTTTTTATTTCCTTTTACGTAGATGTGTTGAACGAAATACAACATAGCATATTTTCTACCAGACAATCCAATTTGTAGGTGAGCAAAAATATTACAACATGTGACTTGTTTCTTGTTACCCAGGTGTGTCCTGTTGGATTGATTGTTTAAACGATAAATAGGTCTTAACATCTACTTGTGGTTTTAGCCTTCGGTTTCTGCTGTGAAGACATTTAAAAAAGATAAGCCAACATGAAGATTAGAGAGCTGTCTATGGGAGAAAAGCAAGTCATTTTGAAGCTGAGAAAAGAGGGAAAAAATCAATCAGAGGCATTGTACAAGCAGTGGGCATAGCCCAAATTCCATCAATTTGGAATGTCCTGAAAAAGAAAGCAACCACTGGTGCACTGAGCAACCGACATGGAATTGGTCAGCCAAGGAAAACATCATCTGATGACAAACCTTGTGAGTGCTGTGAAGAAAAGCACAAAAACAACAGCCAGTAACATCACCAACAGCCTCCACAGGGCAGGTGATGTCAGTGAGTCGCAGGCTTCATGCAGTTATTGCAAGTAAGGGTTATGCAACCAAATAGGAAATGTTATTTACTTTCATTTATGTCAAGATTTATCTGTTCCAATACTTTTGCTTGCATAAATAAATGGGTGGTCTGATACAAAAGGTTCTGTTTTATGTCGTTTAACACATCTAGATGTAAACACCAAGAAATAAAAGCTGAAATCCTAAACTCTCGTCTCATATCCATCTTTTAATCTCAAACCCAAATGTTTTAGATGTAGAAAATAATGAATTGGCCTTGCCGTTCCAATGGTTTCAGAGGGGACTGTTTAGGTCAATAAATAATGTTAACTTGGACCTGATGGCAATTTTAATTTAAAAAAATATACTCGGTCAGTGTAAAGGTCAAGAAAAGTTCCAATTAAAATAAAAGAAATTTGTTGTACACATCTCAATAATGAGACTTTGGTCAGAAAAAAATCAATCTGTACTGAGGGGGTCTTTGGAATTTATTTTGCAGTTAAAGGAGTCAAAACATTTGAGAACTACTGCTCTAGTCTGTTCAGCATGTCTAAAAACAATAGAGCGGAGAGACGATGATCAGAGAGGTGCGTCAGAATATTTTTCATCCCATCCCCCCATACTAATTCAGTTTAGCATGAATTAATAACCAACTTGGCTCAGAAACATGCTGAACTAAGCTTACACTTCTGTTTACTCATTTAAGATAGAAGATGCTCTTCTACAGAACAGCTTTAAAATAAAAAATAAAAAATAAAAGGGGGGGGGGGGTGTTCAGGAGATGGCTGTTACTGAGTGAGTTTAAAAGGAGTAAGGAGAGGAAGTTGTGTGTGTTAGTACAGGGGGCTGGAAATAAGGGGCTTTTCTCTGGGGTACCTCATGCCTCCTCCTCTCCTCCTCCAGTCGACTCATTCTCCTCTGAACTGCTGCTGGAGGAAGAGCCTGGACAACACACGACACCGGTGCGGATCAGACATCTCTCTCTCTCTCTCTCACATACACGCGCACACACACACTATCTACTCCTCCTAAATATGAACTCGCTTATACTTATAAACACTTGCACACGATCGCTGGTTAAAAAGCTTGCACTCACGTGATTTTTGCACTGCTAAAAGGGGCGGTAGAGTTTGCTCTGTGTATCGATATGCATTATTTAATACAGGTAAACCCACACCTGTCTGAATTTGACCCCAGGCTTCCTCTCTACCGGTTTCCTGGCTGCATCAGCTGATTTCCGGACGGTGTCGGCAGGTCTCTTCGCTATTAAAGGCACTCCGTATTTGGCGGCTGGTTTAGTGATTTTCTGAGCAGGGGTAATGGATGCTGGACCAGGGATTGGGTGCTTGGCTGGGGATTAAAAGTGAGAATTAAATAAATAGTGTTCTTTAGTGCTGTTAATTATGTACCATCTGTTATGTGTGTACAACTGCTATAAAAGGTCATATCGATCACTGTGTAATGAATAAACCAAGCTGTTATAGGAAGTGGAAAAATAACCAACGAGAGGGTAGTTGTGACGTGGCCTGGTGTGAAGAAGTGAAGTTGACTTGTACTACATCTTTACCAACACTTAAAATGGATCATTTAATGTCAGGAAGGTCATGCAGACATTTGAATGCCATACACGTTAGTGAAAGGTAGTGTGTGTTTACCTGGTACTCCCTGGCCGACATTTATTTTGGGTTGTTTGCTGAATTCCTGAGCGATGAGCTGAAACACACAAACACTTTCCTTGAGGCCATACCTTAGGCTAAGGATATTTTCCTTAAAAAAAAAAGAAAAAAAAAAAGAGCAGAGTATACACCAAAACAGGCTACTGACACACAATCTGCCTGTTGTAAAACATTTAAGCATGGTAGTGTTTTACCAGTATTCACAACTGCAGCCCAACCTTTTATTCAGTTAGTTTTACTAGTTTTGTAAATAAATTTTATAACGGAGAACAATTCTACTAAGAGATAGAAATCCTACCCAATGCACCTTTATACGGGTTGCCTGCAGACAATCGTTAAATATAAATGAATACTAAACATGCAGTGATTTACCAAATATACAAGTGACATTCCTAAACAAAATTAATTAAAAAAGTACATCAAAACTCCCCTAACACCATGACAATGTATTAAATGTATTATTTATTTTTAACAATTTTTTAAAACTGAGAACAATTCAATTAATATAGAAACCCAGCCCAGTGCACCCTTATACAGTTTGTATGCCTCATCAAATACTACATTTGCAGTGATATTCCAAAAAAAATGAAAAGTTAATAATTTAAAAAACAAACAAACAAAAAACCCCCAAAAATTGACGTTAAATATATGTATTTATTACATTTATTTTTTATTTATTCTTAAGCTTGACAGCTTAAATTTATTGAAAATTTTTTTAAAACCAAGAATAAATCAACTAGACAGAAATCCTACTCCCCTAGAACACCTTGACTGCTTATATTTGACCCTCAGACAGCTTTGTTTATATGCTCAGACAAAAAAAAAAAAAACAACAACAAAAAAACAAAAACCAAAACCTGTGTGTCTAACCTGCGGAGAAAGAAACTTCTGGATTCTGCGGGCGAGAAATGGCTTGTTCAGTATGGCACCGACTGAGGGTCTCTCCCGCGGGTTGCGTTTGAAAAGCAGGCCCAAGAGAGCACGCAGATCCTGAGAGTAATGCACCGACACTGGGGGGTATGAACCTCGGATGATGTTCAGCACCAAATTCTTCATGTTCCCAGCCTCGAACTTGAAGGGGGGGGGGATGCGAAAAGTACCAAATCAAAAAATATATACAGAATAAATTACCATGGCCATTTAGTTTGAACATCACAGGCACTGAAGGATCAAACAAGCCTGAGATGACTGCAGTATCAAAGAAAATCTTTTTCAGCTAAAACAGAAGCGAATTCAAAGCGCTTCCCTAGAGCTCTGCACTCTTATCACTAGATCTTTAATTACTGAAGACTAGGAAGCCAGTCATACACTGTGTTTGAAGCGAGTCTGTTCCATTAGACAGGCTAAGCTGTTGAAAGACGAAGAAACAATATACATCCTGGTAATAAGAGCCAACAATTAGGGGGTTGCCATAACACAGACAATTTACCACACACATCTTCAGCAGTAATACACAAAGCTAAGGACTAATCTGCAAGGACTATTTTATACTTACAGCATGCTTAAGTGTGCACATTTCATACAGGACACATCCCAAGGCCCAAATATCACTATGAAACACAGAGACAGGAGAGAAAGAGAAGGGGAAAAACAAAAACAGGCACATTCAGCATAGACATGCACACATGTAAAAGCACAGTATATCACTGTACATCACTGTGGCACTTGGACTTGGTAAAGCTGATGTTGCTGTTAATCAGTGTATGATTGGATGATCAAAAAAAGAAAAGGGGGGGAAAAAAATAAAAATTTTTTTGTAATTAAACAGTTTTCTTCCTCAAGTGGTTCTCATCCCCGCAGAAAAAGCTAAATCAGCTGCAAAAATTTCACAACCACAAGTATTCTGGGTTTAACTTTTTTGTGTAGTTTTAAAACATGGCTTGCGGAAGCTTGTGGGGAGGGTTGCCAGGTTTCAGCTAAATTCACACCCATGAAAAAGATGCACAAAAAAGACCTGAAACTAACCCACAATGTTCAGGCATAAAGTCAAGTTAAGATAAGACACATTTTTCCCCTCAGTCTTTCCAAGGGAACGAAGACCATGTTCATGAACACGATACTAATAAGTACTTCTAAGTACTATTTGTTTTTCTTTGTGAGTGGTTTGCTCCAGTAACCGGATCGAAACACTGCCTTACTGAGCTCCAAAATAAAACCATATTTCTGTACAAACAAAAGAAATACACTTTCATAAATATGAAATACGGTATGCATTTCACTGGAGTCATTTTAATTCATTTTTATTGAACTTTTATGTTCATTGTGTGTTTATTGTTCCCAGTGTTATTAAAATAAAATCTTCTAAAATAATAATAATTTTAAAAAAATAATACAGACTATATAATAAAATGCTACATAAAGGACCTCAGTTGGACTCGCAGAACCACTGCTTGTGCATCCCAGCTTCATAGTAGATTCTAACAGCATGACCTGTGAACTTGTGAAATGTGACAAACTCAAAAACTGAAGTACAGTGCCCTCCACTAGTATTGGCACCCTTGGTAAATATGAGCAAAGGTTGTGAAAAATGGTCTTTTTTGTTTTATTGTAATACACAAAAATACTCTGCCCTCATGGATATCAAACAGTAGTAAACATCACAGGTTTGTCTATCTATCTATATAATATATTTTATATACACACACACACACACACACACACACAGTATCTCACAAAAGTGAGTACACCCCTCACATTTTTGTAAATATTTGATT
>JANDJT010000102.1:31329400-31340062 GCA_024331685.1 Stegophilus panzeri | reverse complement strand
ATTTAAGTGTATTTGGCTTAAAGAAATTGATTTATCAACTTAAAAAATTTGAGGTAATTAGTTTCCTCAAATTTTTTGAGTTAAATGAACTATCCGGTTTTACAGTGAAGGTAGGATGGCTAGACAGAAGCCTTTTCTCACAAAATATAAAAAATAAAATAAATAGAATAAAATCCAAGCATGTGTAAATTTTTCCTAAACCATGTGGTAAAATGTCTTATGGTTTAAAGACACCAAGATGGAACTTTTTTTGGGCATAATTCGAAAAGACATTTTGGTGCAAAAACAAGACTTATCACCCAAAGAACACCATACCCATGTTGAAGCATGGTGGTGGCAGCATCATGCTCTAGGGCTGCTTCTCTTCGGCTGGAGTCAAGATAGAGAGAGCCACGGATAGCATTATTTTGGCAGAAAAGCTTTCAGACAGCTGAAGATAAATATCACCTTCCATCACGATAACGACATAAAAGAGAAATCCAAATCTGGATTTCGAAGAAGAAGATCATGGTTTTGGAACGGCCCAGTCAGAGCCCAGATCTAAATCCTATTGAAAGCCTGTGGAATGACTTGAAGAGGGCTGTGCACAGGAAATCCCCTCACGATTTTGATAGATTTGGGGCATTTTTGCAAGGAAGAGTGGAATAAAATTGGCAAATCAAGATGTACCAAGTTCTTACCCAAAAGACTGAGTGTTGTTTTACAAGCAAAAGGTGCTTTAACAAAGTATTAGTAAATGGGTGTGCACACTTATGCAATTAGGTTATTGTAGGGTTTTTTTTAAACATCATTTTGGTTTGATACAGTAAGTTCTAGAATTATTGCCACACATATGTTGGTAAATTAGTGAATTTGGGTAAGAATTATTGGCAATGACTTTCACTTCTACCTCCAAGTGTATTATTGTACTTCACTTGTCATTTCAGCTCTGTGAGCTTTGACTTTCAAGGAGTTTTGAAGTCACCAAATGCAAATCAGCTGTGCCATGCACGCACCTAATTTACGGGTGACTGGCATTCATCAGCACACATCAAGGTTGCAATGGATCCTATCCCAGGAATGCTGGACGTGATGCAGGTACACATCCTGGATGGGACTCCAGTTTATCACCTTCCTTGTGTACATTTGCATCTAGGGGCAAATTTAGAGCAGCTAATCTACCTAACTGCATATTTTATGTGGGAGGAATCCAGAGAATGAAAGGAAACCAACATAGTCACAGTGAGAAATTCCACTCAGAGAGTAAACCAAGCTCAGGGGACCTGGAAATGAATTATGAATTGTAATATATAAATATATATATATATATGTTTGTTTTTTTTAATTGTCATTTTTACCTTGGAGAAGGTGTTTATGTTTCTTTTTCTCTACAGGGACATATACAAAAATACGGAAGGTAAATGTCACTTTATTTCTCACAATTGCGACTTATATCTCACAATTCAGACTTTTTTCCTCGCAAGTTAGACATCCACTTGCTGTAGTACCCAATATGTGACTAAGTTCAGGTAATAAGTGTGCTCTAGCATCTGGTTTTCCTTGTCTTGACTACTGATGAGTGTTGTTTTTATATAGCCTATTTATAAAGACTGGTTAATGCTTTGTCAGTGCATTCTTAGTAACTCACTAAATGTTGAGTGGATGTCTAAATTGCGAGACAAAAACTCGTAACTGTGAGAAATAAAGTCCGAATTTCGATACGAAAACTCGTAATTGCAAGAAATAAAGTCAGAATTGGGAGATTTAAACTCAAAATTGCAACAAAAAAGTCAGAATTGCGAGATTTAAACTCAAAATTGTGAGAAAAAAGTCAGAATTGAGAGATTTAAACTCAAAATTGTGAGAAAAAAGTCAGAATTGAGAGATTTAAACTGAAAATTGCAAGAAAAAAATTCAGAATTGCGAGATGATAACTCAAAATAACGAGAAAAGTCAGAATTGCAAGATTTAAACTCAAAATTGGGAGAAAAAAGTCAGAATTGCGAGATGTAAACTCAAAACTGTGGGAAATAAAGTCAGAATTCTGAGATATAAACTCGCAATTACATTTTTTCCTCCATGAAACGGGTTTCTAGATAAATAAACATCTCATGACCGTGGAAAGGAAAACTGTGATTGAATTGCAGTTATTCTTCAAAATGAGCTCTGGAGTGACCACCTCAGGTCAGAGATTAGTTCCGCCTCTGAGTCCTCCTTGGTATTGGCTATGATTTGTCCACTCTCTCTCTCTCTCTCTCTCTTCCCCCCGTCTCTCTCTCTCCTCTCTATCCCCCCCCTCTCTCTTTCTCTCTTAGTGACTCAGGGAGAGGGAGCGCTCAGGGCCGTATAGTACTTGCGGAATGCTCTGAGAGCTGAATTCTGCGCTGTTTAATCATTGGACGGGGTGAGAAGGTGGAAGAGAAGGTGGAAATGGCTTCTAAAGACCTCGTTGCTCCGTGTTTTCCCAGCGTATCCCGAGACCTTACAGGTGAGGAAACCAAAAACTAACAATAGATCAGAGCATCCTCGCGGACATTAGCTTCTTCTGCAAGAGCGCCTAGCATCACGGCTTCATGTTGCTCATCAGTACGGTGAGATCAGACGCAGTGGCGTTAACAGGAATGGGGGGGAAGCCATATTCACGGTTTAATAACGCACGCGCCGATTTGAACCGGATTTGGGATTTAATTCAGCATGCATGGTTCATGGATGTACATATAAGATTTAATGCACGGTTTTAGTCGGAGAGCCTGTGTGTGTGTGTGTGTGTGCGTGTGTGTGTGCGCGTGCGTGCGCGCGCGTGTGTTGGATGCAGGACCACTTACTCCGTTTATTTATCCCGAAGTGCAAAGCAAGGGCTACGATAATAAGGCGCGGCCGGGCTTCCCTGTGTTTCTCTCTCTCTCTCTCTCTCTCTCTCTCTCTCTGTGTGTGTGTGTGTGTGTGTGTAGGGGAGGCTCGCTGCGCGTTAATAAACCGTTGAGGCAATTTCCCACGTGCGCTTTCCTTCACTATCTCATATGAGCGTAAGCGCGTGCTGTTACACTGTTCTTAATTACTCCTAATAGCTGTCATAATTAACACTGGGACATCCCCTGCACCTCACTCTTTTCACATCAGTAGGCCTACAGTATTTTCCCTCTTTCCATGTAATTGCACTTAACTTGATTTTAAACTCGTGTGCTGTTTTTAAAATACGTGAGATGTCGACTGATCGTACACGTGAACGTAGGACACGTTTTCCCCACTGATATTGCACTCTGTCACTAAGAGGATGTCAGTGCCAGATGGGTATCGGAACCTCTCCCGCAGATGGTATAAACGAGACGCGAGGCTGCGGCTGATTTCTTACTAGCCCAGACTGTACCGTACATTCATGCAGCCTATGCGTGACGAGCTGTTATTCTTCACGTCTCGGACGTGTCATCAGCATGACGTGATTGAGAAAGCGTATATGTGAAATGCGGTCACCGGTGGAATGAATGAGAACATGAATGAGAAGATTTTCTCTTTGGCGAATTCCCACCCATGAGTTAGGTCTCCTCTACCATAAGACAGCTAGACGTGCTTTCTCTGAGACAAATGAAAGCCGCCAAATGCATCTTTTCAAACTGCTGCTCTTGCTGTATCACAAGGCTGTGACACGATCTGAGGAACATGACCTGAGGAAAGCAACCCCTACCCCCCTTTTTTCATTCATGAGCTCACAGACACCCATGATTGACTGATTGCATCTCTATTAGCCAATCATGGGTAACAGTACAAATTACACTGAACTGAAAGTTTCGTGGGTTTTATTATTTTTTTTTATTAAACAAACGTTACAACTTGATATCTAGTAGTGTTGACAGTCCATGTTTGCTTTGCTTTCTCTCAGTGTCGATATTTCGTGGAGAAATTGATGTGCTGACATCAGACCAAGGCATGAAAAGTTCTACGTCTGTGGATTGCTGATGCATATCTACTCGATGTGCTTGGTTGCCTCTGTCTATTCATGTTGGTCTGATTGCCAGATGCAGGGAGCACGCAGTAATGTTTTGCTTTGTTTTTTTTTTTTTTCGTTTCTTTTTTTTTTTTTTAACAGACAGCATCAGGAAGTTTGTCGACAAGTCTACGATCAAGTTCGCTCGTGGTGTCAAGCTTGAAACCAAAAATGGCAAATCTGAAGACAGGATTCTGGTGAGTGCCTGAAAAAAAACCCATTCTACTCCTACACATTCTATTTCTCATGCAGTATTTAGTCTGTCTGAATCGAACCTTGGTGTGTTGGGTTTAGGCAGGTGTAAATATAGCAATTGTACTGGAGGTCAGAACAAAACAACTGCACCGAGACTGCCTGTGCAACCAACACAGTTCAAGTGAAAAACAAATAGTAGGGTGAAAAAAACCAAAAAAACTCACAATAACCTGGTTGCATAAATGTGCACACCACTTAATACAAAAGTCTCTTCAAGTCATTCCACAGGTTATTGATAGGATTTAGTTCTGGGCTCCAAAATGGTGATCCTCTTCTTCTAAATCCAGATTTTGATCTCTCTTTTATGTCGTTATTGTGCTGGAAGGTGAAATTTATCTTTATCTTCTGCTGTCTGACAGAAGCCTGCAGGTTTTGTGCCAAAATAAAGCTATCTGTAATTCCCTCTAGCTTTACTAAAGCTCCAGTCCTGGCTGATGAGGAGCCTGGCCAGTACCTGGATGGGAGACCTCCTGGGGAAAACTAAGGTTGCTGCTGGAAGTGGTATTAATGAGGCCAGCAAGGGGTGCTCACCCTATGGTCTGTGTGGGGTTTAATGCCCCAGTATAGTGACAGGGACAGTATACTGTAAAAACAGCACTGTCTTTCGGATGAGACGTTAAACGGAGGTCCTGACTCTCTGTGGTCATTAAAAATCCCAGGACACTTATCATAAAAGAGTAGGGGTATAACCGCGGTGTCCTGGCGAAATTCCACCCATTGGCTCTTCTCTATCATGGCCCACGAATAATCCTCATCTCTGAATTGGCTACATCGTTGTCTCCTCTCCATTAACAGCTGGTGTGTGGTGGGTGTTCTGGCGCAATATGTCTGCCGTCGAATCATCCAGGTCGATGCTACACAGTAGTGGTAGAGGAGGGAAATCCGCCCCCCCCGCATACTATGTAAAGTGCGTTGAGTGTCTAGAAAAGCGCTATATAAATGTAACTGTAACTAAGTCCTTACTTTAATGTTGCTGTAGGTCTCTCAGCAGCCTCCCTGATAAGAGTCCTTCTTGTCTTTTTGTCAATATCGAAAGGCCGTCCTGTTCTTGGTGTTCTCCGGTGCACCATTTTCTCCACTTGTCGATGATGGCTTCACAGTGTTCCATGTAATGTTGAGGAAATTCTTGTGTACCCCTCTCCTGATGGATCATTTTCAACAGAGAGATCTCGTACATGCTTTTTGTATCATTCTAGCGGAATTACTGTGCGATAATAACATGCGATGCACAGTAATCATGCTAGGGTGATGTTCATAAAAGGTAAACAGTCATTAATATGGCAGGTTCACAGTAGATTGTGATATAGATGATTCGATAACAAATTCATGCTCTCACAGCACGTACTGCTATCTGATTTTCACCCAACCTGCATGTGTGCATCGCACTTCTCAATCAAATTGCATAGGTAGCGTGGTGATTTTATCTGAAACGATTTCCTGGCTGTGAGACGTGGTCTGGTCTGGTGACTCTTAGTCCAGTAATAAAGGAAAATCCACCATATTGATATTCGATCTTTAATGGCATCCAAGATTTATTTTGAAATGAAATTCTGAGTTGTTGGTCCTACATTACTAACAATTCAGTCTGACCAACTGCTAATAGTGGCTCCAATAGTGTTTAGCTTCATTTCTACCTAAAGAGAACGATGCAGCAGTGCTTTAGTACTTTAGTCTGTCCAACTTTCTCACCTTCTCATGTGTACTCTCTGCTCAAGCAGATCAGCTTCCAAAGCTTCTTCCAGAACTTTCATACTAATACTGTGGTTAATGTCGTCGCCATTTCATACGTCGCTAACTAGCTGAGCCGAGCGTCTGCCGTAACTCGCTGTAGCAGTGTCGTGTAGTTGCATTGCATTATAGAATCGCACTACGGTTCAGTGTTTGCTAGACTGTGTGTCTCATTAATATGAAATTGAACAGGATAAAAATTCTTGCTAACAGTAAAACCAGACCATCATCGCTTTATGTTTCCTTCCTCCAGGTTTCGGACACACTGAGTGAAAGTTCACAAACAGATTTATTCCTTCATTAGAACTGTAGATGCCGTTCTTTTGTTTTTTAGCCATGAAACATGGCGCCATGTGAGGTGGTGTGAAATTACTCTGATAATTAGATCTCTCTCTCTCAATTTCTCAACACATACTCACTTACTCTCAGTTTCCTACCCTAGCTGGGTGCATAGTGTGTGTGTGTGTGTGTGTGTGTGTGTGTGTGTGTGTGTGTGTTGGGTTTCTCCCAGCCTGGTAAATGATTCATGGCAGTGCAAGAGAGAGAGTGTGTGTGTGTGTGTGTGTGTGTGTGTGAGTGTGTGTAAGTGTGTGTGTGTCCATCTGCCATTTGTTCTTTGATATGTAGGGCCTTTCAGTCTTCTCAGTCTCAGCTCAGACGAATATGTGAAATTCAGCCGTGTGTGTGTGTGTGTGTTAGAGGAAGAGGAAAAAGGAGATATTAAGGTAACCAAGTAAAATTAATCCAAGATGTACGTGTGTGTGTGTGTGTGTGTATGTGTGTGTATGTGTGTGTGCATGTGTGTATGCCATGTGGGATGTGTATGCTTTTAGACCCAATTCCCCTGTTACCCACTGCAGTGCTATGTTGCCTAATTTTTGGCAGTGACATCAATTTCTCCCCTCATACCCCCCTCCTCTCCTCGGCCTGCATGCCTCCTCCCCTCTTTTCTCTGCACCCCAATCCCAGAAGTCACTGCAGATTCAGTGACACACATACAGCTGTGGCACGTGCTGATAATATGCACTCTATCATAAAACATACAATATTGGTAACATAGACGCTTAAAAATACTGTTACTACTCTTGACATAAATAAATAAATAAATAAATAAATAAATAAATAAATAAATAAATAAATCAGAACTCTAAATGCAGATCTCAAAAATGCAAATGTAAAAAAAATACAGATTTTTATTTAAAGTTAAGACAAAGACGAAACATATGGGCTTCCCAGGAGAAAGTAAACACTTTTTGCTCAGTCTGGGAAACATGTAAATATCTTATGTTGCTTCTGAAGTGTAGTACTAAATGGGGAAAAAACCAAGATTTTTAAACAAAAATAATAACAATTTACAGAGATCATCCTGTTCAAAAGTTTACACCCCCCGGCGCTTAATGTTTCGTGTTGCCTTCTTGCGCATCAGTGAATGTTTGCACCTTTTGTAATAGTTGTGTACGAGTCCCTCAGTCGTCCTCAATGTGTCCCTCAATGTGCAGGACCTGGAGGATTTTTCTGAAGAACAGTGGGCAGTTTAACTGCTCAGGACAAACAAGGGACTCATGAACAACTATCACAAAACATAAAAACAGTCGTTGATCATCCAGGTAACGACACACAGTATTAAAGGGGTGATATGATGATTTTAAAAGTTCATTATTTTGTTTCTTGGGTGTAATAGAATAAGTTAACATGATTTAATGTTCAACATTTTGAAATGAAATATGAACACTCCACCTAGACTCGGGTGCACATCAAACAACCGACCCCAGACAATTCAACAACAATTGAAATGGGTCTAAAATCTCTCCATATGTGTATTATATATGCACTAAATTACAGGTATTGGCATATTATACATGAATCTAAAGTATAAATACAGTATTAACTGGTACTATATTATTTGATCTTTTCTGTAATATCACTGCACCTAAATGACCTGTAGAGGAACAACAATCCTACTTTTTTTTTAAGACCAATAAGATGAAATCAAAGCACACAGTACAATTCAGATTCAGAACACACCATAAACATGTACCCATGCCTTCCTTGGTATCGTTGATAGTCAGAGTTGTGCATAATGCACAGCTGCATTCCAGGTTCTGATCTCCTCGAAG
The DNA here is from genome assembly GCA_024331685.1 of Stegophilus panzeri. NCBI lineage: Eukaryota > Metazoa > Chordata > Actinopteri > Siluriformes > Trichomycteridae > Stegophilus > Stegophilus panzeri. Next base: position 31,332,001 of record JANDJT010000102.1, on the reverse strand, counting down.
AGAGGAAAACCGCCCCAGCTAGTCCTTAGTTCCTTCTATGATTTCCGCATTTCAAAAGACAGAGTGGATGATTTATTTTAAATCTCAAAGAACTTCAAAATCAAAGCTGGCCCAAAATTCATTATTAATGTCACAGAGGAGAAAAATCCTTCTGGAACGTTCTGGGCGTGATATGTTTGGTAGTCTGTTTGTTTTCTCTCCCCCTTCCTACAGACACAATATTGCAGTGTACATAAAATAGGCATGGAAGGCAAACTTGATATTTTAAAAGCAGGGTTTTGCACTCTACTGGTATTTTTTAACTGGATTGTTATCTTCAATAAAGACAAAAGGTATGGCGTTCGGCGATTTCAATCCCGATGACGCCACAGCCATCTGTGAGCGGGAGCCAAGGGAATAAAATGCTCTCTGGGTGAGAGGGATGGCATTCCCTTTTCCCCTGTCAATCACAACGACACTAATTAATCATGGGTGTGTGTGAGCTCATGTATGCGTTACGCGGCCTTGTGAGGAAAATACGGCTGGCTTTATGTGTCACAGAGGAAGCACATGAAAGCCATACATAGCTGTCGTGCGATAGAAAAGAGCTAGTTGGTGGATGGAAATTGGCAGGTGACATGGGAAATTTGGGAGAAAATGGGGGAAATTACAAAAAAATAAATAAAATAAAATAAAGTTCACTTGCAGTCAGGATTAGGTTCGTGTTTTAGATTGACAGGTGGACGTAAATGTGACAATAATAAAAAAAAAATTTTAATTCCGCCAAAACGTTCATGCTGTGCCAAAGAACAGTACACTGACCATCCATCCATCCATCCTTTTTCCATACCACTTATCCTAAACAGGGTGGCGGGGGAGGTTGGAGCTTTTCCCAAGGAACTCGGGGCAGAAGGCACCCTGGGCACAATCACACACACACACACACACATTCACACACTACGGACAATTTAGAAATGCCAATTAGACTACAACATGTCTTTGGATTGGGGGAGGAAACTGGAGTACCCGGAGGACACCCCCAAAGCACAGAGAGAACATACAAGCTCCGCACATGCAGAGCGGAGGCGGGATTCGAACCCCCAACCCCGGAGTTACGAGGGTTCTTGGGTAATCAATCATACTGGTACACGTTTACATCAGGATTAGCACTGCAATTCAAAGACGTGCCTAAATTCTGAGATATACTGTATTCTTGTTATTTTTCAGTTGGGGTAATTAAAAAAAGGCAGGTGAATCATCCAGTGTGTCATATTACTCTGAGGAATTGTGTTTGTTGTTAAGACTGAGTATTCTAGGCTTGCTGTTTATATAATCCTGAGATATTTGATACTCGACCAAGAAAATAACTGAAAAAAAACAAAAAACAGATGGCCCTGAAAAAGCATGCTTGCAAGCTGTAAATATTTTTTAATATGTTGCAGTGCTTGAAATGCATATGTTTTACCAGGCACCATGACCAATGAGGTCTTCGAATTATTCAATTCAGTATTTATTTGTATAGAGGTTTTTAACAATAGATAGATATTGCCAATTAGTATTCTTAGCCTATCCTATCCTATCCCACTGCATATCCTCTAAAATCACTGTAGTAGAAGAATCTGTATGGGTTTTACAGTTCATTGATTTATCCCTGGGTAAGAATTGTCTCCCTAATTTTTTGACCAGACAAAAAAAGCCAATAAAAACACGCTTTGGTTGTTAATAGTGGGAGTTAAAAGAGCCAATATTGGTTACAGATTAACTAAAATGACTCATCTAATATGATTCACATCTGATTCATTAGTAGAAAAAACAGCCAGCAGGGCAGGAACTTTAGTGCTGTTTTGTTGTTTTCCATTTAATATTCGCTGATACTGTATGTCTCAAAGTAAGAAAGAGCTCCAGGATCAAGATCGAAGAGACAACGCTGCTTTTTCCAGAAAGTGCCAGGGATAATTAAATAAACTAAAGGATTGTAGGGCCTGTCTTTCTAATCAGTCAAATTAGTACAGACAGGTTTCCTGTTGTGCGGCGCTCGTGAAACTGTTGCTAATGTCTGCTAGGGGCACTTGCCTTGCAGCCTTCACTTCTGCATGTTGAAGGCTTTGATAAGTTCTTCTTGTTAGTACATCCACAAAGAAACATCCAACAAGGAATACAGCTTCTAAATAAGCAAAACAGAACCCTGTGTCCATTTTGTGTGTTTGCCTCAACGAATAGAGTTTTCCGAAACTATTGGAACGGCAAGGCCAATTCATTTGTTTGTGCTATACACCAAAGACGTTTGGGTTTGAGATCAAAAGATGGTTATGAGACAAGAGTTTAGGAATGTCTGCTTTTATTTCCTTGTGTTTAAATCCAGATGTGTTAAACAACATAAAACAGAACCTTTTTTATCAGACCACCTAGCTTTTTAGGCAAGCAAAAGTATATGAACAGATCAGTCTTGAAGTACATGAAATTAAATGACACTTAATATTTGGTTGCATATCCCTTGCTTGCAATAACTGTATCAAGTCTGTGATTCATTGACATCACCAAACTGTTGGTTTCTTCTTTTGTGATGCTTTTCCAGGCTTTTAACACAGCCTCTTTCAGGTGCTTTTTGTTTCGGGGGGGCTG
>JANDJT010000102.1:31214568-31235318 GCA_024331685.1 Stegophilus panzeri | reverse complement strand
TGAACATTTGATATATGAATTCTGTTGAAGTTAGTGTTTACAAGGAGGAGGTTATGGAGGTGAAGTTTTAGGAAGATGGGTAATTGGAGAGGTAAGGTCACTATTATTGTTCTAACTTGATTATAACTTCCCCTGACCACCCCCCACCCCCTTCTCTCTCTCTCTCTCTCTCTCTCAGTTAGATAACAGGTAAAAGCCTGGTTGTCATGTTTCTTTGAACTCACATCTTCATCATAGTCCTTTAATTCTGAAGGAATTAACCTGCATGTTATGATGGAGGACATCTCCATCTCTCTCTCTCTCTCTCTCTCTCTCTCACTCCTTATCTGTCCTAACCATCAAAAGTAAAAACTCAGATCAGTTTCATGTTTTTTTAGGACAGTGTCACCAATATGATCTAGCAGCTTTACAGAAATCCAGATATAGGTTTAGCGCTCTGAATAATGATCAAGCCAGGAGTGATGAAGTAGCAAGGAAAAACTCCCTGCATGGACATGAAATTAAAGAAGAAATCAAAACACAATCCAGGAATCCTATTCTGGGTGACACTAGATATTCCATTCAATCCAATCCATCCATTTTTCCATTTTCTGTACCGCTTATCATACACAGGGTCGCGGGGGATCCTGGAGCCTATTCCAGGGAACTTGGGGCATTTGCTAGGCAAATGTGCTAACCACAAAGCGACCGTGCCCTCCACACTTGATAGTGTGATTATAAATTATTACTCTTCTGGCAGACAGTAGTAAGTGTGTAGAAAGGATGGATGTTCAGTATGAGCAGACTGTGAATGAGTCCTGGGATGAGTACGGGATAGTGTTTATGATTACATCAGCAGGTATCAGATCTACAGTATACAGGTGAGATTAAGCATTGGTTTTGAAAACTGTAATATTTAGGTGTGGGACCACCAACAGCAACAGAAGGTGAGTCACAAACGCTGAGGCTCCGTGCGCATCAGGATGAATTAGATGACAGAAAATGACCACACGCTTGAACAGAATCATGGTCTATTGCATTTCATCCATTGCTTCCTGTGTGGGAGCTGCTTGTTTTCGGACGTGATCTTGCATCACCTCTCAACCTTAATATAAAACCTCTGTCGGGTCAGCCCAAGGTCAGTTTTGTTTTTGCATGTTTAAATTCTGATCTAAATGACAGAACATGCACTATTTTACACTACAGGACATTGGTGATGGTGGAGGAACATTTTAATGTCCAGATCAGAACATTTATGTTAATTAGGTTAGTAAGTGCTGAACAATATGGACAAATTTGAGATGCAACAACCCCATTTTTTTTCCCAATACGATCTTGGTACTTAATGCTGATCAGATACAGAAATCCTCAAAGCGGCTGAACCGACTGTGCAAGAATTAGTTGGCAAGTTATATGAAACGTCACAGGTGTGATGGCATCCTGTTCCCATGCAGTATCTCTGTTGTGTCGATCAACATCACATGCGCACAGTGGATAGGCTGAGAAAAGCATCCATTATTGCGCATAGTGTGGAGAGCTCTGTCGAATGCCGTATAGACATTTAATGTCATTTAAAAAAAATTTTTTTTTTCATTCCTTAAGTGTACAAATAACCTGAACGATATGTAGAACATGATAAAAAAAAAATTTTAAAAAATAGATTAAGCCATGGTTTTAGCAAAAGTGCATTAAATCGCTGAGAAAACCCATTCGGAAAACTGACTTCTGGTCCGGAATGCTTGTTTGTGTTTGTATGCGCCTCCTGTCAGTCATTTTGTAGACATTAGAATCTACAGGCCAGCATAGATTCTGGAGGTGGAGCTTTATCAACATGGAATCGTTCAAATGTCGAACCCACCTACATGTTGGAGACCTTATCTTGAAAAAAAAAAGAAAGACTAATCTTACTTAATGCACCGTTAAACCTCTGCTCACCTTTGCGCTAATGCTGGCTGGGAGAGCTCTTCTTAGATGTCCTAGACACAAGATGTATTTCCTTAAGGGTTTGTTTTATTTTATAGTATACGTTATATAAGACACTGTGATTTTTCCTTTTCTTATCTGTAAAGGGTGCATTAGACAATCCAAACTAGTCAACATTAGGTCTCTAGCTGTTAAGTTGGTGGATTTGAATACATTATTTAACTTCTTGAGCCCGTCCCTCATTTCCGCCCCATGTACACAAACCGATGAAGTAGGCTGTTTATTTATTAAAGTCCTCATGAAATGTAAATTTAAGTTTTGTTGCTTTTAGTATGAATATGCTCATGTTAAGGTTATCTATAAGCAAGTGTGCTCCAAAATACTGACGCAGTTCGCATTTAGAAGATTTATGCATTCAAAATTTACAGTCTCTCTCTACCACCGATACGGATCAACGATTTTGATGACATCATTCTGCACTTCAGCTTCTCATCAGATTTTCTGTCCAATCAAATGCTGTCTAGAGTCTGAAGTGCCCCGCCCCCAAAATGCTAAAAATCACCTTGCCAAAGTTGCTGTTGTTAAAATCATATCAGCAAGCATGGGTCATAAATTTGGCTGTTCGAACACGTGAATTTTCCAACTGTAAGTTGGTTAAGAAGGAATTCATTGAATTCATTCACTCTGAAGAAGGCTTTGTGACAAGCATTTTTCCATGGTATTAACTGTCGAGTACGACTTAGCCCGGGTTGTGAGATAACCTACACACTATTGGCTGTATAAAAAAGGAGGCGGAGCCTGTTGATCTGTCCCGCCTTCCTGCCTTGACTTCCTGTTTCAGTGGAAATTACGTCAACACATCGAATAACACTCAAGGCACTTCACAAGGACTTTAAAGGCATCGAGTTATTTAGATATACAGTAGATAATAAAATAACCTAACATTTCTTGCACCGGATTAGTGAAGATAATATCAACTCACATGTAAATAAATACCTAGCTAACATTAGCATCCTTAGACAGGCATCTGAGAGTCCTGTATCTCTATAAAAGGATGTCCATATAAAGACAAACAGGCTGTCACAACCCACAGATCTTCTCAGCCACGTTATATACATGGTTTCCAGGTTATTTGTACTAGTAAATACAGATGACATGATACTACTTTGTCTTTTCCGATAAGGATTATGAAACCATAAGAATCAACCGATATTGATACCCATCCTATATTGTGTTCTTTAATAACTACTCAGTGTTCAACTGTTAAACCCTTTATAAATATATATCCATCATCCAGGATATCAAACCCACCATTTTTTTGCTGGCATTGGCCTGATACAGATACTGGGTATTAGATCAGTGCTGTCTCTACTGGTAAAAAATGTAAAAAAAAAAAAATTAGTACTAAACTTTTAATAATAGGGCTTCATGTCAAGAGCATTACTGGACTTTAAAACTACATAGCAGTGTGGCTCAAATTTAATTGTTTTGCCACTCATGATACCGAAAATCTATCTTTCCTGCTTAACTATGCCAAATAATCAGTTTTGAGCATTCACCTGGGCTTTACAGTTTCACCCAGCACTATTATTATTATTTTTTTCAATTTGCATAGCATGACTCTGTCCAGTGCCCCGCCACTTCGAAGAGGAAGCACTCCTGTTCCGTTCAAATATCAGCTCCGAAGGGAAGAAGCAGTCAATGATGACTGTGACTGGACGCCAGGAATTGGAGTAACTGAAGCAACATCGCCTCCTCCAGTTAGCTTTGTCCCAGTGCAGGATGAGGTTGTGGGTGCTGATGTGGAAGAGAGACAGGGAGGCCTGTTCAGGATCGCCCTGCTCGGCCAGAACGGAGTGGGGAAAACATCGCTCGCTATCGCCCTCACCGGGGAAATGGACAGAACTGCATCTGTGGACTCAGATGGTACATTGATTTACTACGATAATGCATAAACTGGAAACTAGGGCTAACTAGCGCCAAGTGATATCTCATGTTATACCATATATCAGTGGTCACCAACCCTCTTTCTGGAGATCTACCTTCCTGAAGACTTTAGCTCCAACCAGAATCATACCCACCTGATCATCTAACCATTGCTTTAAGAAGTTATTGATCAACTTAAACAGGTTTTGGTTGGAGATGAAACCTGCAGGAAGGTACTGTAGATTTCAAGGAAGAGGGTTAGCGACCACTGCCATATATCATGCTTTACATATACAGTAATCATGCTGTAAAGTTATTGGCTGAGACCAAGAATGATGCTTAGATATTTTTACCATTTCTGAGACGACACACACTAGTGATATTCATTGCTCTAATTTGAATGGTTCGGTTTCATTTTTATATATTACCCAGTCATGGTTTTTCTTGTTGATTTGTAAAATCACATAGTTAGTAGTTCAAATTCCAAATGACTTCCAAACATTGTGTCATCTATCTAGTACATTACACAGTCATTACAACTCCATTTGAGATTCAGCTGAACAGCACAATTGTAATAAGCGCCTGTGTGAAACTAACGATGTAGAATTGACATTAATGACGTGCATTTAGCTCTTTAGAATCGAGTAGCGCCGGCGTTTTTAATTTAGATGACTGAAAACTCAATATTATGTAGTTACTCAGGACCTCCAGCTTAATCCTGGGTGCCTTACATCACCATCTAAATATTTTTTCAAATAGTTATCCCTATGATATTGCAGTGTGACTTTTCCTAGTAATGTTTAATCCTAAATTATACCTATAGTGATGATGATGATGATGATGATGAAGACATTTTTCAATGGAAAAATTGACCACAGACCTCAAACATTGGTCTATTTAGACAAATAGGTCATACTCTATTAGATACCAGTACAATCTGTGGAAGTCTTTTTTTTTTTTTTTTTTAAACAGATGGCCTCCCCAACCTCTTTTGTAAATACAGACCAGAAGCATGAACTTGATTGTTAAAATAGCATTGCAGAGAACAGCCAAAGATGTTTTGTACACAGTAGGGGTCTTATTGCAGTTACATAAGCACCCAGCGAGAGAAGAAAAAACACCAGTCTCCCAGGAGCTGTTCTCTCTTGGGTCACGGCTGTTTCTGACTGTTTGTGTGTATCTCACAGGCGAGGGCTACGTTCGCACCGTTACCGTGGACAATGAGGAGAGCACCATCTTTCTCTTTGATAACTGGAGACAGGTGAGATTTTGAACGTGTATATCCAAAACAGGTTGCTTTCTCTGCACTGTAAGTGTGAAAGTCAAAGGTTTTCTATTCCTCTTCATAAATCTAACCATGAGGTTATCACTGGTATATTACCAGTCACATGGTTGTAAAATTTTTAGAGATTTGTCATAAAAGGAAATAGGAGTAGTAACCAAATTTTCACTGATGCATTGTTTGGGAATTGCTGGAGTAATCAAAACTTCTGTCTTTAAACAGATTAAACTTGAGCGATATCTATCATTTTGAATGTTAAGATATACTGTAATAAGTAAAAAATAAACACATATTTTTAAAAAAAATTTATTATAGGTGTGTCTTGAGCCTAGATATAAAAGCAGAAATGGAAGGAGCACTTTTAATGTCAAATGGCAACTGGTTCCACAGGCGTGGAGCAGCGACTGCAAAGGCTCTATCACCTTTAGTTTGAGACATGACTGTGGGACATGTAAGAGATAGATGTTGGTACAGACCTCAAATCTGAATGCAAATAGATTAGGTCTGTGATGTCTGATGTGGGGCCTGCCCATTAAGAGCCTTAAGAAACAATCAGCCGGACCTTAAACTGAATTCTAAAATGGACATGGAGCCAGTGAAGGGAGGCCAGAACTGGGGTAATGTGATCGTGCTTTTAGTACCAGTTAACCGTCTTGCAGACGTCTTGCTGGACCATCTGCAAGCGTGTTCATAAGGACTGGAGAAGGCATCAAGAATTGGAATAGTCCAGGCATGATGTAATAAAGGCGTGATGTAATCATGGAAAGACATAAATGATTTGAGTTCAGGAATAATTCTTAACTGGTAGTCGCCATTTTTTTTTTTTTTTATGACAGAATTGATTTGTTTGTCAAGGCAGAGTGATCAAGAATAACACCTAGGATTTTTGCATGTGACTTTAGATATGGGATGAGGTGGCCTACCTTGTTGGTGAGACAGCTTCTGGTCTTAGAAGGACCAAAAGATGATTACTTTAGTTTTGTCGATGTTAAACTGGAGGAAACTATTTGCCATCCAGCTTTTAATGGCCTTGAGACAGTCCAGGAGAGGCTGTAGGGAATCCCTAGATCTTAATAGGAGATACAGGTGTGAATTGTCAGTATAAGAAGTATAATGTTACCAAGGGGGAGCATGTACAAACAGAAGAGAACCAGCCCCAGGATGGACCCCTGTGCCCTGTGATGGGTTGGCACCCCATCCAGGGTGTCCCCCGCCTTGTGGCCCAAGTTTCCGTGTTCCCTGGGATAGGCTCCAGACTGTGCATAGGCTCCACCCTACGTAGGATAAGTGGTACAGAAAATAAATGTGTATTTATATATCTATATATCTATATATATATATATGTGTGTGTGTGTGTGTATATGTATGTATGTACATTGTAAATGCGGCCGATCCATTCTTCTATCAGTAGGCCTTTGAAAAAGAAATGCATCTTAAAGTCCCCCATGAACTGTGCTTCTCCTAATATGATAAAACAAACTGCATGATGTCTTTGGCCGGACCTGTTTCTTTTCTTGGAATTGAATCTACAGTGTGTAACTACATTACATAAGCATTGCTAACAGAAATATGATTAGCATCTATTTTATTATATTTTACTGCCTATTCTATCTATTCTATTTTACTGCCTTGTTTTGCTAGTTTTATCTTGTTTGCCTCATTAAACAGACACATCCTGCATGCTTAGATGATTGAATTCATGTTGCTTCCCAATATACAGGATATAAATTCAGTTAATTATTCATAATATTTTGACTCATATGTTTGTAAATGAGTGTCTTCAATTTTTTAGATGATTGAAAAATGAAATGTAGAGTCACTGTAGTAGTAGTAGTAGTAGGGCGGGGCATGTGATAAAAACAGAAGAAGAAAACAATTTCCTAGCTAGCACTGCGTCGATATTGTCTTTTATACTATAATATATGGATTATTTCCACAGATGTCTGGGTCAGTGGTATCATGCGATAATGAATAGCAGAGTAAAGCAGCACTTTCACTCTGTAGACCTGTAATGACATTTTTCTCTGCAGGAAACTGAAGAAACATACTTAAAAGAAAAACGGCCAGTAGCAAATGTGTGCGAAAGTGATATAGAAAAGAGAAAACATGCTGCGATTGGGCATTAGATAAAGCTGTATAGACAGCACAGTGGAACATTCACAATGCCAGACCTATATGTACTGTATGTGAACAGTATATTTCCTTTAAGCGTTAAATTGGACATCTAATTTTCCTGGACAGAAGATTTCCTGCTTTCTTTTTTTAAGATATAAATGGAGCTGTCTCATATACAGTAGATTCTCATTTGCATATAGGGCAAAGGTGAGTAATCTCGTGAGATTTCTGTCTCAGCCCTTACTCGTTAAATTAATTCACACTGAGTAACTTACAGTAGTGTTAGGCTTGGTATGAGTATTTGATCAAAATCCAGTATATTATATTATATAAAAAGCATAGTTGTGATGTTTGTTGTAATGTTGTCAGTCCTTCCACGCAAGTAAGTAAGAGTGTGGATAGAGAGGATATAAATAAAGAGAATTTTCCTCTTTATTTAAATGTAAGGTGTATTGTATTGCATGTTAAAGAGGAACACAGCTGTACCATCAAAAATGTATGAACTGATGGAAAACCAGGTTTGGTTTAAGCTTTTAAAAGGTGCCAGTATGTGAATTTTTTTTTTTTTTAAAACAAAGAATGAATCAGCAAAGGGGGAGTTTGGACTGCCTCTAAAACATTTCACATGTTTAAAATCCATCTCAATAATTAAAAAAACAAGCAAAAATATAGATATAAATATTACTGAATTACAGGTTATGTAGTGACATATCAAACTTACCGGTCTGGAAACATCTCGTCTTCTTGGTAAACACGATCAGGCTTGAAAGTCACGTGGAAACATTGTAAGGTAACATGGGTATTTTCAACATGCAACTAGTTTTTAGGCGGTAAATTCTTTAGGCCTCTGGGAATACAGAGACTTTGCACATTTTGAAAACCTGCATTACCATGGGGCGTTACCATGTGACTTGCGAGCCTGATTGTGTTTGCCAGGCAGAGGAGATGTTTCATGAACCCGGTAAACGGGCAACACTCATTATAAAAAATCTTTAAAAAACCGGTAAATGTATTTCTTACATAAAAAAAAAAAAAAAAAAAAAAAAAAATTCAACTAGCATAGTGATACAGTGATACAGGTTAGCTCGGTTAAAATACACTGCAGCAGAATGTCTCATCCGAAGCATTCGGGTGAAAGTTTGACATATTGCAATGTAATATAAGCTTGTGGTAGAACGGTAATATTCAATGTTTTGAAGCTGCTGCAAATATTTTTTTGTGTGTGTGAGACTGGGTTGGATTTGCATGGTTGAAATACTGCCCTTAAGTGATGCAGTCAAAAAAGCACTGCATAGAAAAGAAAAAGAAAAGGCTGTTAGTGAGATAAACATATATGTGGCTTCAGTCGTATTTGTGAAGTTTTTAAAGAAACATGCAATGAAAATGTGTCAGAGTGGCATGACTGGCAACCAATGGGCTGCACAGTTCTGTCCTTTTCTTGCTCTAATGTGAAATATTATAAATCCTTTTTACTTCACCTGACATGTTAGGAAAAAATCGAACTATGCTGCTGTAGTCACCGGTGTCTACAGTATTTCAAAGACCTGTGTCTATTTCAAATTTATAATCCAATGATACTACCAGTGATAATCTGTTCTTCAAAAAATACATTTTTAAATGTAATACATACATACATACATATATATATATATATATATATATATATACATACACTACTTGTTAAAAATTTCGCCTATCCTCCAGAGATCACCGATTCCTATCTCAATGGTGCCATCTGTGGTAAAAGCCTGCTTGTTGTTTGGTAATGAAGGACATCTGCTTGTTCATATGAACAGAATATAGTGTAGGTAGTGCTCTCCCCCAAGCATCTTTAGTTGCACTATTTTGTGTAAGTGCCAGTTCAAAAAGATATAGTGGTGGCTTTACAATCAGAAAAAACATGTGAGCCTTTAGGCTTCTTAATTGGTGGCTTTCCTGCTAGAGATAGACTCAGAGGTAATAGAATAACAGTTGACAATGACTAACCTGGGAGAAGATAAATAAATGATATAAAATAACAAATTAGTCAGCCATAGTACTAGGACACCACTGCTACAGTCATGGCCTGGATCCACTATATCAGCTATTCATATTATACTGTATATTTTATAATACCAGACAGAATTCTGCCCATTATTAGCTGGAGCCATATCACCCTGCAGCTCTTGCATGAGTTCCCACTGAAGCTAAGCAGGGTTGAGCATGGCCAGTACCTGGATGGGACCCCTCATGGAGAAAACTAAGGTTGCTGATGGCAGGGGTATTAGTGGGTATTAGGGGTATTGGTGCTCACTTGTGTGGGTCCTAATGCGCCAGTATAGTGACGGGGACACTATCCTGTAGAAACAGACATTAAACCGAGGTCATTAAAAATCTGCTCATAAAAGAGTAGGTGTATAACCCTTGGTGAAATTCCCCATTGGCCTTTATCTTTCATGGCCACCTAATAATCTCAATCTCTGAACTGGCTATGTTACTCTCCTCTCCTCTCCACCAATATCTAGTGTGTGGTGGGAGTTCTGGTGCACTATGGCTGCCGTCGCATCATCCAGGTGGACGCTACACACTGGTGGTGGTTGAGGAGATTTCTCCCATACAATGTCCATTGACATTGAGTTCCTAGAAAACAAATATATATTGCTATATAAATCTAATGAATTATTATTATTATTATTATTATTATTATTATTATTATTATTAATCGTATAGTCAGAGTATAACCTACTTCTTCTCTGTGTCTGACAGGATCTGTCCATGCTGGTGTGTGAAGTATGTGTGTTGGTGTTTTCGGTGACAGACCGACGCAGCTTTCACCGCACGGCTCAGCTCCGCCTCCTCCTCAGGGAAAACCAACCTCAAACTCCCATCATCCTTGTGGGCAACAAGAGCGACTTGGTCCGCTCACGAGAGGTCAGCACGGAGGGTACGTCCTTTAGACCGGACACTCTCACTGCTGAATTGTTGCTATATCAACCAGTGTTGCTATATCAACCAATACTGTACTTCACTTTGCTTCGGTTTCAGCTTTCTTGCTAGATTTTTTTTACACTAAAAGCGCAAAACAAAAGGTATTCTTTTCCCACAAAGTATGGAATCTTTGCCAATATGTCGATTTAAATCAATTAGACGTTTGTCCTTGATTTGCTTCATTTTTCAGAACACACAAAAAACACATCTAAACATTTTCATTCAATTTTGTTTCACAGTCAAACCCTTTGCATAGCTGACAATTAAGAACGTGTTTACAAATTCTTTACATTAATTTAAGACAAGCAAGGTGATAGAATGCAAGACTAGCATGCTAAACTGTTGTTTAAGTAGATGTTTCACTGTGACAGGACAGGATGTCACTTTATTTACGCACTGTTCAGTTTGTTTTTATCACAACAACAACAACAAAATTCTTCCTTATCAAATGGTCACGTGGTCCACCCTTGTTCACAGGATGGGAATTTAAAAAGCACTGTCAAATATAAGAGCTGGATATAAACTGGTACTGCATTTCTTTGAACCCGTGTCAACAGCTTAAACGGTTTTATAGTACAGCAAGTCAAATAGCGAGCGTAAGAGATGTTTGGACCCTTGATCCAGAGCCGAGGTGTTCAAATGTAGATGCAACCCAATTCGATTTCTAAAAGTGTCTGCCAGCTATGGTGCTTGAATCTAGATTTATGTGTAGCTTGGTCTTTGAGAAGGTTAGGTTTATTTACTGTACTTCCAAATGCCTGGAGGTCTTTTCGCGCTGCCACTCTTTACTGATATTCTTTCGATTTCCTCCCGCCATTGAATCTCTCTCCCTTTGTTTATGCTTCTCAGACTCTCTCCTCCCTCTGTCTTGTCTTTGGCTCGGTGCGTGTTTGTGTGTATGTATTGGTGTATGCTTGCTTGTTTGTGCGTGTTCGTTTCAGTGTGCGTGTGTGTGTATGTGTCCCATGTATCCAGCTGGAAGATTTGGATGTTGGCAGATTTATGAACGCACACTGGTGGAGGACAGTAGTATCTACTCTGTGTGGGAGGATTTAATGTGATGATTTTTTTTCACACACGTACGTACACACACATATTGTTTTCTTCACCTGTGTTTTTATACATTTTTATCCACATAGGAAAACACAATGAAGTGAAGAACAGACCTGTATACACACATTCACGGACATCTGGGGTTGTGCCTGTTATGCAATCTTAACTCTGTGTCTGTAGGGTTTGGGCGGTATTTTTATCCCTTTGGGTCTACTTTGTCAGCTAATGCATCATTATGAGGTTGTTCATCCGTATGTTTGTGTCTGTGGATATGTGTATCATTAGGGGAGAGGGACAGAGTGTGTCTGCATCTCAGACTAATTTAGGTGAGGACAGGATCAGCATTCTTAGTATTATCATGTAACTCTGGTTGCAGCTTGTGGCATGACATTTGGGGTTAATTGCATTTGGAGGTGTTGGAGGAAACCATAATGTTCCCACTTCAAACACGAGCTGTGTAGTCTTTTCCCCCTAGATCACCGGCTTTGTACTGTATAGCTACCATTCTCCTTATGACAGGATTTAGGAGTATCTGTGTGTGTGTTTGTGTGTGTGTGTGTGAAGGTAGAGGTGAAGTTTCATAATGAGGTTTTTCACCTGGAAAGGCATAGCTCTATTACCCTGCACTCAGTGTGTAGTGTTTACAGGGCAAAGTGAGGATGACTCACAACGAGAGACGGAATGTGGGATTTAAAACAATTGTCACGCTCCTAAACTAGTTAGAATTTCACAGATGCTCTCTCGTCTCGTTTATGCTTACCCGATTTCCAAGCTACAATAGTATCTTTATACTTGTCATAAAAGCACCCAAAATAATTAAAGACAGTGGTCTTCAAAGCAAGTTAGACAAGTTGTCTCTGGACACTGGAGCATGATGGTAGACTAGTAGACATCCAAGCTGGCTCTAGTCATCCCAAAAATAAAAATAAAAAATGCTGCTAGACAGACAAGGCTAAATTTATCTTGAGGTATGAGAGCATCCTTTTGGGATTCAGTAGCTTTATTTTTGACAAGCATGCCAACATTGGCAATATTATACTGAGGAAACAAACAGAAAAAATACCAGCACTTCAGGACACTTCATAAGACCCAGTGTCACGTCTTAGTGATAGTCATGAGAGCTACAAATGGCCAGATTTGAGAACACAGATCTAAACATTTCCTTGGCCTAAAGGTCTTGTTATTAAGATATACTGTAGATAATAATGTTGCATTCTCCAATTTCAAATCGCTAGAATTTCCACAAGACTACGTTGCAACAGAATATAAACACATGCACAATGCCAGAGCCATATCTCCCTGCAGTTCTCACCTGGTTTCCCATCTACGCAGGGTTGAGCCTGGCCAGTACTTGGATGGAAGACCTCCTGAGGAAAACTAAGGTTGCTGCTGGCAGTGGTATTAATGAGGACAGCAGGGGGCGCTCACCTTATGGTCTGTGTGGGGTTTAATGCCCCAGTATAGTGACGGGGACGCTATACTGTAAAAACATGACCGTCCTTCAGATGAGATGTTAAACTGAGGTCCTGACTCTCTGTGGTTATTAAAAATCCCAGGAAAGAGTAGGGGTATAACCACGGTGTCCTGGCAAAATTCTCCCATTGGCCCTTCTCTATCATGGCCCATTAATAATCCCCATTTCTGAACTGGCTACCTCACTCTCACCTCTCCACTAACAGCTGGTGTGTGGTGGGTGTTCTGGCGCACTATGGCTGCCGTTGCATCATCCAGGTGGATGCTACACAATAGTGGTAGTTGAGGGGACCCCCCCCCCCCCCAACCCATACTATGTAAAGCGCTTTGGGTGTATAGAAAAGCGCTGTATAAATGTAACTAACTAACATGCAAGTGTATTGTCATGATAATACGTCTCAGCAGGCAGATGGATTCCTGAGCATCTTGGTATTGCAATGCTCAAGGTCAACCTGAAGAAAAAAATCAGAAGGCAGAAGCAACGTCAACCGTAGTAATGATGGTTTATACTGAGATACCTGGCTTAGCAAGTACACTCGGAACCTTATCACCAAAGAAAACTTTTTTTTGTGTGTTCATAATCTGTTGCAAAGTAGTCTTGTGGACATTCTTGCGATTGGAAATTGGAGAATAAAACATTATTATCTATATCTTAATAACAAGACCTTTAGGCCAAGGAAATGTTTAGATCTGTGTTCTCAAATCTGGCCATTCATGGCTCTCATGACGATTACTAAGACATGACACTGGGTCTTATGAAGTGTCCTGAAGTGCTGGGGTTTTTTGGTTTTTTTTTTTTACACAATAATGACTGAATTTACACAAATGAACCAGTTCAAAAGTTTACATACTCTTGATTCTTAACACTGTGTGTTGTTACCTGGATAATCAACGACTGTGTTTATGTTTTGTGATAGTTTTTCATGAGTCCCTTGTTTGTCCTGAGGAGTTAAACTTCCCACTGTTCTTCAGAAAAATCCTCCAGGTCATTCTTTACTTTTCCAGCATCATCTGCATATTCGAGTCCTTTCCAACAGCAGCTATATGATTTTAATATCCATCTTTTCACACTGAAGACAACTGAAGGACTCATACACAACTATTACAAAAGGTGCAAACATTCACTGATGCTCAAGAAGGCAACACGATACATTAAGAGCCCAGGGGGTGTAAACTTTTGAACCGGATGATCGGTGTAAATTGTTATTATTTTGTCTTCTGGGGAACATGTAAATATCTCATGTAGCATCTGAAGGGCAGTACTAAATAAAATAAAAAAAAGATCTTTAAACAAAATAATAACAATTTACACCTATCACCTGTTCAAAAGTTTACATCCTCCTGGCTCTTAATGCATCTGTTATGTGAAATAGCTTATTCAGAGCACTTTTTATAATACCTCTTTTTTATTATTAACATTTTGTAGATTCTGCAAGGTGTATGTAAACTTATGACCTCAACTGTACTTGATTCGATATAATAATAATGAATTAACTAAACATAATACATAAAAACAACAATATAGGGATATAACTGTTATTTCACACTTTGTAAAGACTGCACGTCTTCACCGATGGACAATAACTGGTCCATGGTTCAGAGGTAATTTGTGAAGACTCAACTGCTGTAAAATGTCTGTGCAAGTGTGTTTATTAAAGTGTGTTTATAATAGTCAAAGCCTAATACCAGGAGACAAAAATAGGCCAGAACTAGACAAGGTATATATATGGCTTGGAAGAATATTTAGTAAATAAACAATTTAGTAAATATTCCTTCCCATAATCTGATCCAATATTTTCTGATAAATACCAATGGATTTCAGATTGGCGCTATCTCTAATTATGTACGTAACATAGAGAGTTTCTGAGAGACAGGGATAACAAACAATAGGTTTAACTAATCAACTATCAAGACAGCACGGAAAAAGAACAGGAAGTATAAACCATATAAGCAAAGTGGAAAGCCAAAGGGACAACAGGGCAGGATTTGTCAGGACACAATCCTTTGTTTATGTATGAATCATGACATTTAGAACCACCAAAAGACAAAGAGTTGGGCATGTGTCTGTTTTTGGTATTTGCAGTGGTATTATCAGCCATGTTTTCAGAGCAGGCACGTGGCTGAATGACAGTGTATACAGTGGCTTTGACCGAGGCAGGACTCTTGGCAGTTTTGTAAATGACAGGGTTCTTAGAGGACTTGGACAGGGCAGAGCTCTTAACGTCCTTGATCAGGTTCTCAGCAACCTTGCGTTTGGGTTACGTGAGTGGTCAGGACAATGTCTGAGCTTATCCACCACTAGCAGTCTCAGATACACAAGCGTGAGGATTGGGCTGATTAGTGGAGGTACATTAGTGGAACTCCCAGAAATGACCAGGATGGACACCTTAGATGAGCTGGCAACAGACCGTTGACAGGCACCAGCACAGGTTGCTTGCAGACCCTATTAACTCCTTCATACACGTGGTACTTACTTTATATTAGCTGTCTATAACTATTCCAGACAGTAATGTGGAGGTCGGGTATCAAACGTAATTATTAAGACGTCTCTATGATTTTAGTCCTGTCCAAACCTATCATGCCAGTTTTTTTTCTTTAATGGAATGTTCATTCCAGTGTCTGGAAAGGTTATGTCATCTTTTACCTTCTATAAAATGAGCTGTAGATATGACTCTAGGTAATATGTCGAATGCAAATTGACATAGTGGTAAAGATTCCAGTGGGAAAAGAGCTTGCACTGAAGTCAGTACACTGAAGTACAGATATGTGATGGGCATGTAGCCTACTAATTATCATACACAACTTGCATGCCTCTATTACAATAAGTGGGTTATAATAACGTGCAAAGAACTATTTTACCTTTAACACTTTCTAGCAGTTCACTGGCGTTCCATTCCACCCCCGACTTATCAGACATTTTCAATAAGTATAAACAAATGAATTATTTATCGATGCAAGTCTGTTATTAGATTAATCAGGACACTGTTGGGTTTCTGTGTGAAGAGTATCAGGACTCTGTCATGTACATAGACATAAAAAAGAATTATAGTACATGGAGTGAAAGAAAGATATCTATAAAGGTTGCTGTATATTTCACAGTGGTCTGTTTGTCTCACAGAGGCTCAATCCAATGCTGCTCTCTATGAGTCTCCCTATGTGGAACTATCTGCATCTCTGGACCATGGCACCACAGAGCTTCTGGAGATGGTTGTGCGGGCAGCACGAGGAGAAAGCCTGGGGTCCTTGGGGGTCGGCGGGGCCGAGGGAGCGACGGGAGGTCGCAGTGAGAGCCTGGGCACACGGGCTAAGCGATTCCTTTCCAACCTTGTACCACGCTATCCCCGGGAAAAAGAGCGTGATGGCATAAAGTTCTTCAGGCAGAAATCTCGCTCCTGTCACGATCTTGGAGCTTTGTGAGTCATAGATAGATTGAGAGGGTGAAAAACAGAGACAAGGTAAGAATGAGCAGGAGAGGATTAAGATTGGCAGTGAAGAAATGAAGGACCAGAGCCTGCACAGAAAAAAAACAAGAGTAATAGAAAGGTATATGGGATTTCATGAAATAGTCTATATTTAAGAAGTACAGAAAGAGAATGACAAGAATAATAATAATAATAAAAGCCTTAATAATAGTTAAGGCCAGGTATAGCATTTGATACAGTTAAAACTGTAGATCTTTGAGTGAACAAATGTAGTTTGCATGCTCCACTATTTAAAAAAAAAGTTTCACTCAAATAGTATAGACAATCCAGTTACTGTGAGTATTTGTGGTATCCTGCTATATTTGTGTATCTTAAACTAAATTGTTACAAGAAATACAATTGAAAACTCCAGTAACCTGGGGAAATCAGTTTTCTGTTCAAACGGTAGAACGGTTTTCACAGATTGCAATCACATTACTGACTGTGCCACTGAAATTGTATGTACAAGAACTTGAACCTTTACTTTGATAAACCCCCAAAGGTCCATTCTCCATTACTGAGAGGTCCATTAAAAGTATTTCACAAACTCAAGCTTTCTGTGCCATCATTTAAATGTCAACATCACCAAGCTTGATCAGCAATCAGCACTTTTTTTTTATAACATGCAACCAGTCGACTAAGATCTAGCGTTACTAAAGTGATCATCCAATAACAAAGTTCTCTTTCAAACAATCGCTCGGTATCTCACTATGGGAAACGCCTCAGGCGTGATGGACTATGGAAGCACCAATTACACCACGTCTGTCTGAAGGACGGACCAATCACAGCTCATGACAAGGAGCCCACCCCCTTCAGCTCTGATCCCCGAAAAGGCATTCTTATTCTCTTCCCCATGAAGACTGTCCATAAACCTAGGCTGTACTGCTTCAGTTCACAAACGTACCGTCAAGGTTGACGTTGCCGTATGCAGTGCAGTTAAAATCTGTTGTGGATTCTGTGCACGTTACTGAGCTTCTCAACTTCACTTTCATTAGCAGTGTCCCTTATCATAGCTAACGCGTTAAGGTGAGCTAAGTTTATTGGATAGTCTGACTCACCGTGTCGGTGTCAAAGGTTGCCGCGGAGAAAGGGAAAGATGCCCCCTCACGCTCATCAACACCATGTGGATTTATGATCTCAGGCAGGGATCCGCATCCGATGTGTATTGCATGCATGGGTGTCAAGCATGCTCAGGCTGTGCTGGTGGATGCAGAAAGTTGTGCACACTGTTGTGTAATGCCAGCCAGGATTTTTGGAAAGAAGGCTTCAGGTGACTGCATCTTCTAAAGACGATTCGTTTCTCTCTACTATCCATCCTTCAGCTAAGGGGGTCCAACCCTCTCCCCCACGGGATCTTTCTTCGTGGGGGGATATTATATTTTTGGAGTACTCTGAGTTTATGCCTCTTTTCGACCAGCAGCTGCTTGTGCCAGGCGATGAGATGGAGAGAGATGAGGAGGAGGATGAGGAGATGTTAGCTTGCTTCCTTCAAGATGAGCTGGATGATGAGGAGGATGATGCTATCCTGTCTGCAGCCCAAGCGTCCAGGCCCACGAGCGTGCAAAGTGGTGGCTTAGCGTCGACGGTGGTGGGTTGTGACCTAGTGGAGGTTTGTAAGCGTGCGGCAGCTAAGCTTGGTATCGCTTGGCCTGGGGATCCAGGAGTTAAATGGGATATCTTTGATGGGAAAAGGCTCCCTTCTCGCCTTCCCCTGGCGAAACAACTGTTTCCCGCTTTGCTGCCGTGTGTAGCAGAAATGAAACGATCCTGGGATAAACCCTTTTCTCATCGCGTGCCCGGCAAGGGCTACTTGACGCTCGATGTGAGCGAGATGGAGGGGCTTGGGCTCTCCTACCCTCCCACGGTCGAACAGTCAGTGGCTCACCACCTGCATCCAAACAGGTGGACTACTCTCTCATCTTCCAGTCCCTCCCTCCCTTGGAAAATGGAATGCTTCCACATACAAGAAACTATATAAAACACCAGCATTGGCGATGTGGGCACTTAACGTCACTTCACTGTTGATGGCCTATCAAACAGAATTAATGGAGGAGCTGGGCACTCAGCTGGATGTTGGCAATCCAAACCCGGCGGTCTGGAAGGAGATCTCTAACATAACAGACCTCAATCTACGCACCTTACATGGTGTGGTGCAAAGCTTCAGCTGTACTATGGCTCTCACCGTTGAGGGCGAGAGGTCCCTTTAGATTAATCTCTCGAGAAATCTCTTGAGCATCATTAGCTTTGAATGCTAATCCATGGGGAAAGCAGTCATTCACGGTGGCGGCTGCAAAGTCTAGGTCCACTAACCCTTCCAACAAAATGAAGAGGGATACCTAGGACGCAATCTCTTCATGGGAGGGACGGACACCACCTAGGGTTTCCTGTGATGTCCTCTCCCATGTCCACCATGTCTGCTCCCCCACCCATAAAGAAGTGGAGGATGTGGAGTTTGGGCGAAAAAATGGTTCTAAATTATGCTCAGGCCAGTTCAGCTCCCCCTCAACACACAGTGTTCTGTGGATTGCTGACAGCAATACCACAAGTTCAAGTGCAGGAAACTCAACCACCAAAAGAATGTGGTCTGATGGTTACAAGTACAAGGCGTCTGTGTCGTCATCAGCACCTTGCGCGCAGAATGAGAATATCCTCAGAATGCGTAATGGCTCTTCATCAGTGGAGAAACCCCTGTGTATTCCAGACAGGGGTTCTGCTGAAGAGTGTGTCTCTCAGAAAAGTAGTGACAATGGATACATCCCTGACGGGCTGGGGGGCTGTTTTTCAGGGCAGATCGGTAAATGGTTGCTAGAAGTCCCAGCTTCCCAAACTTCACAAGTCTTTTGGAGTTGATAGCAGTCTTTCTGGCCCTAAAACATTTTCTCCCATTCTTGAAAGGGTTTCATGTTCTGGTCCAGACAGGCAACACGACGGTGGTGGCATATATCAGTCACCAAGGGGGAACGCATTCGTTCCAATTGCACAGTCTAGCTCGCGAGCTGAATTTTAGTCTGGATGACAGCAAGGTTACGTTGCTGCCTGGCCTGCCTTTTGTTCCCAAAGTCAGTGATTCAGCTTATAACTGCTCTGCTTTGGACTTGTGTGCCTTTTACCCCCTCCTTTTTCTCATTTACACACACTCGGGAGCATGAATAGGATACGAATATTTTTCCAAATTGACCGCATTTACACGAATAGCAAAATTTATGTAGATGTTCTTCCTGTTTAAAAAAGAAATCAGCTGATAATTAAGGCCCAGTATGTCAGTCTCATAGACATTATCAGAATTGAGTAAGTTACTTTAAAAAGGTAATTATTTACTAATTTCTAATTACATTTTCAAAGTTGTATTTAAATTACTGACTAATTACTCTGTCTGAAAAGTAATTGCATTGCTCATTAAAATACTTCTCAACCTTGCTCAGGTGCTTCAGTAGTGCTTTGGAGAGAGGCAGATAGTGTTTCTTCGTAACTTACATAACCTGAATTTAGTGTTCAGGGCATAACTTATATTTTACCATGATGTTCTTGTCTACATGTGTTAACAACAAAAACTTAATGGGTATATTTCCATTTAGCAAAACAGCCACATGAATGACTTCACAGCCACCTGGCACAAACTTGCGTGCACACATGTAAGCCTACAGCTAACAAATTTAAAGGGGCCGGGTTAAATTAGAAAACAGATGTTGTCTTTAGATGATAAATTTAGATTTTATATTCAGTACAGTGTGTAATGCAAGTACATCATAAGTAACTGTAAGCAAATTACTTAAAAATGAAGAGTAATCCCTTACTTTACTTTTTTTCAGAGGAAAAGTAATTTAATTACACCCAACACTGGTCATTAGTCATACTAATAGCATTATATCAGTATTGGCCATTAGAAAGACGCTCATTTAGCAGCACTATTTAATGTTCCTAAATATAAACCTGTCATCATATCACCCTGAAGCCTATTGTAGTGCAGAGAGGATCTTTTTTGTTTTTTAGAGGGGTAGATGCTCAAAACTGAAAGAGAACATGGTTCTTTTGTTCCTACCACTTTTTATCAGTAAATATCGGCTGGAGTTACTCTAGTTACGCAGGATTCCATGTTTCTTTCTGAATTACAGCAACTCCAGATTTCTAAACAGGAACCATTATGGCTTCTGTAGCCGATCCTCTGTCGCACCTTATCGATTACACTGTGTATGTCATTAGTTATATGGCTAGAAATGGTAGAATATTCCATTTCTATCTGTCCATTTGCTGTACTGCTTATCCTATACAGGGTCATGTCGAGCCTGGAGCCCATCTCAGGGGACACCTTAGATCGCAGGGCACATTCACACTCTATGGATTTTTTTTGGAAATGACAATCAGATTAAAACACATGTTTTTGGACTGAGCGAGGAAACCAGAGTACAGAGAGGAAAGTCCCTGAGGCACAGGGAGAACTTGCAAGCTTTGCGCACACAGGGTGGAGGCAGGAATCCCCAAATCCAACCCCAGAGGTGTGAGGCAAATGTGCTAACCACTAAGCCACCATGCCCCCTGGCAGAATTTTCACAGATTTTTATATATATATACAT
>JANDJT010000102.1:31162211-31187687 GCA_024331685.1 Stegophilus panzeri | reverse complement strand
ATTTCTGGCTTAGAAGAATCTTGAGGCTTGGCATAGATATATCTTTCATGTCCATCCTCTGCTTGTCTGTTTATATAAAACAGAACTGAAATTAAGCTCAGGGTTAAAAGAAAATAGTAAGTATACTTGAACTTGGCCATTTCATCTGGTAGGAGAGTGAGTCTGAGCATTATGAACAATTCTGAACTGAAGTTACTCAAGTAAGGGTGGAGTTAATTTGTCAGATGACTCCTTTTTTTTTTTTTTTTTTTTTTTTAGAGCTGTTTGTCATTTCTCACGCAGTTTCTACTCGTGACCGTAAAGCAATTACGAACTGACAGCATTACCAGGGTCTGAAATATGTCCACAACCATACGACTGATGATAAAGACTGCCACTGTCATTGTGAGCAGAAATGTACACAAGCAGTATAATATACAGATTGCAGTATTTGGGGTCAGAAAATGCTATTTATTTTCTCTGGAAAAAAACAACACATTTATCAATTAAGAATATATATAGATGAGTCTATTAAACCTATTCCTTGACTTTACTCATTTGAAGTTATACTATTGTCAGAAACTTTTTTCAAGCAGTTATTTCTAGAACGAAGCAAAAATATATATCTGCCATTAGAATAAGCCAATTTTAAGCTTAAAATATCTAGAAACATGCATTATGGGTTTAGATTTGTTATATAATAATTTCATAATGAAGAAATATTTTCCTTTATTCAATATATCTCTACTTGCTATGAAATCTTTTTTTTTTTTGTGAAATAAATAGTCTGCTGCTTTAATTTTTTTGGCCACATATCACCCAGTGTCAAGATGGAGCAATAAAGCATTCGCAGAAAGCAAGCTTCTGGCATCCCCTTGTGGGGAAAACTTTCCCTCTGCAGAGATCACACAGCATCTCTAGATATTAAATTCTAATCTTTGTGGCTGTTAGCTTAAAAAAAAAAATAGAAAAAGAAAAAGAAAAAAAAAGCATGATATCTGCCCTTAAATTTTAGCCAAACAATTGTCGAATTTGGTTCAAAATGTCTTTTTTTTTTTTTATGTAGAAAATGCAAGGCTGAGACATGTAGTCTATTGACCTGTCCTCTCAAGAAAGTAATGCATGTGGTCTATGCTCTCCACCTTCCTCCAAGTTTGATGTAATTAAAAACCTCAGGTAGATATTTTTTATTTGTACCACAGTGCTGTTAAATTCTTAAATCTAATTGGTCACAAAAGCGTTGATTTTCTATAACAGCAGCTCTGAGAGTAGTGCTGACTAATTACAGGTTTATATTAATGTGCTTGTTCTAATATGTTAACATTTCTATAGTAACCTTCACAGGGACTTCTATGATGGATGCTCAACATAATCAAAGACATAATGAATGTGCTTTTTGTGGTTTGCCATGGCTGTGGTTTAAAAACACTTTTTAAAGATCTGATAAAGAATAAAGAGAATCAGGTAAGGGAAAGCTATTTAAAGCTGCTAGCATGTAAGTGAGGACATGAACTAGCTTCTTTTGTGGACATAAGAAGTATGTAACCAACAGTTAAGTCTCTCTAATAAAAATTTAATATTTGGAGGTGTTGGAAAACTTGCTGTTGTAAAAAAAAAAATAGGAATAATAAACTTCAGGACACACACACACACACACACACACACACACACACACACACACACACTTCCATATGTGGTAGCTAACACAGGAAGTTGGATAACAAGTGTTATTAGTTCAATTTGCATATCCAATATGATACAGCAATAAGTGACAAAATGGAGCTTGAAAAGTGATGGCAGAGGAAGACCCAGCATGTTTAGCATGGCCCTTTTGGGAAGAGAGATATTAAGACAATTTTAGCACAAAACAGAACATTGCACTAAGAACTCTTTACACCAAGATGCATCACCTGCAAACTTATCTGGCTAAAGCATCAGCAGTGAAGGCAAGAGCTTGAGAGAGAAGATTAACTTTGGCATCCAGGTCAATGAGCCACTGCCACTGTTCTCCCATCAGCTGACCATGTGCTGTAAGTGCATGCCATCAGTCAGGGTCTCTACTGCACCCATGTTATCATCAAAATAATCCATCATGAACTGGAGGACTGAGTCCGCAAAAAAAAAGCAGTAAAGAGTCTTTTCAATGAAAGATAGACAACAATCCAAAACATCAATCAAAAAAGGGGTACAGGTCAGGCAACCAACAAACAGAACACACTGTGCAATAGACAGGACACAAAACCAAAAAGCCAGGTATCTAGAGAAACATTGCACACTGTTAAACACCTTGATAACTGACTAACTGGCTGGCTAGCTGGCAGGCAGGCAGGTAGGCAGACCATTTTACTTCACAGAGTTCTTGAGGGTGAGAGTTTCTTTTAAAGTGTGTGTATGAGTGCGTGTGATTGGGAACAGGTGTGTGTGATCAAAAGTTCGGTGATTGGGACCGGGTATTGGCAGTGGGTTCTGGGAAGTGGAGTTTGTGGATTGCGTGGTCTTGACAGAGTGGGTTTTTCATACTTGTCTTTTTATTTTTACTCAACTTTTTGGATGTTGCACCACAGTTATTTATTTTTCTGTCTCCACCTATTAAGTCAAATTTTACTCACAGGTTCTAGCAGCTACCAGAGGCCGTGGTTTGGTGGATTCTTTTAGTCTGTAAAACCCAAGTTGGTCTACCAGCTACCGATTACCAAAAAACAAACAAAACTGGTGGTCTTTACCAATTGGTAACTTGTTTTCCAGTTCCTTATTACTAGAGTAAATGGAATAATTTAGGATCTTAAAATGTCTAACTTCTGCCATACTGCTGTTATTTTCTTACAATAACTGGTCTAAAAGTTAGTGGTAATTCAGAAACTCTTTCCTTTTTTAATGAGCATTTACCAGCAGCTGGTAACTGGTCAGACTAAGATGGATTTTTCAGGAAGATTATTTTAATAGAGTATACACTATATTTAGGTTTTTAGATACCTGACCATCACACCTACATGTGTGTCTTCCCAAAACTGCTGCCCCAATGTTGGAAGCACACAGTTGTGTCTTTGTATGCTGTAGAATTACAATTTCCCTTCGCTGGAATTAAGGAGTTGAGGCCAAACCTGTTCCAGCATGACAATTCCCCGTGTATCAAGCAAGCTGCACAAACAGTTGGTTTGCCAAGACTGGAAGAACTCGAGTATTCTGCACAGATCCCTGACCTCACCCCCATTGAACATCTACTTTTGTGCTTGGAACTAAAATTCCTGCCTTCTCGCCCAACATCACTGCATGACCTCACTAATGCTCTTGTGGTTGAATGACCCCACAGCCATGCTTCAAAATCTAGTGGAAAGCCTTCCCAATAGAATTGAGGGTATTATAACAGCAAAGAGGGAATAAATCTGGAATGGGATGTTGGGCAGTGGTGGCTTGACGGTTACTGATCGGAAGATCAGGAGTTCAATCCCCGGTGCAGCCAAGCTGCCACTGTTGGGCCCTTGAGCAAGGCCCTTAACCCCCTCTACTCCAGGGGTGCTGTATCATGGCTGACCCTGCGCTCTGACCCCAACTTCCTGGTATGCTGGGGTATGTGAAGAAAAGAATTTCACAGTGCTGTAATGTACAGGTGACCAATAAAGACTCATTATTATTATTATAAAAAGCACATATGAATGTGGTGGTCAGGTGTCCACAAACTACTATGGTGTATACGAAATTTCTGGATTAAAATAAAAATTACAACAACAAAAAATGTACACATTACCTGACCAAATATTATTAAGTTATATTAATATTTCCCACCAGTAGTATTAAGTATGTAAACAGCATTTCTGGAACTAGTCAATACAATATTTTTAATTATTCATTAACGTAACTGACCGAAGAGTGATGAAATGTAGTCATTCAGACATTTTTGTTCTTATTGTAAGTAAAATGCTGACTTTTTTTTCTCTTGAAATGTGACTTATTGACGCCGTGTCGCTGCTCGGCACTTGGTCAGCTTTCCCTCAGCAATATCGGTGTGGCTCAGAGAGACACAAACAGCCTCAATCGGCAACAACATGGAATAAACATGGCTCACAAGAAGAGCGTTTTTATCGAAGGTCAGTAGTTACTGTACCTAAATATCACTCCAGACATATCTAATGAGCTACACATAGTTTGTTGTTGTGTTCCAGGAGAAACGTATATGCATTTTTTATACGGTCCGGTGTTGGGCTGTTTTGTCTGTAAGGCTAGCTGTACGTGGAGCTAGCATTAGCATGCTAAGCTAACGTGTATGCATATGCTAGCTCGGCTAATCAGCGGGGTGGCCATTGATTGTTTGCGTTCAGCTTTCTTACTAACTACAGCTCAGAAAGGTGCATCCGTTCCCACAAATGTGAACAACGCAGATTATGTGACACGTACCCTTTGAATGCACCACTATTTCCCAGGTGAAGTACCGCTTGTTTCGTTTTGGATTTATTTTATATTTATTTATTATTTGAAAACGCCTGAGGTCCAGGCTATGACAGTTATCCAGCTAGCTTCCATACAGTGCTAGTGCTCTTGCTGGACTTCCTCGCTAAGATGAACACACATGCACGAATAAATCTTCTTTAAAAAAAGAAAAAAGAAAGAAAGAAAGAGAAATAATAAGGCGAATTCTCATCTCATTGCTAATTTTAAAAACAAGAAAACAAACAAACAAAAAAAAAACAACACCCCCCCAGCAAGTAGATTAGCTAAGTGCTGGATATCAAGCTAAAGCTAGCTCCCAATCAGCTGTAATAAAGGCCTAGTAGCTAGGAATGTAGATAAAGCGCCACACAAAACACCGAAAAGATGTATTTATTAAAATGTGCTCTAGCTTAAATGTCATTTAATGCATGTCGCGTTGTGTTTTAATGTTTTAAATATAGTAATATGTTTCTATGTGTATTATTTAAGGTCCAGTAACTTGGCATGGATGGATGGCTAACTAGCTGTAGCTTTGTCTGCACTCCATAAGCCGGTCATCTAATATCAAAAAAAATTTTCAAAAACTTTTTTTTCTTTAAACATGCTTTATATACCTGCTCTAGTTTAATCTGCCAGTGTTATACTAGTAATCACCACTTCTGATGCTTTCTTTAATGCGCCTTTGCGCTGCTCCTTAGCTAAAGTCTACAGAGATGTTGGTCATATTTGGTCTCTTTAGATGTTCAGTTGTTGTATTTTCCTGAGAATTGCACTGATCCTTAGATTGAGACAAGTCAGGACAAAGAACTGGGATGTGACATCTCTGTACATGTGCCCTGATGAGACATTTAGTGGAAGAAATTGGTTTTTAAAAATGTCTTTGAGTCCTGTACTATATTGGGATGTCATGCATTGGGCCTGGTACACTAGTAGTGAGAATGCTCTATCACCCTAATAATAATAATAATAATAATAATAATATGGTCAGAGATGGTCTTGTGTCCAATAATGGACAGAGAAAAAAGAGGAGATGTGGACTAATCAGAAGTCTGCTTGCTCTGGATAAGCAGATTTCGTGTCTGCGCTATTACTTTTTTTAGTGTTTCAGAGTGTCCCAAATTATCTGAAGGAGGGGAAAAAAACCTACTCCTTTTTGACTTATGCAAACATTTTCATTCTGTTTAAACATAATGATACCTCAGTGCTGAAACTAGCTTCTGAATCCCACCTCCTGCTGAACCACACACATCGGTCGATGAGTATTCGGGCTGTCTGTAGTAACAGTTTTTACTGCACATGACTAACTAATAGTGGATCTAATTTATCAATCTTTTAGTAAAGTTATGTAGATGTTCTTAATACTAATATAGCCTTCAGTGACTATATATACCATAGATACGTACATGGAGATATATAGCCCCAAACGGTGAAGTGTACAGTTCAGTCTATATATCCCAATACCCAAGTTTCCATTCACTTTTCCACTTTTCTGTTATCGACAAAGTGAAAGCACGTCAAAAAACAGTGCGCAAAATTAGCTGTCCCGATAAACTGGTGTGTATGGACGTCATCTTTTAAAAAAAAAAAAAAAAAAAAACCACATACATTGTCATATAAGTTTTGGTTTTACGCAAAAGAAATCTGCCCTTGAGCTGTTTCCATACACAGTGTTGTGTATATCGCAAATTGTGTACCTCAGAGCTTTGTGAAATGGAGGCTGTATTGAGACAGTTCATTGAAATTGGTGAGCTTACTGTCCTTTTAATTTCACAAGTAACAAGCAAGTTTATTAAATATGAAGAGACGACATCAGAACGGAGCGGTCGGTCGTCTGACGGGGCTCAGAGTAACGGCCCTTATGTGAAGAAGCCCATGGGTCTGGGAGGTAGTGGTGGAGAGACACTTCACAGAAAGTCTCTGGCTGCAACATTTTAGGATGTCACGGCCCACGTTTGAGATGTGCCAATTAATTGGTCCTGATGTTGCGCAGGTTGCCACCGACCCGAAAGTGGATTGCAATCCCCCTGTTCAAGCTGGCAACCTGTGCTGAGTACAGAGTAGTGGGGGGAGCTTTCAGGGTTAGCAAAACGACAGTCAATCGATGTGTATATGCTGTGCTAAAGAAAATTCCTTGGTACATGTTTAGGTGTGCTGGATGGCACAAACAGTGTTTTACTCCCAGCAGATGGATAAATTCTGTCGTGTGACACTTTTTGTGTTTTTTGTTTATTTTTTTTCTGTAAAAAAACAGTCCTTGGATAGAAGCGTAGCTATTGTCAATATACGATGGCATAATGCGATATATTATCTGACTTCTGGTCCTGAATGCTTGCTTGTGTTTGGATGGGCCTCCCTACAGGCCACTGTAGTTCCTGGGGGCGGAGCTTTGTGAACATGGGTGGGAATGGCTGGAAGTCTATTTTACACTACTGTTAAAAAAAAAAAAAAAAAAAAAAAAAGTAGTGTAAGTAGGTGGGCTACAGGTAATCCAGGGTTGAGATGTAGGGTTAGCTAGCTGCGCAATCAAAATAAACGTGTTGTGTATTGAATAAAACACTTGGGGCCATACTGTTATAGGAAAACAATCAACAATTAGGTGGAGTTTGTTTATTTATTTTTATTAGTTTACTTATGTTGAATGTAAAAAGTTGATCACACGTGCTGTCTGTTTTTCTCTCTCTCGAAGAGAGGGGAAACAAAACCAAAAAAATACTCTGAATGAATGAGTTTCTGTTTCAGATTTGTAAAATTGTTAAATAAATGTCTCCTCAAAGGATACTTCACCAGATCAACAATTGCAGACATTTTTAATGTTTACGTGGGTTATCCACTATCTAAAGCTGGAGCAACAGTGACATATTAGCATTAGGCAAAACCTGTGATTTGAAGCAACAGCTACTGACCAATCAGATTTGAGAATTTAGCAGCGCTTGTATATATAAAAAAAAAAAAAAAAAAACCCCCAAAAACATGGGCATCCTTTAAAAGGACAAAGATATAGTCGTCATATATGTAGATATAGATAGATAGATCGATTATGCATATAGATACACACGCACATGTACATACACATGCATATAGAAGACGACTGCTTTTGATTAACAAATCAAACTGAGATGCCATCTGTGCTCATTTTCTACTTAACAACCAAATCATGTGGTTAGACATATAAAGTGCACCTCAGTGTGTGTGGGCTTTCACCGTAGCTCTGCAAGTCTGTGCCCTTATTTTGCCGTTATGATATTCATCTTTTCTGTATCTGTCTAAGCTCTCGATAGATCAGAAGCCAGCAGAGATGGAGGGTTCAAGCAGAGCTGGAGTTTTTCCCTCTCCGCTGCCCATCAAGAGGAGAGGAGGAACGAGTAAGCACTTGTTTCAGTGTTCAGGGCTGCCGGAGCTTCACTCAGTAAACGCACACGCACGAGAATGAAGCTGCAATGTCAGGACAGTTTCCACACTAATGTCGCCATATTGGGTTTGGGGGGGTTGGGAGGGTGGTGGTGTTGGAGGGGGGGTTGTCAGAGTGATGTGTATGTGTTAAGCTCAGTTTGCAAATATGGATGAATGTCGTGGACCTATTTGTTCATACAGTACAGCTATTCCAAATATTCAGCTCCTTATTTAAACGTGAACATTAATACTTCAGATGTTTATTAGAGCCATAGAGTGTTTTATTCCTGAACTTTCCACCAGAAGAAAAAATAGGTCACAAGTTGTCATTATACTTTGATATTAGATAAAGAAATCATGAACCAGCGATTTAAATCATGTAAATCAACTTCCGACCGTAACTGTAAATGGGGGGGGGGACCCTTCTGAATGCAGGTTACTGATGAACTTCACATCTAGTCTAAACTAAGTCAAACTAAGTATTTTTTTATGCACACAAACACACAAGGCGTTTAGAGTCAATATAGTACCTGTCAGTACACAACAACAGACGGAAGACTTTACGCTGCTTCAGTACGCAGTTTACTGAATGGCATCAAATACTGTATATGTTGACCATGTGTGTGTGCGTGCAGGCAGCTGCTGCGCAAGCGACATTGTTCACATGCTCGCCTGCATATCCTGTATTCATCTAGAGCAGGGCTGTCCAATCTTATCCGGAAAGGGCCGGTGTGGGTGCAGGTTTTCATTCCAACCAATCAGAAGCCAAACCTGAGTCTATTGGAAGTCAAGATCAACTGATTAAACAGGTGGAATCAGGTGTGGCTCCTGTTTGGTTGGAATGGAAACCTGCACCCACGCCGGCCCTTTGCAGATAAGATTGGACACCCCTGCTATAGAGGATTAAATGCAGCACTCACTAGATGGCACATCAGAGCCAAGACATCCGTGTGCATCTGGTTTCAAATTGTGATGTTTAATTTAACGTTCAACACAATGACGAGCTCAGTTTCTCTTTAAACCTTTCTGCTGTCATTGTGATTGTTGTCATGACCACTGTACATTCAAAACTGTTTACTAATCTCGAAAATGCTCAAAACTGAGCTTTCAGTACGTTTAAGAGGTTTTTAAAATTCAACCATGAGTCGTAATAGGAAAACCGTTTTAAAGTGTTTAGTCGTCAGTAACGGTCTAGAACAATATACAAGTATGCGATTTGAGCACAACATTAGTTTCTTTATTCGGTCGGATTAGTCAGTACGTTTACATGGACAACAATAATCCGATATTAACCCGATTAAGACAATACTATGATTAAGAAACTAGCATGTAAACAGAGATTATTGATGACCTTAATCCGACTAAAGTCATACTTGAAGAAAACACAAATGGAATTAAGGCGTGTGGAGTATTCCTGTTTTAGTCGCATTATCGAGGTGTATTACAGACATGTACACACCTTAATCACACTATTAACGTCGTGTGAGTTTTCACCGCGTTGTGCGACAGGACACGATCACACACGGCAGCGCTCAACCGTTTTACGGTAAACGAGAGCACGGCTGCGTCCCAAACCCCAAACTTGCCTACTATAACTATATATAGGCTAGTAGGCAAAATACATGTATTTCAGTTACTGTATAGTAGGTAAGTACGCGGTTTGGGACGCAGCCCATGGCTTCAAGTGGTTGTCTATTTGCACGTATAACATGATAAATAATTAACTGCGCTTGGAACACCCAAAACTGTATACGGTGCCCTAACAAAGACGAACTGTATGTTGATGCGTGAAATTTTGGAGGGAACGTCAGACAGCGTGGCGTGGGGACGTAATGACGTGCTGTTAATCGATCTATGTTCTATAACATGCAAAACCTGAACATGAAAGGAGTATTCTAAAAGCGACTCATGTAAACACCTTAATCACAATATTGTCTTATTCAGAATAAGGTCAATAATTAGTTTATTGCTGTCCATGTAAACATAGTCGGTGTCACATGGTTTTATACAGCCTCAGTTCTTAACATTGGCATTGCACCACACAGATGAGTCACGACCGCAGGATATGCACGGCAGCCATCTTGCTTCCACGTCGTTAACAGCAAGTATAAATCTGCTCATGCTCCCCCACACTGACCTTCAACAGACCATCATGAGCCAGTTAGATATGGGCCAATGTTTCCTCATGCTGTGGTGTGTGCAGCAGATTCTTCAGCAAATTAAGCACCGTCTCTGTGGCTTATTTCACTCATGTCTGCCCGTGTTTGCTCCTCAGTCCTTCCCTGGTGACCATGGATCAAGTGGGTGGGCAGCAGGAACTTTCCCCTGAAGGGGTGAAGGTATTCACATGCACTTAATATTGTGTGCTGTTTTTCTCCTTAACCCTCCTGTCCTTTTTTTTTTTTTTTTTTGCTTTGTCCCAAGCTCTATCGGTTAGGTCCTCCCTACCTCTATACTTACTCCTACTGGAATTATTATAGCTTTGTACCTTATCTTCTGACGGTTTCCATGAGGAAGGCGATTATTCTGCTGATGATAGTAACAGATTTTTCCTCCACCTCTGAGCTGTTTTTTTTTTTTTTTTTTAAGAAGGAAGGTAATATTATCTCATATATAAATATACCCCAGGTGCATGAAAGCTGGTTATAATAAATGTATTCATATGCAATATTTTCCCCTGCTCTGCCTGGAATTGTTGTTCTCCCGTTGTTCATGGTACAATAACCTTTAAATATCGTGGTTAATATAACAGAAACCGAAACGAAACAAAAAGAACAAATCCTCCTAATTCTTCTGGACATATAAGTATTGTTCCTGGAGGAGATCTGTAGTAATATTTTGCAGTTATTTTCCATGCGTCCATCCGAGATTCTCCTCCTTCCTGTTTGAAGTATATTTTAAAGGTATTTGAGGCATACAAATGAATAACATATTAAAGATTAAGCTTGTTTGGTGGCAGAGGTTATCCCCTGTCCAGTTCTACTTGTTAATATAATGTTTGACTTTTATTATAACCACTTGTTTTTATCTTACCAAAAACCTGTCTCAACTTTTGGTTTTTTTTCTGTTCTGCTTTTAAACTCTGCCAGTTTTTGTTTTGTTTCGGTTTCGAAAGTTTGTTCCCCCCCCAACACAGGACGCATCAAAATCTTTACCGAAAAAGTTTTTTGAAGACGGCATTTCCATAAAATTCATTGCATCAGCAGAATTTGGTCGTTATAAATTTAAGTGTAGAGTAGCTGTGAGGAAAAGTGGTGTGCTAAGAGAACGGAGTCACAGTGTTTTGTAATACTCAGAGATTAGGTAGCTGCGAGACTGGCACCGTAACAACCCTACTGTCATTCCTAGCACATTCCTCCATCATGCTTACACACGCTGACGTTCTTCTTTATTATTTTTTTTCTTTCTCTCTCAGCAGGCGCCCCCTCTGAGGCACTTTGACCTCATGGAGCCTATGAAGACGTACGAACGGCGGCCAAATCATTTCAAGTCCCTGACCAGAATGGGAACGGGCAAGCCCAGGTATCGGCTCCATGTGCAGTGTGATCAGAGGGTTAATGCTGTTTAAGTGGTTTGTCGGCACAGAGCTGTAATTTAAGAAGCTGGCTAAGTACTGGAAGTATTCCATCTAGGTTTACAAATCAATATCGTTAATGACTGTGTATTATGCTTTATTATTTAACTTATTAATGATTTATTGGCTTTGCCTGGTGAAGTGATCGCACAGTCTTGTCAGTTCTGCCCTGTAATGCTGGATCGGATCGGGCCTTGGATCAGATTTACCATATGTTTCAATCCAGTCTTTTTATGTCTTTTTAGGATGTAAATCCATCTGATGTTTACTGACATGAATGACCAAGAACCTGCTCTTAAACATAGGACACAATTTGTCTCAATGGCTGAAACTTTGACTCATATAGTTTAGCAACTTCAGTCACTAAGATGATGAATAATGTGGAGTTTTAGTGGCATCCCTTGGATTAAGTGTAAAAATATGCCGAATTACAAACGCAAACGTTCTCCTGGGATTGCGTTTTACACAGCCTGAGTTTGGCATTTCCTGCTATATTTATTTCTGACAAGTGAAATATTTTTTTCCTTTGAATGCATTCATACTAGAGGTAAAGTTATAGCTTGTTAAAGTCTGGTGTAGGGAAAAAAAAAGGAGAATTTAAAGCTTTCATTC
Organism: Stegophilus panzeri; assembly: GCA_024331685.1. Taxonomy (NCBI): domain Eukaryota; kingdom Metazoa; phylum Chordata; class Actinopteri; order Siluriformes; family Trichomycteridae; genus Stegophilus; species Stegophilus panzeri. The sequence continues at coordinate 31,175,707 of JANDJT010000102.1, read as the reverse complement.
CACTTCCGTTGGCGTCCAAGACGCCCTGCCTTCCTCTATGTTTGCATCCTGATCTAATCTGAAACATCATTACTGCCACGTATTAAAGAAATGACTTGTTCGCAATAGAAAATGAGTTCTCAGTTTGATTATCAGCATTTTAAAGACAGTCACAGCATTTTAATCACTCGCCCGATCTGTTCTCGCTAATGTCAGCGCTGAAATAATCACAGATGAATTCAGTCAGGTTAAATTCCTTTTATTGATCTACAACCCCAATTCTGAAAAAGCTGGGACAGTATGGGAAATGCGAATAAAAACATTTGTAAATGTACTTTGACTTTTATTTAAACGAAAAACGCAGAAAGACGAGATATTTGATGTTTTCCCTAATCAACTGCATAGTTTTTTTTTTTTTATTTTTTTATTTTTTTAGTTTTTTTTTTTTAGATAAACGTTTATTTTGAAGTTGATGCATGCATCATGTTCCAAAAAAAGTTGGGACAGGGGCAATTTAGGACTAATAGCGATGTGACAAGATAAGAAGGTGATGTGAAACAGGTGAGGCAATCGTCTAATCATAGTATATAAGGAGCCTCCAAAAAAGGCGTAGTCCTTCAAAAATAATCCAACACTTTGAGATCCATCAAAGAATAATCCAACACTTTGAGAACAACATTCCCCAAAGACAAATCGGTAGGATTTTGGGCATTTCACCTTCTACAGTGCACAATATCATTAAAAGATTCAAGGAATCCAGTCAGATCTCGGTGCGTGAAGGGCACGGCCGAAAACCACTTCTGAATGCACGTGATCTCCGATCCTTCAGACGTCACCGTCTTAAAAAACGTCATGAGTCTGTAATGGAGATCCTGACATGGGCTTGGGAATACTTTGGTAAACCTTTGTCAGTAAACACCATTCGCCGCTGCATCCACAGATGCAAGTTAAGGTTTTACTATGCGCAGCGTAGTATTTCTCCAGGCTCGGTCTCATCTGAGATGGACTGTAGCACAGTGGAATCGTGTTTTGTGGTCGGACGAGTCAACATTTCAAATTTTGGACAAAACAGACGTCGTGTTCTCCGGGCCAAAGAGCAAAAGAACGATCCAAGCTGTTATCAGCATCAGGTCCAAAAGCCAGCGTCTGTCATGGTATGGGGGTGTGTCAGTGCCCATGGCATGGAGAACTTGCACAGCTGTGAGGGCAGCATTAATGCAGAAAGATATGTACACATTTTGGAGCAACATGTGCTGCCATCCAGAGCAGGACAACGCCAAACCCCATTCTGCCCGGATTACAAGCGCATGGCTTCGTAAGCAGAGAGTGCGTGTGCTAGGATGGCCTGCTGCAGTCCTGACCTGTCTCCGATTGAGAACGTGTGCCGCATTATGAAGCGCAAAATAAGGCAACGAAGGGACCGTACAGTTGCCCAGCTGAAGAAATGCATAATGGATGAATGGGGGAAAATTCCTCTTGATAAACTTCACCAACTGGTGTCTTCACTCAGCGCCCAAACGCTTAAGTGTTCTTAAAAGAAAAGGTGATGGTACACAGTGCTAAACAGTCGACTGTCCCAACTTTTTTTGGAGTGTGTTGCAGTCATCAGATTTGAAATGAGTGTTTATTTTCGAAAATAAATGAAATTCACAAAGTCAAACATCAAATCATGTGTTAATGTGTTTTCAGTATAGTACAGGGTGAATTGAATTTTCAAATGATTCTTCTTGTTTGTTTCAAACAAACTTGTGTGAAGAACTGTTCACATGTTTCCCGAAATGCCCTGCATACACACGTTGATAGAAATACAACGTTATCTGTGCTGCAAGTAAGTTGCTGAGAGACGCTGTTACAGTATGAGCAGCAAGCCTGTGTCACAGTTTGCTCAGGAGGTTGGCAGTAAAGCGCTTCTGCTGCCTTTTGGCACTGCAGTTGGAGAAGATGCAGTTGGCTGGCTTCATGTGTGTTGGAGGAAGCGCATGTTAACCTTCACTCACCCTGGTTTGTAGCTGATAGGAGACAGCTGGATGGGTAGGAATTGGCAAAGATTATATATTCTGGGGACAATGCAAAAAAAATAACCACCACCTATCCAACAATAAGCTAGGATTTGATCCTCATTAACCTATAAGCTTACTGTGCTCTCATTTATTCAACGATTTCAGCTGAGCTCCCAGAGTTCTTTCTAAGAAATGGTATGTCATGTAAATAATGCAACACGATAAAACCAATTTATTATTGTGCACGTTTATTGTATTGGATTATTTATTTTCGTTGTTAACAGTGTAGTGTAAACAAGCTTTGATATTGTAGCCTGTGTACATCTGGTAAATGAAATCTAGTTTGGTGCAAATAAATAAAAAGTCCTGCAAGTAGCCTTTTCCCTGAACAGTTTTTGCTTTTACTATGGAAAAGATGACTAATTAACTCAGTCAACTATTTTTATTTTTTATTTATTTTATTTTTTTTTTAAATTATTGGTATGACCTTTTGAACATTTGAGAAAAAAAGTCTCCATTTTATTTTTTAAGTTGCTTTTTCAGCGCACGGTGGCTTTGTGGTTAGCACATTCGCCTCACACCTCCAGGGTCAGTGGTTCGTGCGGAGTTTGCATGTTCTCCCCGTGCTGTGGAGGTTTCCTCTGGGTACTCCGGTTTCTTCCCCCAGTCCAAAGACATGCATGGTAGGCTGATTGGTGTGTCCAAAGTGTCCGTAGTGTATGAATGTGTGTGTGATTGTGCCCTGTGATGAACTGGCACCCTGTCCAGGGTGTACCCCGCCTTGTGCCCGATGCTCCCTGGGATAGGCTCCAGGTTTACCCGTGACCCTGAAAAGGATTAAGCGGTATAGAAGATGGATGGATGGATGGATGGAAGTTGCTTTTTCAAACATGACATCGTTCCTAGTAAGGGAACATAGTGAGCATCGATGCTCCCTGGTTTTTGCAGTGCATTGTGGGATTTGTTTTGGGAGCGAAGTATTTCGCGATTGAAACAGCCCTTAAAATGGCCGACTCCATCATCAGTGCTGCTGAACTAGGGAGCTGGTCGAGATGCACCGGTAGTTAAAAAGACTACCCCAGTGGGAATTTCAACTCAAGGGGACGTTTTCTTGTCGGATGTTGGGAATTAGAAGTTGTGAGAATTACTCTCGCCAAACGCAGCATTAGCAGGCACTCAACCCTGAAATGTACTGGAATTAAAATGAATACTTGAGCTGTTGTTGGACTCAGCCCTGATGTATGTGCCTCACTCATATCGTTCCCAGTGAAGCCCCGCACGCGATGGCCATTTCCCCACTACCCAACAGAACCAATTATTTAATTATGAGTCCAGCGCCATCTCAAGGAGTGGTAGTTCAAGGAAGGCTGTTTCAACACACTCATCTCCCCTCTCCTGTTAGAAAGCCAGTCCAAAGGTACAGCACAGCAGATTGCATCCTATCTTTCTATTCACTCTTATATGATACTCTTGTGTGAACCAAGCGATCGTTGGTGATTTTATTTCACATATCAGTGACACATTCAGTTATGTACTGCTTTTAATTTGTTTAATGTTTACGTACGCATGTACTTTCTCCATTTTAAAGCAACCTTGACTTGAAAGAAAGGTAAGGCTCATGTGAAGCTTGTTTAGCCTGCCTCTCTGTGGTCTTCAGCAGCAGAATTGGCTGTTTAGGATGTCTTCGCTATCTCACAGTCTATAATGGATCCCTTTCATCCGTCTCTCGCATCACATGCATCTAACGATTTGTGTGTGGAAATGCACAGTAATAGTTTGCATGCCCTATGCAGCATTTCATGCGAAATTTCATCTTTGCGAGCCCACGTCGTGCATGTTAATTCGCATATGTCCCGAATTCCAATCGCATGCTCTCGTATCATCATATTGCATCACATTAAAGCTGTTTGTTTTTTGGCATGCTGTCTTTATAATCGTATTATATATTCATATATATAATGTGTGTGTATATGTGATTAAATGCTTATCCCTGTCATTGCAGATCTGACTTCACCACCCAAAGAGCAGAGCTAGACAAAATCATTCTCACCTGCCCAGAGATTTCAGGTTATCTATGTCTGTCTATCTATCTGTCTGTCTGTCTGTCTGCTTAAAAAAATGATCAATTAGAGATAGGAAATGGGGAGGAGGTATTGCATTCACAGCATTTCTTGTTTGCTGTGCATTCTTACAAAAATGCACATAAATGAAGAATAACAAAAAAAGGATAAACCTGGACCAATTGAATTTTTCACTTCTGCTTACTTTCAATAATAAAGTCACTTTCAGTAATATTGATAAATATATTTTTGATAGTATTTGTAATAAACCGGTTTCAACCAGTTTAGTCTTTTTTTTTTTTTTTTATTTCACTGCACTTCGTTGGACTCATTTGGACATTGACCTTTTAAAAAAAAAAAAAAACAACAACAAAAAAAAACATTATAATTGACTTTAATACTTGACTAAAATAGATTTTTTTTACAGTGTCTAATAAAACAAGGTGAGAATTTACAGCTAAGTATTTAAAAAAAAAAAAAAAATCTGATTAATTTCTTGTCTAAAACATGAGATACTGGAACGGTAAAGTAACTCGGTGGACTAGTGTTCGCCTTTGGGTGTGCGACTTAGACATTACACACGCAAAGCCATTCATCGGCTGCCAAGTCAGATCAGATTTGCATATGAACCAGGACGCCGGATTATTCCGTTGAAACACGTTAACTGGTTTATATAAAGTGCTTTATTCTCTTGCACCGACGGTACAGTCTGTCGGAGATCAATCCTGCGGTGAATCCTGCCTCGTCTCTGTAGCTGTTTGATTTGCCCTTTCAGATGGAGGAGTGTCTTCGTTTTAGCTCTGTTTTCCAGGGAGTAATGTTTCCGGGCACTGAGAGCTAGGTGCTCAATTAGTGCTCAAGGACAACGGGATGTTTGAAGCAGACGCTGCTGCTTTTATTTCCTCCAGAGTGGACAGTCTCAGTAATTCTTATCAAAATACAGACTTTTGTTTTTATGAAGGAGTAATGGTAACCTGAAGCGTTATTATTGTTCTAGGAAAATTGGCTTTGGGTTTTCACAATACAGCACTTCCCCCAATTTATTTTTGGGCCTTGCTTTGCCTTCGGGTGCTCACTGACTTTTGTTCGTGTCCTCTCTGTTTGATGAGAATGGCATGTGCATGGCAGGCGAAAAGATGTGCTGGTGCATGACTGAAGGAATGGAGAAAGGAACAGAGTGTTTCATGGTTGTGTGCTGTTTAAGACAGCACAGCCTCTCTGTGTGTGTGTGTGTGTGTGTGTGTGTGTCTGCCAAATGAGGCAGAGCTCTGTGGCGGTGTGCGTCGACGTACGCCAGAGTGGATTGCTGGCCTCTGATTAATCTGCGTCTCCTGTGAGGGGAAGGAATGAGAGGAGTGAAGCTAGAAAAAGAAAAAGGAGATTGACGGTATCTGGGTCCTCGGCAGGTTTAAAAAAATACGGCCTCTTCCCTTGGCAGTGTCTGAATAGAATACACAAATGGTCTAGACACGGGCAGTTGGATAACCTTTTGAAGCAGTGAGTCACGACGGATAGTTCCAGACCGTTCGCCTCCTACCGTGTCTCATTTAAGGCTTCGCTAAATTACATGTCCTGCACGAAATGTTGACTTAAATTGAATGTTGAGCCCCATTCCACCACTATTGGAATAGTATTTATTCTTTATAGACTGGTATAGAGAGTAATTACAGTGTGTTGCATGAAGAGTTAACCTTGAGCTAGGGAAATGTCTTTCTTTCCTACAGTGCTCTTGAAGACAGTGGAGCCTGCTTAATATTCTGATACCATGACAGGTCTGTCAGTAGGAACAAGCCAGCAATATGCCCCTTACAGAGGGGGAAAAAAAACCCAAGAAACATAGCATAGTATATTTCCTTTTGTTGAACCGAGTAAAGCGCAGGATGAGGATAAATCATGTGTTCTAGATCTATTAACGTTTGAGCTGCCAGTTTATTAGGCAGTTGTATATGTGGGAGGGGAAAAAAAAAAAAAGCAATATATTCTGATTCACCATCTTATTAGATAGTAGGTAGGTGTACCTAATAATAAACTATGCATGTCATTTCTATTTCTGGTAACTTTGCACTCTTCTACTCCTAGCATTCTGTCTTGATCTTGTGTTCTCTGCCCTCCAGACTCGGAGCCTCTGAATGTAAAGAGATGCATCCAGTCGAGGAGGCGGCCGACGTTCGAAAGCATCAGCACGGCAGAGGTGAGGATCGTTTTTTAAAAAGCCCATAGCGTGCACGCAGAGTAGCACAGGTGCAGGTGACGGAAAGCGAGCCGTCACCTACACGGATTTCGCCGAGGATTAGTGCCGAAGAGCTAAAACGCGTCAGTAATCCAGGCGTCAAAATACGTTAGTTAAAGGATTTAGTGTTTTGATTCGAATCAGATTTTATTCAGGATATAACTTTGTAGTGACACAGTTCAGACAAATCCCAAGTGACTTCCTGTTCAGAATAATATACTTACTACACACGGGATAATATAATGACAGTGTGCACTATATGCCCGAAAGAACCCCATGTGCCGATCATATGAAAAGCCTAGATGTGTTTTTCGATAGACTTCACTTAGATTTTTTAAGGTTCACTTATTAAGCTTATTAAAAGTACACAATTTAAACATTTGATTTTTTTTTTTTTTTTTTTGCCGTGGTAAATGAAATCCGATTGAAAGAAAAGTCATTTCGAAATTTTAGCTGCCATCGTCAGCATTGACGTACTGTCTTAACTGCCGAACGCCGTCAATATTCCTTCCCTCTGCGTCTCTCTGACAGTCGTTGCAGCCGGACGAGTACTTCACTGTGTGCGGAAAGTGTGGCCGGCGAAGTGAAGACCACACGAAGTGTGAAAGCTGCGGGAACCCACTGCCTGCTGAAGTGCCCCTTCTGCCTGCTGTCCCCTCCTCACCTGCCCCTCGAGTGCCTGTACGCTCCCTTCCCTCTCCCAGCTCTCCCAGCGTCACTCAGCTCAGCAAGAGCTTCTACGGTGTGACGTCTGGGGGGCGCGCTACCCATGCCGAAACGGCTATGAACCCACCAGCACGCATTACCCGCGGGGGTCTGCTGCTGCCACACAATGGCGCTAAGCTAACCGTGGGAAAGAGGCAGCCTCTGGCCAAGCAGCATGAACTCAATGACCCCAGTGAGTGCAGTTTAGTAGACAGCAGTTTTATTGATAGTGTCCATTCATACCAGAGTTAAATGGATGCATTAATCAGTGCTGTTAATTGGTTAATCAATACATCGCTATATTCGACAATATTGAGACCAGCACCAGAACATGCCACGGTGCACCCGTCTGCTCACGTGCTGTGTTTATTTTATTTACAGTTGTACTGTCCAGCGACGAAGACGACGAGGCTGACAGTTCTAGCACGGGCAGCGTAAACCGGTTGGACAGCGTCTCTCCGAGGCCTGCCGACTCCGCCCACTCCTCCCCAGCGCCTTCCAGCGGCAGAGTGGAAGCGGCCGTTAAAGAGGTCGCAGAACACGAAGAGCACGCTTGCGAATTCTTCAACGATGTGGACCACAGGAGCGTGGCACCTCGAAGGAACCGCTTAAAAGATCCAGTAAGAGCCTCTTCACTGAGTTTTGTTCTTTCCCGAACACGAGATTGAGCTCGTTATCGAATTAATTGTGTGGCATGTCAGAGCAAATACACAACGTCCTGACCTTACAGAAAAAGGAGGACTAATCGTTTAATCACCGAGGTCGTTTTCCTCTGTCTCGGCGTTCTGCACGAATAGAAAGTATTCACGGTTGCGTTGAATGTCCCAGCAGTTTCGAAACGTGTGCGAGGACCCGTCGCCATCTAAGAAGCGGAAATTGGGACAGGTGCCGAAGTTGGAGAGCATTATTCTGGAGTGCAGGAGCGTACGGATAGGAACTCTACGCCGGATGGTCACCAAACCTGTCATTGTAAGATCAGTTCTTCAATTCCTTTGTCAAAGACTACATGTACGAGTTTAAAATGTATGACGCAATCCTTGCGAATCCACGAACCTCATCAAAGATTACACAAATTAACCTTTAACATTTATAATTACCATATCCTTTATTTCTGGCCTATGTACAGTATGACTCTGTCTACTCGGGCCATGTTCATTTGTTGTGTGGTGAGCTATGTGCAACGTATGAGCAATTACAACACTTTATTTAACTTGACACTAGAAGTTTGCTTATATCGTATGTAAAGTATACAGAAGCCGATAATCACCGTAGCGTTTTTCAGTACCAGTTCCTTTATTTGTGTGTGAAAGGACCGATGACTGTGTGGATGTGATTTAGTTAGTACAGGTCCAGCATGTGTGAATATCTGAAATATGAAAAAAGCAGCACATTTCTTTTGTCTCACTCTCTCTTTTTTTTTTTTTTTTTTCTTTTCTTTTTTTTATTTCTTCTAGTTCACAGTAGAGTATATACAGCTTGAGACGGAAGGTAAGTGATTGCATATGTAGATCTTTGGAAAGATTTATGATGGATTGCCTTGGGGTTGCAAGGCTATTTATGATTTAATTGCAACATATTAAATATTAGATGTGACACTGTTTATAACAATTTTAAAAAATGACCGTATGCTAGATTATAAATATTTTAAATGAGGGTGACGCACAATCCCATTTAACACCACTTCTGTGCAGGATTTTTCTTATGGGTTAATGGGTCGCTGGCCAGGATTTTAAGTCGCAGTCTTTGTAGTCCCACTATCTTACTTTTAGTTCTTTTTAACCTCCTGAAAACTGTAATCAGGTGTGTGTGTGTGTGTGTGTGTGTATTCTAACTGTATCTAAGTCAGCACTTTAACCATTTTGAGAAATGACTGTGTGCAGGTCAGGAGGTCGACGTGCTGGAGAAGGTGCGCCTGAGGTCGTCGGAGCTGACGAGCTGCGAATGGTGCAGCGTTCGGAAGCTGCCCGTCCTATTTTTCCAGACCAGTGACAGTGAGTGCCAGCGCCTGCGCACCCAGCTCCAGATGTCCCAGGAGAGCGGCGGCCTGTGGTACGACTGCAGCGGCGAAAGTGAGCGTCTAAATTCAGCTACATGTAGAGCTTCCTGGATTCACTGGATAGTTTTAGAAGCTGGAAGCAGTTTGCGAACATTTTTCTTAGTTTTATTCAAAACTGTTCATTTTTATTTTAATAGCTGTTAAATTCAAAAGAAAGTCATTATCAAAGGAGTAACCTAGATCTTAAGTTTTGACCTTTTACATTAATGTTACTTAAAATAAAAAATTTTAACTTTTTTTTTTTTTTTACATTTTTTTTTCTCCAGACTTGGATGAGAAATACATAGTGTTGATTTTTGAGAACGGCCTCTCGATGCAAGAGCAGATGATTTTAGAAGACATCCTGGTTGAGATTGGCCGAAACAACAAGCTCACGCGCTTTCCTGCTAGACTGACCTTTGACGAAGCCAACGTTCGACTGGTTCAATATAACAAAGCAACAAAAGAGAAGGAAAAGGTGTGTGACCTTTACAAATATTATGAATATAATAAATTTATCATAATGCTCATATCTTGCAGTGATCTAATCAGTCAATCATGTGGCAGCTGTGTAATACTTCAAATAATGCAGATACAGGTCAAGAGCTTCAGGTAATGTTCACATCAAACATTAGGATGGGGGGAAAATGTGATCTTAATGACTTTGCATGATTGTTCAGGCCAGTAGGCTGGTTAGAGGGTTTCAGAAAGGGATTTTCATGCAGAACAGGAGAAGAGCTAAGGTAACACAAATGCCACTCTTTTACACCCATGGTAAGCAGGAAAACATACCAGAATTTAAAAAAAAGCACAACACGTCGAACCTTAAGGTGACCCACATCAGATTCCTCTCCTGTCAGCCAGAAACAGGAATCTGAGGCTACAGTGCACACAGACAGAACAGCTGAAGATTGGAGAAAGTCTCATCTGGTCGCTTGGAGAATCCATGAGCCTGTGCCCATTGTAGACTCGGATATTCTTTGTAAACTCGACCTACAATTGAAAATCTGTAAGGAGATCAGCAGTTTCTGAAATACACAAACCAACCCATCCGGTAAAGAGAAGTAAACCGTAGTAAATGAAACAAAGTCAGTTTTTTTTTTTTTTGTTGTTGTTGTTTTTTTTGTTTTGTTTGTTTTTGTATAAAGAAATGAGCTGTAAGTTTTATTGAGCATCTTGTAGAACCAGTTCTTCTGGAGACTTTGACTTTCGCACTCGCTTCTTATTTTTGCAGCATAATCCAGCAGCCTTCATTGTGGTTTTTGAGACAATGATTTGATTTCACTGTGACTACAGTAGCCTGTGTGTGTGTTATGTTTAGACATGATGGCGTAGGGTGAATTAATCATGCAGACTTGTCTAATGGGATTTAGGGCACGTTATAATGAATCTAAAATTTCATTTCACTTTGTAGCTTGTACATGTACATAAGATTTAGAATTCTTCAAAGTCTACCAATTAAATTTATGAATGCACTCATCCAGTTGTTTTACACAGTTGACTTGGGGGAAAAAGTGTTATTTAGTAAGATTTCTTCTTCAACTTGGGTTTCTTTTTTTAAACATCTGTATATTGTCCCCAGGCAAAAGCTCAGAAAGCCAAATTGGTTTCAGTCTCTACAACATCTGCCACGACTGCGACAACAGTAAATGTCTCCGTCACCACGGCAACCGTGACGGCAACGGCAAACACAGTAACCGCAACCCCGGCTGCATCGACAGAGATGATAGTCCAGACCCGATTCTCCACTCACCTCCAAGGGATCTACGATGAAGATGATGATGAGGATATGGCAGAGCTGCAGCCTACTTTCACAGGCCCCATCGTCAAGTAAGATCAAATGTTACACTTTACAAATTTCATTAAATTCAGAAGAAGAATTTGAGCTTGGTATTTGAGTAATCTTTACATCGGTTGGTTCAGCCACATACTCGTATGCATATGTCTTGCACACAAACCTGCTAGACAGTACATTTTAGCATTTAAAAAAAAAAACCTAAACTTTTGTGTAATGTATTCTGTAGAACTCTTGAATGGGATGATGTATACCTGTTTCCCCCCTTCTTTACTAGGTTGATAGTGTATCCCCCTCCTCCAGCTAAAGGTGGAATCTCTGTGACCAACGAAGACCTTCACTGTCTAAACGACGGAGAGTTTCTGAACGATGTCATCATAGACTTTTATTTAAAGTGAGTGGTTTTTTTAATCTAATAAACGCCTACGTTTAGATTTCATCAGCAGTAGTCTTATCTAAAAGCAGATATCATGGGATGCTAGTAAACCACCATTATTTTCAGTGCAAGGTTGTAAGAAGGCAAAATCCGGGAAGTTTTATTTGATGGACAAGACCATGACAAGAACGGGCTGATTTTATGATTGATCTTTCCCAGAAGGGTTTATGCGCTGGGCTTTAATTCAGGACTTCTCAAATTTTTTGGACAGCGAGCCTATTTTAAGGGTCCAAAATTCTCGCGACCTGCCGGTGTAGCTTTGATTCACATGTGAGAGTAACATGGGGACTTGGCAATGCTGTAGTCTCTAAAAAGGGCTTTACAGGGACGTCTAGTTTAAACAAACTAAATCCAAGATAATGAAATTTATGTACGTGTTAAAGAATTAAGTTCAGTTTATATTCATAGAACTCAATGTTTAAAAAAAAAAAAAAAAAAAAAAAAAAACCCATCCACAAACTTAATTCTGTCTAGTGATATATGATGTGAAATAATCGTTCTTGCTGCATTTTATTAAATCTGATGGGTCTGGGTTCACTCTCATGAAAATCTTTAATTAACAAGAACTTCATTAAGATTAAATCCTGCTTGGTCTTAAATTCATTAATGTATATAATCCTATAGATCTATGGATTATACGCACTCTATCTTTCAGTGGAATAAAGGCACACTTAATTTTGTAGGGCTGGGTGATATATCGATATAATATAGATATCGTGATAAATGATTACGTGATACACTTTTAAGAGATATCGTTGGTATAGTGATGTAATTTTTTTAATGTTTTTAATAATTACAAATGAAATGGTACTGAATGGATTCTGTTGATTTGACCTAATTGTTTTACTTAATCTTCTTGGTGTTTGTATGCTTTAAAGAAAAAAAATTGTCAAACTCTTTATATTTTACTACTCTTTTAAAGACGGTTTGTTAGCTAAATCATATCACGATATGCATCGTTTATTGTAGAAATGTTCTCAAGTACCGTTATATGAGATTTTTGTCATAATGCCCAGCACTATAACTGTGTGGCTTTTTGCAGGTATCTCTTCATGGAGAAGTTGAAAAAGGAGGATGCAGGCAGAAGTCACGTTTTCAGTTCCTTCTTCTACAAGAGACTCAACCAGAGAGAAAGGAGAAGTGCACCGGACACAACCAACCTTCCGTAGGTTCTTCTCAGTTATACGTGGCCTGTGTGAGTCAGAGCTACTAGTCGTGTACACCTAGTAGCTCTGACCCACACTGGCCTTATTCAGCCATGATCAGTTTACTTCAAATGTAGTTCATTCACACAGGACCAACCTGTTGTGTGTTTGCGTTGCCTTCATCAGGCGTGATTCCGTTTTTATGTATTCAACGTATTTCTAAATGGCCAAGGCCTAAGTCAAGTATCACTGATCTGATCTAGATTGTTTTCTGTAACTCTTCCTAGAATACAGAAGAGGAAGCACAATCGGGTAAAAACATGGACGCGACATGTGGACCTTTTTCAGAAGGACTTCATCTTTGTTCCCATCAATGAGTCGTAAGCCATCATTTGCTAAATCGAGTCAAATAGGAGTTGGATCTTCGGAGTATGATCTCTTTGTTATGGAGTAACATGCTGTTACAGGAAAATAATCCACGGCAGGGTGGTGTGCTGTGGCCTGACGGGATGCAGAGTTACCGTTATCCGTCACCCCAAAGTTGATTTTCCCATAACTGCACATACCGAAGCCTTGTATTCCTCCTATACCACACAAATTTACCAACGATTACGTTTTCGTAGTATTTACAAATAACGCATCATACTTTGTATTCATTTATAGTGCATTTAATGTTGGGGAACATCCACAAAACTCATTAGATCCTGTTCTCATTTACGATGGGACTTGAAAGTTTGTGAACCCTTTAAAGTTTTCTATAGATCTGCATAAATTTGACAACAGATTTTCACATCATTAGATTTAAAAGTAGATGAAGAGAACCCAATTAAACAATTGAGACAAAAATATTATACTTGGTCATTTATTTATTGAGGAAAATGATCCAATATTAAACATCTGTGAGTGGCAAAAGTATGTGAACCTCTGGGATTAGCAGTTAGTTTGAAGGTGAAATTAGAGTCAGGTGTTTTCAATCAATGGGATGACAATCAGGTGTGTGAGCGCTCTGTTTTATTTAAAGAACAGGGATCTATGAGTCTGATCTTCACAACACATGTTTGTGGAAGTGTATCATGGCACGAACACAGGAGATTTCTGAGGACCTCAGAAA
>JANDJT010000102.1:31121264-31133928 GCA_024331685.1 Stegophilus panzeri | reverse complement strand
AATATTTTAAGTAAACCATTAGTATGTCCTTAATGTCCTCATGCCATTGGGATAGATGATGGTTAACAACATTTAATAATTCTATGCTAAAATTCTTACCTTCAACCCTGTTACTCATTTAAGAGCAGAGAGCATCACCAGAGAAACCTTGTAAAAGGTTTAACACATTTTAAATGGTCAAATACATGATTTATTAGCTTCAGTTTTGAAACAAAAAGTTTTAATTTAAAAAATGTTACAGGAGCTAACAGCATCCCAGTTGTGGAATCAAATCACCGCATGGTATTTTTGACATTTTTAGGTGTATACATTTCACATGATCCAAAAAAGATCTCACTCTTTGAGATTATTTCACTCTTTAAAAACCAGTAATTAACCTACGGATACTTTTTATAGTAGGTTATTCCTACTATAGCCAGTGCTTATTATTAGTGTTTATTTGAAGAGTATTGGCCGGGCCTGTGAGACATTATCCTTGTGTTTACATGAGTTTAACATTTTTTAAATTCATTTAATTGAATGAAGTTGTCTTACTCCATTCATGCTGTGATGACTTCACATATTCTCTAATTGCTCTCTAAGACTCCCATTTGTTTGCTAAATAGATACAGAAGTATGTTTTTAAAGCTGTGTTTAAGACATTTTAATGATCTGTAATTAAGCCTTTTAATTTAATTATAGGGTTGATGCTAGAAGCAGCACTGTAATGGAGGCAACAACAAATGTGAGCTGGATGTTTTTACTTTCTTGCAGGCAAATGGTGAGATATGAAGCTCGCGGAATGAAGAAAAACCATGTTCATTAACATGGTTAACATGAAAATACGGTGCTGCATGATACTTTTACAAGGTCAATTCATCAGAACTATCATGCTGGTTTTAGGCTACTGGTTTGTTTGTATTTTTGGAAAAAGAGCCAACTAAATTCAGGTAGTTACAAACACACATAATAACTTCGTAAGTGTGATTAAACAAACAGGAACTGGAGTGATGTAGCTGAGGTTGAGGAACTGTAAGACGGAGTGCTGGCATTTCTAAGATTTTTATTTTATTTTTCAAGTGTTTCCATAGTCGTAGCGGGTTCATTTAAAAAAAAAAAAAAAAAAAAAAAAAAAAAAAAGCGTTCTGATTTAGGCCACACCCACATCAGGGCTAAATGCGTATACAGATATAGATACAGATCTGAAGATTTGGCGCACTAAACAGATACAGATAGAGACATTGCTTTGCACCCTGATTGTCTGCAAATGCTGGTACTGCTCAAAAAGTCAGTTTCTTGATTGATGTGGCAGAGATTTATTTGAGGTAAAATGTATGTTCTCATCTGACAGACCTCTACTGCTATTGACTCATACTGTTCACGCTCTGTGAACTGCCTTATTGATTGGGAACGTTGGATAGTACAGCTCAGGGTATCAGATGACAACCTCCATTGTGTTCAACATCAACATAAATGACTCAAGCCTTCCCCATGCCTTGTCCTATTGGCTGGTTCTAGGCCTTGTCAGAGTATGTGGTAATAAGAATTATGGTTAATTTTTTTTAATGGATGACATAGTGGAATTTTTACACGTGGAAAAACCGGTGTCCTTGAGACCGCAACTTTTTTTATGCTGGCAAAATGGAAGTGAAAGACCTGTCTGGGCAATTTGTGTAGTGTGTGTGGGTGGATGGGGTTGGATTGCTTTGGTTTCTTTATGTCTGTGCCTGTGCCTGTGTGTACATGTGTACATTGCCCTCTTTCAGTTCTGGCATTTGACCAGTACAGTTAAAGAAGAACAGCAAGGGAAAGAACATGGGGATGAACATGATGCAACCTTATGCTATTGTTAAGTTTGCCCCAAAACCCAGACTAATAGACCAGCTCTCTCCATGCCTGTATTCATCATAGCTTTCATTTTCTTTAAATAACCACCATTAGCCTTGTTAAACTCTTCAGTGTTCTTTAAACTCTAAATGACTTGTGACTAGCCATATGAAGCTCACCAAAACACTATGCTAGTCACATGATTGGTCCAATTTTAATTACACTTAAAGCTTTACACTTAAAGAAAAAAAAAAAAGAAAAAAAAAGGAAAATAGACATAGGAATTAATTATGTAAAAGACAGACTTTTAAACATTTAAGGAAACGGTGTCCATGTGTGCGTGTATAAAGGCGTCCAATTCAAAGAGCTAGCTAGCTAGTTAGCGCTCTGAGGATGTGTTCCAGTAGATGGAAAATAATTGTGTTATGAGCCAGAAATTATAAGGATGTAGAGATTGTGAATTTATTTAATATCTATATAATAATATTTAATTAATATAATAATATAATATATAATATCTATATACCGTGTTGATATTTCTGTAAAGCTGCTTTGAGACAATGTCTATTGTAAAAAGCGCTATACAAATAAAATTGAATTGAATTGAATTGAATTTAAACGTATACATGTATACTTGTTTTATTTCCAGCATGAGCTTTTCTGTTTCATTCTGTTTTTTGGTTTTCTTTGGTAGGCAGGTGCTGAGGTATGTGCAAGGTATGTGCGAGGGAGTTATTTATTTATTTATTTATTTATTTATTTATTTATTTATTTTTTTTAATTCGTTTGCATCGTAAAGGCAAGATCTCATTGTTGCTGCTTGGATGAATGCAGGTGTGGCTAATATTCAAATAGTGCTACTTCCTCCTATATTAAATGTTTCTGAGCAGTCTGAACTTGCAAACCTGTTAGCGCAAAATGCATGGGAATTCTAAGCAAATTTATTGAATTTCAGTAATAGATGAATTCCTAAGAAATGCTACAATTCCACCTTTTCTCCTAACCTTTACCTGTCAAGTTGGTTTGTATTAATTCTTATGAACGTTCAGTCACAAGATCATGTTCAGTCTTGCACAGTCTAGCATGTGCTGAGTTCCTATTCCTCATGACCGACTTTTCTTTTCTTCATACAGTTGATTGCAAATGTTTCGGCACCCCTGGTCAAATACATATTTTGTTGATTTTTAAAAGAAGTAAAAACAACTTCTGTAGCAAATTACATTCTTCTGCAAATATTAATGCACAGTTACTTTCTGTTTGATGAACTTTCAATTAGATTAAAAATATATATAAATAGTAATTCAAAGATTGCAAAAGTTAAGACACCTTTCTAAGTCAGTACTTAGTAATGCCCCCTTTGCCAGATATCATAACTTACAAATTCTATTTGTAACCAGTCTGTCTTTCCTTGTTGAATGAATTTTCGCCCACTCTCCCTTGTAGAACATTTTTAGTTCTGAGATCTAATTGGGTCGGCTTGCGTGTACATGTTTTATGATCTACCTATTCATTTTTTATGATGTTCAATCAGGGGACTTTGAGGGCCATTTCAAAAGCTTCAGCTTGAATTTCTTGAAGTAGTTCATGGTGGATTTTTAGGTTTTCTATTTTGGATCACTGTCCTGTTGTAAAAGCCAATCTCTTTTCAACTTCAGTATCTTGACTACCACTGCCACATTTTGCTTCCAGAATTTCCTGATATTTACTAGAATCCATTCTTCCATCTACCTGTGTAATGTTTCCTGTGCCAATGGCTAGCACACAACCCCACAGCATAATAGATTCACCCTCATTCTTCACAGTTTGGAAGGTGTATTCATCAAATGCTTCACCTTTATTTTGATTGTGGCTAAAGATATCCATTTGTTCTTCGTCAGTCTGCAGTACTTGTTTCTGAAATGCCTCTAGCATATCTAGATGTTGTTTTCCATACATCAGACATTTAATTTTGTGATGCGGTCACAGATAAAGTTTCCTTCTGATGATTCTTACATGCAGATCATGTTTGTGCAAGCAGTGCTTCACAGTAGAACGGTGCACCACCTCTTGTGTCAGATAAACCTTCCTGCAGGTCCTTTCTGTCATATTCTTAATGACATTTGGGACAGTGGAAATTGTAAGTCAGAGGTGCTTTAATATATTTAGAGGAGGCCATGGTTGTTGAGTGTCAGCTTTTTTCAGTTTGCCCAGATTAACTAGTTTGTGTAATTCAGATGCCTCAGTGAACCACTGTTATGCGTCCTTTAAACAGCACATGGACACAACGCTTTAAATGCTATAATTCATACAATGCTTTTCAGCTTTAATGGTGACATGAATGCCTTAAAATAGTGTGTACTTTCTGAACTACTCCACAACTTGCTTGTCTTCTCCTGCCATTAAAAAAACTGCCTTATGTCTGTTCTCTTTCTCTTCGCCATCACCAGTGTTGAAATCTTTGTCTTACACAATGTGTCTTACACAATGGTATGGTATTGGTATCGAACAATTTAGAAAAGAACAAAAAGAATACATTTAAAAACTTTTTTGTATGATACATCGTCTCAGTATGTCACAATGATATTGAAGTGATTCCTAACCATTTCACCGCTGAATGGATGATCATGAGAGAACGTGCACACATAGCTTACTGTTACTATGGTAAAGGACGTAACTTCCATGCGCGAGCACGGGCATTGCATTTGTGGTCGTAATTTAAAAAAATTTTTTTTTTTTGTTCAAATTCAGAGTCGTGTGCTATTTTAATTAACAGTATTTTATCAGCTTGCTTCATTCACACACAAGACTTAAAGTGACCTCAAGACAATAGGTAAAACTTCATCGTAATCATTTCACCATAAACATTTCATTTTGATGAACTGTAAGGGAAATTTATGCTTGAAATACAACTATATTTAGATTACAACATTTTATTTTTCCAAGAAAAAGTGGCTTTCAAACACATACGGTATCTCCCGTGCTATCTCAATTTCATTCGGTTGATTGAGTGCATGGTTGCGTGGTATTTCTCACATTTAGCCTACTAGGCCGGATGACCCATTTTAGGGGTGGTCAAATTTATATTGACATTTTCTTATCAGATAGACTGAGCAATGCAAACTATTTTTCACTATTAAAACTTCAAACTTAGAAGACCCTCCCGACATCTTGTTTTGATGTCCTTCAGGTGGGATCAAGCCTTATTTAGGGGAATATCCAGTTTGTGTGTTAACATATTGCGATCAGCTGTACTTCTGAAGCTTATGGAATAACACTTGGTGTACATATTAATGCTTATTAGAAATCCTTCCAGTTATTACGATGATAATAACTTTATCTGTGTTTGAGTTTCATAAAGACTGAAATGCAGTATTTATACAATTGCAATGCAGTCAACCCCAATAATCTATCCAGGTCAATTTGATAAGCAGCCTTGTCATTCATCGCCCTAGTGTTGGAGATACTTCGTGTCCCGAATTCTTCTTCCGGGATCAAAGACTGGTGGATGTGCTGATGTCATGTATGCTGGAAAAGATTTCCTGCTTCTTGTGCTTCATTAGAGTTCTAGGACAAGTTGATATGAACAGGTCTGTGGAATGAACATGGTATTAAGAAATGTTTTTTTTGTTTTTTTTTTTAAATATATAGCTGAAAATCTCTAGCTCAAAAAATAAAACAAGAATTTAAGAATATGATGATAAAATAATCAGCAGCTTCCTGATTAACGTGGCTTATAAAACATAGACTTTTCATCAGGGAGGTTTGGCTGTTTCAAAACATTCTGAGACCAAAAATTAAACAGCACATCTGTCTTGAAATGGGAATCATTTCTGCTCATTTAAATGGGAATAATCATACAGATGGATACCAAAAAATAAACAAGAGCTCCATTTGCATAGATCTGGTATCCATTTGCCTTTATGATAAGTTACTGCTTAATTTTAAACACTTGTTGTTCATACATTGGCTGGGATGAACCAGAGAGCACCTCATTTAAATACCAACAGAAAAGCAGCTTGTCGTTGACTGGATTGCTTCAGACCAGATTTGTGTATGTAAATAATTTACTTGGTCATAACCCTGCTATTGATCTGCTCATTGTTAACGATGCAGCAAATTTCCTGGATGTTCATGTTGGCCAAGTCAAATAAATGACCTGTCTTAGGCCTTGTTAGATAGCTGTCAAATAGAAATATTTATAAGCCTGGCTGACAGAACTTGTCCCAGTCTCTGGTTGATAAAGTGGCACTTGTTTGACATGTATATGGTAAACAATATGCGTCAAGGTCTACAGGTTTGCTAGCAACAAAGCTTGTCTGTTAAATTATACTTGTATTTAATGTCTGCAAATATAAAAAGGAAAGGAAATGACATGTAAACAATGCGATACGCAGTACTTTATATTGTCACACAGTTTCACAATATTGTATCATATCATTATTTCAGACCTGGGTCATATGAATGGAATTTTTTTTTTTTTTTTTTTTTAAAAGGTGTTTATTCAAGATTGTGGCAAGAGGGCAGAGTTTTAAAGTTAAAGAAAAGCCCTTGAGGCTAAACACATTTCAGTGTGTCGCCTGATTGGTGGTGTGTGTGTTAAAGCTGTTTTGATGAAGACTCGACTGGCTTTCTGTTGCTCCGAGGAGAGAATGTGCTGATTGTCACACATGGTGAGTGATTTGGGCAAGCCTGAGTCGAATAATTAGTAGTTTGACACTGAGAGTCTGATTCAGGCTGGAAACTGGGACCTGGCCAGGGCTGAGACCTTTTTTGTTTCTTTGTGTACGGCGAACAGTAAGGGACAAATTTTTCAGTTTGTAGCCCTAACCAAATGGAATTATTGGTTATACCACAACTCTGTCTACGATTACATGCACATCAAATTCCGTTTAAGGTCTATATTCGGGTTTCAGCCATATTCCGAATACGATGTTTATATGTGTACAGGCATCTGAATATTCCTATATATATGGTTGTTGTAATTATGCCTGAGTTGCCATTTCTAAATACCTAGCCTACAGCTAAGCATCTGTTAGCACCCACAATTCCCTTGCAGACTGACCATGAACATATACGTCCTTTCAGTGGATTTTCTGAACAAGTTGTTTACATACAACAAATTTCCGATTAAAACAGTCACATTCCAGGGGTGAGAATCAGAAAATTGTTTTAATCTGAATTGGGAAATTCAGATTACAACTTGAGACATGCAAGGCATGGAAATTATTGAGATATGGAAATTGAGACATGGAAATTGCGGCGTTTACGTGTCTCAATACTAATTAGAAATTTTGGCAAATTCCGGTTAATATTAGAATATTAATGTGCATGTAAACGTGGTCACTGTCGAGTTCTGTGATCTGATTGGTCATAAGGTGTTGATTGTTATTTGTATAACAGCTGCTCTGACAATAATGCCAGCTACATGGCAAATCACAGGTTTATATTAATGAGCTCATTCTAATACATTACCACTTCTATAGTAACAACTTGCACTTTAATGGTAGACCATCCACATAAATGGATTACGTCTGTTTGTATGTTGAAGGTTTGTGTGAAGAGATGTTTATTTAGTTTATTGAGTTACAGACACATCAGACCAACCTGTTGTTGATTATCTTCCTATTACAACACGTCCCAAAAGCTTTATTTAATCGAAGTTATTTTAGCTAATATAGAGAGTATTTGGAAATAGACACATGCACAGCTTTTTTATTTATTTTTTTTTAAGAAGCCAGCCATGTATGGATTGAAGTTTTTAGTTAAGGCAAGAAATTAAACTAGTTTTGATGAGTTTTGTGCTGTTTTGTCAGTTTTTTGGATTGTACCCAATAGTAGGTTGAAGTTTATTGGTTGATATGCAAGAACATTTAAACAGAAGCTTAAATGGTTTCATTATGTGGAAAGAAAATGCATTAGAAATGACCCAATAGAACTTTGTCAGTATTTTTTGCCACCATATACCACTTACTACGTCACTTTTTGCTAGTTAAATTCCACTGTTCCTGAGAGGAAACTGTACAGAATCCAGATCTTCATGGCTTTTTGGTTTCTCTATATGTTTTACAGTTTTGTTTAAATTACAACTGGACGTTCCTTAGTTTTTATGTTTTCTTGAATTTTTACTTTAAAATGATTTTTCATGCCATACGTGATTATATGGCTTATATAACACAATGAACAGCAATATTGGTGACTAAAGTTAATTTATTGGCAAGTGCTAGACTTCAGTTTTTACTGACTGATGAATAAATTCCTTGTTTATTTGGTTTCACTGTGTATTTTATTATATACTCTAAAATAGTTTGGGCCTCATTACAATCATGCTAAGAATTAGTCAAATTTGCTACAAAATGAAGAAAGCTACTATATAAGAACAATAAACATTTGCTTATTTTACTAATTGAGATCACATTCATGTTTTACTCAAGGGTAATTAAGTTTTAAGTCACTTTAAAAAAAAATTCAGTTCATTAATTTATGATAAATGAAATAAAAGAAAAAAAAATGTCAGATTTTAAATCGGTAATTATATGCTATATCTAATTGTATTTATATATCTAGTTTTGTTCCCAAGTTGGCTAAATAATTGTGATGATTATTTTGTAAAGCCCCATTAAAAAAGTAAAATAGAATAATTCGGTGCATAATGTATGTAATTATCAGCAAAGGCAATCCCATAATTCTCTTCACATTTGCTGAACTCTAAGCGATGCCTGCTCAATGAGATTACATGATGATACTGTAAACTGAGGTGTGTAACATATTTACTGTGATGTAAAAATGTAATAAGAGTACGTCTGGTTGCAGTGCGGTGAGATGGAGGATGGGAAGCCGGTGTGGGCGCCTCACCCTACTGACGGGTTCCAGCTAGGCACCATTGTGGACATTGGTGCTAACAGTCTGACCATTGAACCCCTCAAGGACAAGGGCAAGGTGAGGCTCAACTTTGACCTTTCAGCTGTCAGAAATGCAGGAAACACCCATTGCAGGCTATCTTTTTATATTTTAGCTAACAGCAACCTTCTAAGATCAATGTTAAGCTCAAAATTATACTGCAACAGTGAAGTATGGAATAAAACACTTGTGTATGTGTGTGTGTGTGTGTGCTGTTATAGGATAATAATCACTGATTGGTGTGATATGACCTAACTTGTAGTGCAATTACTGTTACCACCCCGAAATTGATTTTCCAATTACAATTTAAAAGTGTTTTATTCCTCTTATACCACACTGACTTGCCAAAAATCACAATTTTACATTTATTAATGAACAACACGTCCTACTTTTTGTCAAATTACAGTCCATTTAACATTGTGGAACATCTATGGGAGAGGAAAAAAAAAAAAAGAAAAAAAAAAAAGCAAGGTCCTCTATTCTGTAGTCTGTTCTGTGACGGAAAACCTTCTGACCGTTACAAAACACTGACACTGGAGACTCCTTCCATACACGTTACACAAGTCTTTTTACAGAAAGCTTAACGATGTCCAACTATAGTTTAGTATATTATAGTGTAGTAACAACACATTTGTCTTGGATACAGTGGTGGCACCACTACTCCTAAAGTGGTGGGGGGCAAAATTTGATGCTTTTAATGATCTTGAATAAAATTTGAGCTATTAATGATATTTAAATTAGATATCATGTGCCGCAACAAATACTGCAAGTAGAACATGTACATCTGTAGAACATATACATCATATTCTTTAAACCCACAACGTCTCAGCGTTTGCTTCCTTATACAATACTAGGGTTAACTCTGTTACATTCCACTTAACAATAATAGAACATAGTGAATCACATTATTCAAAATATGTAAAGAGACAGCATGTTTAAAATGCATTAAAACCCATGACCAACAATAATAAGCTTCCATATATAATACTCTGGTGTTTGTCACTGTAGTAACTGTCTGTTTCTCTAAACATTTTACCAGGAAGCTTTACTTACTTTATTTGAAGAATGTCATTTGAGGAATGTTCCTGTAATCGATACAGAATACAAAATATGTGCATATGTCACTTAAAATATTACAAAATTTAGCAGTGCTGATTCAATATACGTTTAGTAAGTGCCAATAAGCGCCAAAGCACGGTTAACCCTTTATCGCACATAGGAGATCTTCTTTAGAAGAAATGTCTCACGCCCCCCACCTTAACAGGACATTTTTATTGGTTTTTCAACCGAGTCACACCCGTCTGTTATTGCCTGAAGCGCTGTGTCACCGCTCCAGTAGTTTGAAAAGTGATGGGTCAAATTCCAGCTCACCCACGTTGCTCCCTCGGCCCTGCTTGCGTCCATGTGTAAGTTGTTACTATAGAAACAGTAAAATACAGTATTAAAATAAACCTGTGATTTGCCTTGTAGCCGGCAGCTGCAAGTTATGTAAAATTCGTCAACGCATTTTGACCAATCAGATTTGAGACTTGAACCGCGTTGTGGTATAAAATGAACTAACAGATATATCTTTCTTTTAGGTCAATGCTAGAGCTGGATGCGGCTCCTAAGTGCAGTAGTGCCTCTTCACAGAGCTGCATTGAAATGTTTAAAGGCATCAGAGTGGCACGCAGCTGCTTGTTGATAGAATGAGTGATTTGTGCATGTGGGCGAGAAAGAAACATTACATCTGCCCCGTGTGACGTTAGACGGATGTGCCTGGAGTGGCTGGCTCTGATAATTGGCACAATGTGAGGAGTGTTTACCAGCATAGAGTGTGTGCCAGGAGAGAGAGAGAGAGAGAGAGAGAGAGAGAGAGAGAGAACGAACGAGAGAGAGAGAGAGAGAGAGAACGAACGAGAGAGAGAGAGAGAGAGAACGAACGAACGAGAGAGAGAGAGAGAGAACGAACGAGAGAACGAGAGAGAGAGAATCAGTGAGGGAGGAAACCGGGAAAGTGGAGGGTTGTGACAACAAGGAAGACTTGATCCTGGGGGTTTCATCACCTGCACATTTATCCATTTGCCCTTTATGTCATCAGTAACATTTAGGTGAAGATCATTGTGGGAACTTGGGCCCCACTGTTACTGGGAAACACTGTTTATTGCCTGCTGAACGGATTTATGAGATGTCACAAAAGCAGTCCAGTTCTGGTTTCTCTCCTTATTAATTCTGATTAAAGTAAGGAATACACATTCCACTTTTAGTGTATGACCCCAAAAACTCAGAAGCAACAGGTATAATTAGAGCACTTTCACACCTATTCGTCTGTTTGCCGAGTCCGAATCAGAACCAAATCAATTCTTTTGGTTCGTTTTCCAACCACTTAACCAAACATATAGAACACTCTGGTGTGCGGCTGTGGCTCAGGTGGTAGAGCGGGTTGTCCACTAATCGTAGGGTTGACGGTTCGATTCCCGGCCCACGTGACTTCACATGCCGAAGTGTGCTTGGGCAAGACACTGAACCCCAAGTTGCTCCCGATGGCAAGTTAGCGCCTTGCATGGTGTGCTACCATTGGTGTGTGAGTATGGGTGAATGAGACACAGTGTAAAGCACTTTGGATAAAAGCGCTATATAAGTGTGCCATTTACAATTTAACAGAACACTCAATGACACTATGAGAAGTCTCTTAGGGTGTTTTCGTATATTGTTTGAAACTCTGGTGCTTTTTGACACGTTTACCTACAACGTACCTACAACGTAATTTTTATTGTTACTAATATTTGTGCTCCTTTTCACAAAACCCTACTGCTATAGACTAGTTCATTCCCCCACTTCCTGGCCAACCCCCACCAGTTGAACCAGGAATGATCTTTGATCCTGAGGAGCCATTTAAGTTCCTGCTTCATCGTAGGCACTTTTTTTTTTTTTTTTCTGTGGACCATGAACTACTGGTATGGAGCTTCTGAATCATACTGAATGTTGCTGATTGATCAGGAGCAAGCTTCACAGAATCACTGACCTACTTATGTAGCACAGTAAAAACACATTTATCTAACAGCCTATTATTAAAGTGGCGGCGCAGCACAACCAGCAATCTGTGACTCGACCATGTGAATGGCCACATGCTGAAATGACACATCTGTCAAGCAGTTTGCATCATTTCTACTGTTTGACACGGTCACAGTGAGTGCGGTGCGGCAGTGAACCAGAAACCCGTCAGAGTTCTCATTCATCCATTAGTTCGTCAGAAGCTTTGGTGGAAATGTGCTTATTGTTTCCTGTTCTTCTGTTAGCACTGGAAAAATAAGTCTATAAAAGTGTCCATGCACCAACGTTATATAAACGTGCTAATATAATACGTATAATTTATTTAGAATTTAGATTTATAATTTAAAAATAGCTGATGCAATCAGTGAATCAGGAAGGTGTAAAATTGCAAGAGCTGTCTGTAGGATTGCTAAATTATTATTATTATTATTATTATTATTATTATTATTATTATTATTACAAACATAAAAGCATTATTTAAGGATTGAGAAGTTTTTTTTTTTTTTTTTAAAAAAAAGAAGGAAACATACTTCAGTTACATTTTGTTCATAAGAATTTCTAGGGGGTGCCAATAATTGTGACATTATTGGTTTTGTTAAAAAAAAATAAAAAAAAATGGATGTTTATATTTAGGAGCCAAACACTGCAGGTGTGTATGCACCAAGTATCAAATATGTCTCTTCTTCTTGTTCTTGTTCTTGTTCTGCTTGTTCTGCTTCTTGTTCTTCTTCTTCTTCTTCTGCTTGTTCTTCTTGTTCTTGTTCTGCTTGTTCTTCTTCTTCTGCTTGTTCTTGTTCTTCTGCTTGTTCTTGTTCTTCTGCTTGTTCTGCTTGTTCTTCTTCTTCTTCTTGTTCTGCTTGTTCTTCTTCTTCTTCTTGTTCTGCTTGTTCTTCTTCTTCTTCTTGTTCTGCTTGTTCTTCTTCTTCTTCTTGTTCTGCTTGTTCTTCTT
>JANDJT010000102.1:31110572-31121164 GCA_024331685.1 Stegophilus panzeri | reverse complement strand
TTCTGCTTGTTCTTCTTCTTCTTCTTGTTCTGCTTGTTCTTCTTCTTCTTCTTGTTCTGCTTGTTCTTCTTCTTCTTGTTCTGCTTGTTCTTCTTCTTCTTCTTCTACTACTTCTACTAGAACTGGCCGGTAAAAAAATGAGATTTGGCACACTAAGGAACATTCGGACCAAATTTGGGACAAGTGCTGCCAATGCTCTAGTGCCACCATCAGGTCAAATTTGGAACTAATTTGGAAGTACGTTTATGGTCATAACTTTTTAACCGTGTGTCCAGAATGTAAAAGCTGGATTCCCTGGGTCGTGACGGGTTCACTGCACACTATGATGTCAATTTACGCCTAATTAGATTTTCCACCATCTTGGATTTAGTCACAAAATGTTTTTCACTGCCCCTCCTACAAATTTTGTCCAATCATCACCAAATTTGGCATACGTAAGCCTTTCATTGCACTTTTTATTTTGATGCATAGATATGCAGTTATTTGGGATTTTATAAAATTTTGTGGCATCAGAAATCACTGTGTCTGTTTTCATTGCAACTGGAACATCATCAAACATTTCCGTCGAACATGTCCAAACATGCCTGATGTATTCGAATCAGTGCATTCGCCCTTCCGGGAAAATAGAAACAGGAAATGATGTAATAATGTTGCACCAGAGTGTCAGATAACAATGTCCTTCAAATAGACCAGGGACGTTGTCCTACTCTCACTGAGAAATAAATTTACAGTAGCCTCTTGTTTGACTCACTCAATTAGTCCTAACTTGGGCGACAGCTTAAGGCATTGTGAGGATATAATGACATGAGCATCATCAATCAAGCAAGCTGCAGTTAGAATCAGCTTTAGAGGAAGACATGCTGTGCATTGTTGTGTCATTGTTGTTCTCATTATTCATTTTTTTTTGTCTCTCTCACTTGTACTGTTTGTGTTGTGCAATGGGCTTTCTTTCAAATGAATGCTTTGGCTGTGTAGGATGAATAATACATTTAACTTGGTTCCTGTGTGTGTGTGTGTGTGTGTGTGTGTGTGTGTGTGAGATAACCTCAGAAGACCTCAATCAGGTCCTGTTACACAACATTGCCTCCAAATAGCCAAATTATAAAATAAATATATGATCAAATAAATGTTCTTGCCTTTGCATTTGACCTGTATATCATTGTGCACTCGCAGTCTAAGTACCTTGGCATCCTATGCAGCGTAAAGTGTGCTCGTATATTACGGGACAAGTGAAATATAAGAAAATATTCCATTCATGATTCTGCATTGTTCGTACCCAGGCATGTTTTATATGTTCTAGGAGAATCAAAGCAGAGTTACTGATGCCACACTGAAGTTATTTTTTTTCAATAACAGCACGTCTCCTCTGGTATCGCAGCAGTTTGCCAGCACTACCTATTTTTTATTTATTAATGAAAGAATAACACGTCATACTTATTAAAATGAATTTATAGCTACATTTAATGTTGTGAAATGTCTGAGAATCAATTTAGTTCCTGCTATAACTGGTGTTTTCGCTCACGTGAAATTAATCAGACAAAAAAAGCAGCTTGTGATGTTACCAAAAAATCATTAAGTCTTTCCTGTGTCAGAGGAAAGGTTACAGCTTTACCTCTGACTCTTACAAAGCTCTGACCCTGGAGACTCCTTCCTAAATTAAGCTAAATAAACATTTCCTCAGAGAAAACGTCACCATATCAACGATTATGTACGTTTTTAAAAAAAATTATGTGGATCGTCTGCCATACTAGTCCTCGTGTAAGCTGTTACTATAGAAACTATACTGTATTAGACTGCGCGCATTAATATAAACCTGTGATTTGCTTTGTAGTTGTTGAAGCTGCGGTTATACCGTCCCCTCTGAAACTACTGGAACGGCAAGGCCAATTCATTTGTTTTTGATGTGAGATCAAAAGATGGATATGAGACGAGAGTTTAGGATTCCAGTTTTTATTTCCTAGTATTTACATCTAGATGTGTTAAACAACATAAAACCTGCTTTTGTATCAGACCACCTGATTTTTATTTGAGCAAAAAAAAAAAAATTTGTATTGGCTATGCCCAAAGTTTGTGCAATGCCTCTGATGATAGATTTTCCCTCTTTTCTCAGCTACAAAATGGCTTGCTTTTCGCCCATAGACAACTCTCTGATTTCTAGCAACAAATACAGTCTTCACAGGTGAAACTGAAGGCTAAAACCAAGAGTGGATGTTCAGAGCTATTTAAACCAAAATGTCTTCAGTCTACAACAAAAACAAACGGAATGAACCGACCTTGCCGTTCCAATAGTTTCGGACAGAACTTCTGAGATTCTGACCAATTAGAATTGAGAATGTAACAGTGATGTAGAATAAGTTTGCTTAATGTTAGAATTTGTTAAAACTGCTCTGTTTCCTGTGTTTCAGACGTTTACCGCTTCTGTCAGCCAGGTGTTTCCAGCTGAGGACGACATCAACAAACATGTCGAGGACAACTGTAAGTGTGGAAACGCTATAACTGTAAAATCCCCTTTGGCGTCTCATTTTTACTCGATTTTGTGGTAAAGACTGACGTTTCAACTGAAATCGCCACTCATTCACAATCCACTTGTTTTATTTTTCTAAATCTGAGGACGTTTAGGGCTGATATTTTAAAATGTGCTTTTAACTCTGGACTCCTGCATTCAAAGTCAATTGAAAGTCTAATTGGGGGGAAAAAAAACCCCTGAAAAGGCAGAGATCTTGATTGCTGCAATTAGGCACATGCAACATATCCGAGACATTATTTGTTGTCCTGTTGACACTAGGACAGTTTAACAAGTGTGTTTACCTTTAAGAGCCTACTCTAAATTCCTCCTAAGTGTGAATGAGGATGTGAATGTGTGTGCGTTCCTGCCTCGTGCCCAATGTTCCCGAGATCCACCTCGACCCTGATTAGAATAAAGCGGTCACTGAAGACGAATGAATGAATAATTTTCATTCTGTACCTTTTTGTAAAGTACTGAGAAAACTGTGATATGCTTAGACCCCTGAAGCTTCTGTTATTTTCCTTTTAATATGTAGCATTTTAAGCTGTTATATGATGCGATTCTGAGGCTAATAATCACATGGTCTACTTAAAATCAAAGAAGGTGTTCATGTTACACAA
Organism: Stegophilus panzeri; assembly: GCA_024331685.1. Classification (NCBI taxonomy): domain Eukaryota; kingdom Metazoa; phylum Chordata; class Actinopteri; order Siluriformes; family Trichomycteridae; genus Stegophilus; species Stegophilus panzeri. The sequence continues at coordinate 31,118,038 of JANDJT010000102.1, read as the reverse complement.
GTGTGAACCACGCGTCAGTTAATACACACTAGGATTTCATATTTGACAAAAGATGGCAAAAAATAAGCATGCATATTCATCTGTTCACACGTATGTCCGATGTTCTTCTCTTCTTTCTGTTTTATAATGCAGGCTCGTTGATGTATTTGAATGAGGCTACACTTTTGAACAACGTCCGTGTGCGCTACAGTAAAGATAAAATTTATGTAAGTATTGAACACCACTGTTCACTTTCTCACTGTTTAGGTTGTATTCACTATTCATGTCAAAGAAATATATTCTATCTAAACACAATATCCTTTATTTCAAAGTGTTACCCTGCATTTTTTCAGTGCAGTCTGCTTTTTATCCCTATTATTTGTCACCTCTTTTTGCCCCCGTCCCCCCTTTAAATGGTTTTTAATTTGATTTTGTTTGACGCTTTTACAATTTGCCTGAAACTGTTTGGTCTAAAGGGGTTGTTTTGTTGTTTTTGTTGTGACTGGCTATAAAACTATATTCTTTAGGCAGGTTCAGAAAAACTTGCTTTGATCTCCTACATATCCATTTGTCCTCATCTCTCAGTATCAGTAGCCAATAGTTCAACCAGGTAGCTCAATCGGTGTACACTAAATCGTATTGTAGTGGTTGTACACACACACTGGGCCACATTCAGAGTTAAGGTGCGAGTGTGTAGCTACAGACTTAAGTTCTATTTGGACAGCTGAGTTTGCTGAAAACAAAAGCAAGTGTGATTCTGACTTTGCTTTTTCTCCCGTGATATTGGCTCAAGTGAGGAGCATTAACTCCACATAATATTTTATGATTAGCCTTAAATACTCTTTAAACCCTCTAAAATGCCATTTGTGGCCAATATTAAATACATACAATCAGGACCATACATATTACATTTATTATCGTTATTTTAAAGTTATTGTAATGATATTTTTTCCATCTGCCTCAGTATATTGGAGTTGAAATTAAATAATGAATTTGAGCTGAAAGTGACTTTTGAGCTTTAATTTGAGGGTATTGCTTACAACACTTTTTCATCTGTGGTCCCCCTTTTTAAGAGACTAAAAGTAATTGGACGACTAACATAATCCTACAAGTTAATTCCATTTTTAATACTTGGTTGAAAATGCTTTGCAGTCAATGACTGCCTGAAGTCTGGAACCCATAGACATCACCAGGTGCTAGTTTCTTCCCTGGTGATGCTCTGTCTCCAGTTCCTGTGTGTTCTTGGGGTGTTTTGACCTTAGTTTTGCCTTCAGTAAGGTAAATGCAGCTCGGTTGGATTCAGGTCAGGTGATTGAGTTGGCCATTGCAGAGCATTCCAGTTCTTTACCTCAAAAAGTTGTTTTCAAAGTATGCTTTGGGTCTTTGTGTATTTGCACTGTGAAGCACCGTCCAGAGTTTTGAAGCATTTGGCTGAATCTAAGCAGATAATATAGCCCTATACACTTCAGAATTCATCTTGCTGCTTTTGTCAGCAGTCACATCATCATTAAATACAAGGGAACCAGTTCCACTGGCAGCTGTATGCGCCCATGCCATAAGATGATGTGGTATGCTTTGGATCATGAGCGGTTCCTTCCCTTCTCCATACTCTCTTGTTTCCATCATTCTGTACAAGTTGATCTTTGTCTCATCTGTCCATAGGATATTGTTCCAGAACTGTATTTCTTTTCTGTACCTTCTTTTTTTTTTTGAGGCTTACCAATGGTTTGCATCTTTTGGTAAACCTTCTGTATTTACTCTGGTGTAAATTGATTGTCTCTTGATTGTCTCTCTCTCTCTTGGTTGTTGACTTTGACACCTACTTCCTGGAGTGTGTTCTTGATCTGGCCAACTGTTATGAAGGGGTTTTCCTTCACTAGGGAAATAATTCTTCTGTCATTCACTGCTTCTGGGCGTTTTGGTTTTCCTGAGCTCATTAGCGCATTCTTTCTTTTTAAGAATGATACTTGATTTGGCCACACCTTTTTTTTTTTTTTTTTTTTTTTTTTTTTTTTTTTTTTTGCGTCTCTCTGATGGGTTTGTTTTGACTTTTCAGCCAAATGATGACTTGCTTCACTGGCAGTGGCAGCTCTTTGAACAGATTCCAAATAAAAATGCCACGCTTGATATCAACTCCTATAGTTTAAGATAGTACCTCGTAAGGGAATAACACACACCTGGCCATTAAACGGCTGAGCAGCCGATTGTCCAATTACTTTTGGTCGGTTCACCCGATTTGGCTGTAAATACCCTCAAATTAAAGCTGAAAGTTTGTGCTTTGGGCTCAAATATGAATATTGAATACAGTATTTAATTTCCACTCTTTCGAATAAAATTGATATCCTTCTAATTTTACCAGTGATTTTTTTTTCTAGCTTAAAGTGCTTGTTTTTAAAGCCTGCGGTCTAGACGTAACTGAAAAACGTTTTGTTACCTTTCACACCTACAAAAAAAAGGTTAAAAAAAAAACAACCACCAACCAAACAAGCAACAAAAAATAAAACCAGAATCCCATCTTTCATGTGCCATCCAGTGGCAAAAATGGTCATTGCAATGCACTTGCACTTCCATTTACACCAATTCAGATGTAGCAGGCACATTGTAGAGTGTTCTTCAGTGATATAAACTCTACCAGTTGCAGACCGAGAGAGGAAACTGACATGTCATACGTACATGAATACATGAATGCTGTATGATGTATAAAATCTTAACAAAACTGTCTATGCAACAGCTGCGTGAAGACATTATAACGCATTTCTTTATTATTTATTGTAATATAATAAATGCTGTGTGGTTTCACATTCGATTTGAAATAGAAGAGTAATTATGAGGATAAAAGTCAGAATATCAGCTGCAGTTTCATTGAGCCTTCTATGAAAATACCTACACAGTAGGAGACCATCTATCGGAGAGTAAGTAAAAAGTATTGTTTGTTACCGGACTGCACCCAATGATTTGCGTTAAAACTGCAGATGTGTGAAGAAGCCATGTTCATTCATTTCAGATTTAATGCACGGTATTTACAGTTGTAAGCGAATGTTTGGGCACTCCAGCTAAATGACACATTTTGTTGATTTTTGAAGTGGGGGGGAAAAAAAAAAAGTTGCATTGAATTTATTGTCTTCCTCTCGCTGTCGTAGACGTATGTAGCCAACATTCTGATAGCGGTGAATCCCTACTATGACATCCCAAAGCTCTACTCGCCCGACACCATCAAGCAGTACCAGGGCCGCTCTCTGGGCACGCTCCCACCGCACGTGTACGCCATCGGTGAGTGCAGCTGAAAGCACCAAACACCAGGCTGTATGGACCTTTCAGTATGATGCCATGTAGTAAGAAAATTCTGGTATAGAAGAGAGTATTTATTTTTCAAAGAACAACCAGAGGAAAATAATGGAATAGTATAATTAGATGCATTACGTAGTATTTCCATAGCACTTACTACTTACTACACAGTATTATAGTATTACATATTAAGCATTTTAGGGAAAAAACACAATGACTCATAATATACTCCTATGTATCATAATTTCTCCTCGGTGAACCAAGATATTCCAAACGAGACATTTTAGATATGGATTTTATTCTATCAGCATTCTTAATCGTATACATTTTTCTCTGTAATGTGAGGAATAAAACATGACTCTTTTAGGAAAACAATCAATGAAAAGATTGATGCAGACTGACATGACGTGGCACCCCGAAGTAAATTATTTTCCTATAACAGCTTGTCGTGAAGTGTTACTTACCTTATAGCAGAGAGAAATCAAAAGATAATATGATGCAGACTGACATGAAGTGGCACCCTGAAGTTAATTATTTTCCTATGACAGCATGTCGTGAAGTATTACTTACCTTATAGCAGAGGGAAATCATCACAGACTCTCATCAGACTCTTTCTTTCTCAGTCGTTCCCTCACCAGCATTGAGACAGTAACACTACTGAGAAACTCCTCTGTCCTGAGGACTTTCCCATGTCTGAAAACTTACTGACCGTAACAAAGTGCTGACACTGGAAACTCCTTCCCAAAGTCTTCAATAAACATCCTCTTACAGAAAGCGTCACCACATCAACAGTTCTGTTATTCTTTGTTAAATGTTAAGCGTTAATTAGGTTTATATTATTAGCCAGGACTATTTTCCGAGCTGCTATTATAGAAAATGAATGAACAACTTCTGACCAATCAGAGTGGAGAATTGTTATGCAACATGATCTCGGTTATTGCTTAGAAAAATTCACAGTGGACATGCGGATAATGTTACATGTTTTTAAAATTGGGAGTTCATTCATTTGCTCTCCATTTGTATGATGGTTGATGTGGTGATTTGTAATTAGTAAATGATTATAATAAAAGATGTTGGTTTCAGTGTAAGTAGAAACTGTGTGCATTTTGGAAGACCTGAAACTCTGTGTGTCTCTGCCAGCTGATAAAGCGTACCGTGACATGAAGGTGCTGAAGATGAGTCAGTCGATCATCGTCTCTGGTGAATCAGGTGCCGGAAAGACCGAAAACACAAAGTTTGTCCTTCGGTAAGGAGATAAGGACACTTCTATCATAATCTCTGATAAAATCCCAACTCGCAGTTATTCTTCCTGTATTTTTTTATGTAGGCAGCGAGACGACAGGATGACACATTTTCATTATGTTTTTTTTTCTCCCCATTATATTAATGCTTTGTTGAGAACATGACTAGGTTACACTACAGTAACAAATCTGATGCTCATTGTTCCTCTTCGTTTCTGACATTTTTGTCCTTTTTCAGGTATTTAACAACATCGTATGGGACGGGTCAAGACATCGATGAGAGGATAGTTGAAGGTAGGGGTTTAACAGTATATCGGCATGTTTTGTTTACCATGTTAAGAAAATGGGTGTAATAATCGGACGATTTGGATCTATGTATCGAAATGAATCGATCGATTATTATCAGTTATAATTGATTATGTACCGATTTATTATTGAAATAGGACAGACACGTGGTACATAAAAAATAATTAATATTTTTAAACCGATGTGTAAATAGGCTAGCAAGACGGTTTGCCCTTAATTCTGATACTTAAGTCCTTTTCTACATCAATATCAATTAAAGGCTACTAAATCAAATTGTTGTATCTTATTGTAGCAGATTCAGTATCATTAAATAGTTTTTAAGTTTTATTACAGTGGTAGGTTACTGTGTCACAAAAATGTTCTGTACCTTCTGTATTTTATCAGTGTAGGCCTTGTAAAGAGTAAACATACTAGAACTTTCTCTATTTAGATCATTTTATTGCACAGTAAATAGATTTTTATATATATATATATATATATATATATATATATATAAAAAAAATATGTGTATATATAATGTGTGTGTGTGTGTGTGTGTGTGTTTGGGGTGGACTGTTGTCCCTGTTCCTGGTTGAATATATGTGAGGCTAAGCAGGGTTGAGCCTGGCCAGTACCTGAATGTGAGACTACCTAGGGAAAATTAAGGTTGCTACTGGAAGTGGTATTAGTGAGGCCAGCAGGGGGCGCTCACCATGTGGTCTATGTGGGTCCTAAAGCCCCAGTATAGTGACGCGGACACTATACTGTAAAACAGCCCCGTTTTTCAGACGAGACGTTAAACCGAGGTCCTGACTCTCTATGGTCGTTTAAAATTCCCCCATTGGCCCTTATCTTTCATGGCACCCTAATAATCTTCATCCCTGAATTGGCTACGTCACTCTCTCCTCTCCACCAATAGCTGGTGTGTGGTGGGCATTCTGGCGCACCATGGCTGCCGTCGCATCATCCAGGTGGACGCTACACACTGGCCCCCACAATGTGAAGCATTTTGAGTGCCTAGAAAAGCGCTATATAAATCTAAGGAATTATTAATTACTGTATGTGTACTATATACTACTGATTTATCATGGTGACCTTTCCTTTGGATTTTGCAGCAAATCCTCTGTTGGAGGCATTTGGGAACGCTAAAACAGTCCGCAACAACAACAGCAGCCGCTTTGGCAAGTTTGTGGAGATTCATTTTAATGGAAAGGTTAGTGTGTGTGCTCGTTACTGTTCTCTCTCTCTCTCTCTCTCTCTCTCTCTCTCTCTCTCTCGTCCTCTGAAGTAGTTATTTGTTGTTAACGTATGAAGACGGCTTCTCCATATAAGTTGCTTCTTGTTCAGCACATAAAGTTCCTGATTTAATATCCATAAACTTCTTTGCAGATCAGTCAAACTGTTTCATTTACTCATTTATCTTAATCACTACTTTGTCATGGTCAGGATAAAGGCTGTTTTCTCAATTTTAAATATGTTTAATTTACAAAAATGAGTCTCTATATGCGCATAAAGATGTCTCTTATGTGAACCCTTTTATGGATCAGATTCAGAACAAATTAGTTTACATTAATATATAATGGATTATATATGTGTAACAGTCTTGGATAACCATTGGATGTTGTTGATGTCAAGCAAAGAGCCAAATTTAAGCTGTATTTATGTTCTAGCACTTGTTTAAGCTTTTGTTCAAAAATCTTCTAGTTTCATTTAAACCACCTTGCAAGCAGTAATGTGTCTTGCCTCATCATTAAGCTAACCATGTGACACACGTACATTATTCCTATTATTCCAAACTACAATAAGGATACATTACTACAAAGGGAACAATCAGTGCCTAATAACATTATCACATCACAGAAAATAAGAGGATTATGGAAAAATGGAAAATAATACAGGAATCATTATGGAAAGCAATATATCTCTTTCACTTTGGCGTGAAGTATTGTCTGATACAGGCAGGAGATTATGAGGAAAAATGTAATATGTACAAGCATATATTCACTGGCCTCCTTAATAGGAACACTGCAGGTTTTACTTGCATATTGCTGTATGTCTGTGATGTGAGTATGTGTGTTTGGGTTGTATATTGTATATTGCACTAACCTTCCAGTAAATCAGTACATGTGGGTGCATGAAATGTTCTGATTCTGTTATGTCGTGTGCAGAACGCGGTGGTCGGGGGTTTCGTGTCTCACTACCTTCTGGAGAAATCACGTATCTGCACACAGGGTCAGGAAGAGAGGAACTACCATGTTTTCTACAGGCTGTGTGCCGGAGCACCGGAGGACATCCGCGAGAAATTCCACCTGTCCTCTCCAAACTGCTTTAGGGTGAGTACAGTGTAAAGACAAACATGAGCGTGTACTACTGCTACTACTACTTCTGCTACTACTCTTAATACTCCTACTTCTTCTCCTCCTACTACTTTTAATACTCATACTACTACTACTACTACTACTACTACTACTCTTAATACTCATACTACTACTACTACTACTACTACTACTACTACTCCTCTTAATACTCATACTACTACTACTACTACTCCTCTTAATACTCATACTACTACTACTACTACTCCTCTTAATACTCATACTACTACTACTACTACTCCTCTTAATACTCATTTTACTACTACTATTACTACTCTTAATACTCATACTACTACTACTA
>JANDJT010000102.1:31094285-31110100 GCA_024331685.1 Stegophilus panzeri | reverse complement strand
TACTACTACTACTACTCCTCTTAATACTCATTTTACTACTACTATTACTACTCTTAATACTCATACTACTACTACTACTCCTCTTAATACTCATACTACTACTACTACTCCTCTTAATACTCATTTTACTACTATTACTACTCTTAATACTCATACTACTACTACTATTACTACTCTTAATACTCATACTACTACTACTACTCCTCTTAATACTCATACTACTACTACTCCTCTTAATACTCATACTACTACTACTCCTCTTAATACTCATTTTACTACTACTACTCTTAATACTCATACTACTGCTACTACTCCTCCTTCTCCTCTTCCTCCTACTCCTCTTAATACTCATACTACTACTACTACAGACAAAATAAAAGCCAGATTTGCATGAATGCATGATTTTATGCTTAAACATCACGCGGATTAAATATTGCAGTTTGAATGGGTTTCAATGGGGACATTTTTGTCCTTGAGTGTAACTATTTTGTGTAGCTAGTTTAAAATAGATTTATGAAAGCAAATGAGGATGAAATATTAAAATTCCCCATAAAAAATACACACCTTTTGCAAAATTTATGTTGTTTGCATTAATACAGACAAAATGATTTAAAAAAACAAAACAAAAATGAGAAAGACAAAAATGTCCATAAGGACGCAAAAGGGTTAACTTCCTTTTGGAGTAACCATTAGATGGCAGAATTGTACATGACTAGAATTTTCAGCCGTTCTCTATCTAAAGACGAATGAATAAAAGGAACAGGCATGGTTGGAAACCATTCTAATTAGAGCTTAATAAATAAACCGGTGTGTACATTTCTCATCTCTCCTCCCCTCTTTTAATTTCAGGATCTGTTGGTGCAAATCTAACCTGACCTAGCTCCTTTCTAATGCCATTAGAGACTTAAATTTCAGAATTTTTGGGCTAGAGTTCATCTGAACTTTGGTGTGCTTTGCTTAAGCATAGGAACTTTGGAAATTGGAAGAGCAAGGATCTCCTGATAATCCATGAACCTAAGAGTGCCTTATATGGAGATAAGACTTTTTGAAATGAGAAGAGGGCCACTTGACTCAAAAGAAATGAAGGATTAGCCCAGATCAGTGTGCGAATCTGTCGCTTAGACAACACTTAAGCCCCACTCACTTATTCATGCTTATGATAAACTGGTGTGCATAATTGTGTAGTGTGGAAATCTGAGCAAAAACTCAGGGCCCTTTAACTTTTCCTTGAAACCCTTTTACATGTTGCAGACCTGTAAAAATTCATATTTACCCAAATTGCTAGTAATTAAAGATTATTTTTCCCTTACATGTTAATGTTCCTTACAAAATAATAAAAAAAATAAAATAAACCTTTCAAAACATTTATTAATACACAGTTGGACAGTACTCGGTTTCTAGTTGGGTGACATCATTTTGTCCAGAATATTGGATTTTTGTGAATTAGAAGTGCTCTTAAGTAGCATCTGAAATGAAATTCAGAAAGCACTGACCATTCATAGTCCTACTCAGAACAGTAAAAGGTGTCCATTAGCTGTCTGTTAAACATGAGGCGGGTAGTTGTGTAAAATGTATCTGTTTAAATAAAAATGGTGCTTCAAATGAAATGATTTTGCTGCGGCCTCATCCAAGGAAGATTAGATCCCTTCATCCAATGGGAATTTGTTTAGAAGCCTGATTGACTGCTTTGAACATTTCTCAGAGCCCGGATGAAGATGAACGCTTGTATGTATGACACTTTTGCCATATTACAAATGTAAACTTGAATGGCTAACCAAATGTACAGATGTAGTTAGCTGCTAAACTATTTTAATGTATAAGTAAGGTACTGACTGTACCATGAAAATTTACTGTACTTTTTAAAATTAAATAAATATATAAATATTAATATGTTTTAACTATTAATAATTATTATGGGCGCACGGTGGCTTAGTGGTTAGAACGTTTGCCTCACACCTCCAGGGTCGGGGGTTCGATTCCCACCGTGGCCCTGTGTGTGCGGAGTTTGCATGTTCTGCTCGTGCTGCGGGGGTTTCCTCCGGGTACTCCGGTTTCCTCCCCCAGTCCAAAGACATGCACGGTAGGCTGATTGGCGTGTCCAAAGTGTCTGTAGTGTATGAGTGGGTGTGTGAATGTGTGTGTGATTGTGCCCTGCGATGCCCAGGGTGTACCCCGCCTTGTGCCCGATGCTCCCGGGGATAGGCTCCAGGTTTCCCCGTGACCCTGAAAAGGATAAAGCGGTATAGAAGATGGATGGAATGAATGAAAAGATGTATATCCCAATTGAGCGAGAAACTATTGGAGAAACTCCAAATAACAAATAAAAATAGACACATCCAAAATTAATCAAAAAGCACTTCAAATAACACAACAAAATTGGTCATTTTCAGTTGGATTTGGGGAAACCACTTGAAGCATTCGTTGTGTTGAACTATTCCAATTCATTTTGTTTGATTTGTTCATTGCAAACAGCTAAAAGTCTGTAAATTTTGACAGTAATCCTGATTTGCAATGGGGATTGAAAAATTTAGATTGCAACTGTATTCCTAAATGCTAATATGCATTATAGTTTTTTTTTTCCTACTTTCCTTACATATAAAAAAAAGTTCAAATAACAAGATTAAAAGTTGCCTTAATTTGTATTGGTGTGGCTTTTGGAACATCAGCATGTTTCCCCATTAATCCTGTCCTTACAGTGCATGTAGCTGTGTGTGTGTCTGTCCATCAAATCCTCCGCTTTCTTCTTTTGTCTTACTCTCTGTGAAGGCCTATCAGGCTTCTCTCTCTTTACACACCCTCTCTGTCACCTTTGACCTTCTAACCACACTCATCGTTTATCCAGTAACCGGGTCTGCACAGCCATTCATGTTTCCCTGTTATTAAATGACTAGAATAAAGGGATTTTGTGTTCAGGCTGTGTGTTTGCTGAACAATAACATTTAAACAGATTACGGAACAATGAGACGTCTGATGTGGACAGGAGAGTTTTATACTGAGCAAGCTCGGGTTATTTGAAACATGATACCCTACCACATTCATCATTTATTTTGAGTTGCACCTGACAGCTATATCTACTGGGTTTTTTTTTTCCTTTCAGTTTCGTTGCAGTGTTTTTCAGGTTTTTTTAAGACATGACCAATACGTGAACAGCTGCCTGAGCCTTATTTTAATACTGGAAAGTCTAGTGGTCGAGAAATAAAATTTGCATATAGCAATATTACTCTGATAAGCAAAAATTTTTGTGAGGATGCAATTAAGTCTATAGTGAAAAAACGGTGTTTCTTTTCATTTAAAACAATGATCTTTACATATTATCTCAGAAATTTTACTTATTATCTTGCAGTTATTACTTCAAGATTATTTTGAATTGTGCTGAATTTTTAACTTGGCATACAAAAATAATGATTTATAATTTAGCTTTTAGCTTTTCTACTCGGTGAAAATGGACTTCCATAGGTTTCAAGAGTTCATTTTGAGGTTCTCTGTATTCTTTGTTTATTAAATTGTAAAACATGTTAATTTAGTGTTCATATTTGTTTTCTCTTTCATTACATTTTGTGGTTTTTTTTTTTTTTTTTTTTTTTTTTTTTTTTTTTTTAATAAATGCAGTACCTAAACCGAGGATGTACACGCTACTTTGCTACTAAGGACACGGATCAGAAGGTCTTGCAGAACCGCAAGAGCCCAGAGGTAAAGTATTTATGTTCCTGTCTCATTAGACATGTTGCCTTTATGCTTATTAGAATAGTTTCCCACCCAAGACTCGATCTCTGAACTGCCTCAGGCTAATTGAGTAGGATGCGTGCCAAGAACCACTACGAGATATTGATGATGGAACAGACAGAACTTATTTATTGCTCTTGGCAATGAGCACAGTTTATGCTTATAACAAATAATTCAGAACAAATCTGCAGTAACCGCCCCACTCCCCAGCATCCCTGCAGGGACAGCCAAATTAATTATTATTGTTTTCAAGAGAGGCCCTTACAAGGCGCTGCTTGTGTTCTTAGCCTCCAGAAATAGAAATGATTAATTCATTCCGAATCCATGAAGGCACCACTGTCCAAGAAATCATGTTTGAGTATATAATAGTTATTTTAAAAAAAATAATAATTATACACTGTATATGCATTAGAAGGTTCATTCAGGTTATGAAATAGGTCATCCAAAGGACTGTTAATTTTCTTACTCCATAATGTCGATGGAGCTCTTGTCTCTTATGAATATTGTTTGTTTAAGACAAACTTCACCCCTAAAACACATTAAATGTGTTTGTATTAAAATATCTGTGATGCACTTAGCGATTCCGGCGGTAATTTGTTATTTGTTGCTGTATCATTCCAGTGAGAAGTTATTGGTTGTGCTGCACTGATGTCACATTAGTAGTGCATTTACAATGGAGTTTAATAAGAGAAATAAGACATTTCAGTAATGTTAAATATAAGGGAAGATAGTCAGGTTTTGTTGTTGGCTTTTAAAAACACAAGAGCAAATGTCTCTCACTTGTTATGACTCGCCATTTTCCAGAGAACTGATTTATTGTCGAATGTTCAACTTATTCACGAGAAAGCCACTGTAGGAATAGTGAAGACGTTGGAGCCAATGCTGGACTTAAAGTTATAGAAGAGAATCGGCTCGGACAGTGAGAGATCTACAGGATGACGAGAACGATGATGCTTATGGTGGTATTAGTCAGTGAAAGTTAAAGCTTTGTAAGCTGATCTGTTTGAACAGAGTGTACAGATGAGTAGGTGAGAGAGTTGAATGGACTAAAGGATTAAAGCACTGCTGCATCGCTTTCTTTCAGTAGAGATGAAGAAGCAAGTGGCTAAATCCCATTGCTATCAGCAGGTGGAAGTTTTTTTTTGTTTGTAAAACAAACAAAGAAATGAATTATAGGTCATAGTATGGTTTTGGTTTCGGAAGTTATGATACTATATCTAGTATTGGTCAAAATGATGATTTGGTATGACATACACTATATGGCCAAAAGTTTGTAGAGACCTGACCATCACACCCATATGTGGTTCTTTCCCAAACTGGTGCCACAAAGTTGAAAGCACAAAATTGTGTAGGATGTCTTTGTATGCTGTAGCAGTACAATTTCCCTTCACGGGAACTAAGAGGCCCAAACCTATTCTAGCATAACAGTGCCCCTGTGGTCAATGAAGACATAGTTTGCCAAGGCTGGAGTGGAAGAACTCGAGTGAACACCTGAACCTGTTTCTACAGGGTGTCCCAAAAATCTCCATACATAGGGGACTGTGTAAGCCAGCACAGTCAGTGGGAGTTCGTGGACATCCACTTCTCCCGGTTGGTCCGCAACACTTCCGGTATTTTCGAATTTGTTAATAAGATTGGCAACAGTGTTGTGTGTGAAGTGCTTGCCATGTTTCCTGTTCAAGTCCATCGCAGCCTTGCGACAGCAGATCCAGCCATGAGAATAACTTCAATATGTTCTTCTGTTGTCAAAGGCTCTCTTAAAGGCCATCTGAAAAGAATAAATAAATAAATAAATAAATAAGTGTGTGTATGTGTGTGTGAATTTCCCCTATGTGTGGGGACTTTTAGGACACCCTGTACATTTAAATTAGTTTATAGCGGGCTTTTGATCAGTTACTGTTGGACATACTAATCACTGTGGTTATGATGAAGGTATGTATGTTGCACGGATGTTTGAAGTTCACTATAGTAGAACAGTAACAATAGTATAGCTGTAAACATAAAAATGTGGTAAAAGTAGCTTTATATGAGCTTTGTGTTCTGACAGAGCAAACAAAAGACATGCTTTCATAGAATCCTCCATATTTATTTCCCCACTTTGAGGTGAGAAATGAAGTCATTACAATTTGCAAATGACCACTTACAGGGCACCTTGAACGCAGCATAATTATGGAATGGGATGTTCAAAAGCATATGTGGGTGAGATGGTCAGGTGTCCACAAATGTTTTGGAAGACCAGACATGGTCAAATTCTATGTGTAATAGTGTGGGGGAAAAGTTTTTTGGATTTTTAAGGGCTGGACCCATAAAGAAGTGCACAAAACCCTGCATCCTTTTCCACATTTGCTCAAACCCTTCATGAGTGTTTGAAAGGGTGGACGCATTGAGCACTATGAATAATACAGGATTGTGCAGGAGCAATAATAATCCCCTGTAGTGAATTATGTATGATTATCGCCTTGTTTTTTTTTTTTTTTTTAATGCTCATTAACATGGAAGCTGCCTCCTTTGTTCTTGCGCACTAATCATTTCAAGCCATCTGCTTGTGATGTTAATCTCATTTGAGCATGTCTTTGTGTTGCTTTTCTATACATCTCAGCACAAGAAAGTGATTATGTAATCAATCCTTGCAAGTGCAATCCTTGCTCCTTGCGACCTGGATCCAATATGTACTGTATCTGTGCGCTAGGTGATGGGTCCTGTCTCAATCAGCTTGATAGTCTCTTTGTCCTTTTGCCCTCGTACACGTCAAGACTTCGCAATGAATGCAATTGACTTTATGAGGCATTCAATTATACGTCCCATGTTGAGAAGTTCACACATAATTGGAAGTTTTATTTTTTTTGTTCTGTCCGCTAGGAAATGGGAATGCCTGGGTGATTTGGGACGGTGTCGATCATTAATCTGTAGCACTTCATATTTATTTGGCTCAGCTTGAATGGAAAGGTGAAAAGGTCCAGTGTAAATGAATGCACTGGCTTCAATGCATGCCAGTTTGCTTTAGCAGCTCAGTTTATTTTAGCATTATTCAGGATGAAATATTTAATTCCTTCCATTTTTTTTGGTCCAGATGTTTTTTTTTCTTTAACCCAGAAGTCATTGCTTCAGAGCAACACCATAGAAACAGTGCCATAAATCAATTTTAAGTCATTCGTATCCTGTTAACTTTTGATCCTAGTGCATCTTGGGTTCATTGATTATTTAGTCTGAATGCAAAGTACTTCCTTTTGTAATGCAGATTGCTCCAGAGAAATCACTTTGAGTTCACCTTTCCACAAAGAAGAACTCTGTAGCACTGAACGTTTTAGCCTTTCGCACCCAAATCCTTTTTGGAAGTAATTCATAAGTGTAATGAGTGAAACGTGAAGTGCTGCTCATGTCGGAAGCTTTTTGTGTGCCTACTCTGATGCAATGCTAGAGGATGTCGATGTTACATGACCCTCATTGTACGTAGGTGCTTTGCATTCTATTAGTAATCTCATCCTTTAAAGGTAGCTGGCTCACAGGGGATCAAGTAATCTTGCTACTGTGTTTGGGACAGTCATCATATCGTATGTTGCCAGTTTTAATACATAGCCACTCAACCCCAATGACCAATCTCATAGCCCCTCCCTGTGTCAGATCCTCATGGATGTTTTTGGGGGTGTTGTGGGTGTATGGGCTACTGATCACAAAGTTGTGAGATCAAATGCTGCCCCGTTTGGGCCCTTGAGCCAATCCCTCAAACTCTCAGTTGTATCCTGTTGCAATTATAAGTCAGTTTGGAAAATAAAAAACATCAGCCAAATGAGCAAATGTTATAATAAACCTAACTATTCATTAGCCACATAGTACGCTAGTAGTTATGTTGGCTAACAAATTTTAACTTTGTAAATTGTCCATGGGTAAAATTTACAAACACAAAAGATTGTTCTATTAAACAAGAAACTCACTTCCATACTCTTTTGTCAGAGTAACAGTTTGTCTCTACCACCAAAATGTTTGGTCATAACTTTTCATTTGCAATTCAAGTCTGGTGAACAGAATTATGGGATGGGCTATACAGAAAAGCATGGTAGTAATGGGTAGTAACATTCTAATTGTGATCATCCTAAACTCCTGAGCATGAATGCTGCCTAAAATCACTGTAAGCTTCCTTCTGATTAGAACACACTGTATGTCTCCAAACCTAGCGTATTGTAATATAGACAGTTTGTTTGGAAGTTAGCTGTTAATGTTTAGCAGTGCTATTTGGGCAGTGTTAGCAGCAAAGAAGTGGACTCGCATCACATCACTCATCAGACTCAAATGACAATTTTGATGATGCAGAGTCAAGCTTCAAAGCAATCACTGGTGGAGGCCTAACAACCTCCAACTTCATTTGACTTCATTTAAGGCTACACAATTAACGGTAGTTCTGCATTTATATTATATTTATATATGGGTGCTCTGCATTATACTCTATTTAAAAAAAAAAAAAAAAAAAGAGGGGGGAATGTTGGAATTCCCACTTACCGGCATAAACATCCTTGATGCCACAGTCAAAAGGGCAACATGCATGAAATTTGGTGAACGCATTTTGGATTGTTTGTAACCTGTTACCCTTAAACAGTCACTTGTTCCCATCTCTACCAAATAGCCCAAGGACCGCTTTCTTCTTCGAAGTGAAAGCAATCCTGTAATTCTGTACTCAGACAAGATTTCTATGGAAGTTTAAGCAACAAATGGTCTGCACTTGTATAGCGCTTTTATCCAAAGTGCTTTACACTGGTTCTCATTCACCCATTCACATACACACTCACACACCAATGGTAGCAGAGCTGCCTTGCAAGGTGCTAACTTGCCATCGGGAGCAACTTGGGGTTCAGTGTCTTGCCCAAGGACACTTCGGCATGTGGGCTGGGAATCGAACCGTCAACCCTATGATTAGTGGACAACCCGCTCTACCACCTGAGCCACAGCCACTCAAGCTGGACAATATTTTCCTTTCCAACAAGATAGGCGTATCGGTTTTGATAATACTGTAAATAATGAACACTTCTTTGGTCTTCAGGTTCTCTCAAGTCTCTCGCTGGTATTGATCTATTTGTTGTTGGTATTTTAAGTTCTCTAGAACTGCCCTCTCTAGAAAAACTCTAACCTGACCTTTGTTTTTTGTGGCTCCTTAGCACCTGAAAGCAGGCCCTCTGAAGGACCCACTGCTGGATGACCATGGAGATTTCAGCCGCATGGCAGTTGCCATGAAGAAGATTGGCCTGGACGATGCTGAGAAGCTGGATCTGTTCAGGGTGGTGGCTGGAGTCCTCCACCTTGGCAACATTGACTTTGAGGAAACGGGCAGCACTTCAGGTAAGAACTGGAGACGAGATAAATGACAACTTTTGTGCACTGCTCTCATCTTAAACTTGTTGTCTATGCATATTATTAGTAAGTGGTCTGTACAGGGCCATAGTGTTGTCTTGTATGTTGTCCTGGAAGTAGGGGTATAAAAATATCATATCACAGTCAATATTTTATCGTCATTGCTCAGCCCTACATGGAATTTGAATATTTCATCACATTATATGTGCGTACGCAATATGTATAAAGAAGTACAAAGAAAACAGAAATAACATGAATTAGTCAAATGACAGTGTAGGTCCTTTTACCTTTTAATGAATCCATTCATTTTGATTTTTGTGCATGCTTTCAACTCGTTTCCCTTCGACCAACTTGGAATTTTATTATTATTATTATTATTATTATTATTATTATTATTATTATTATTATTTGTGTGTGTGTGTGTGTGTGTGTGTGTGTGTGTGTGTGTCCTCATAAACATCCCATAGTGAGCATTAGAAACTATTGGTAATAAATACAGCAATAATGTGGTGAACCACACAGTGATTTAGTGTTTCCTCTGTGAAATAATAATGTCTGGTAGTTAAATATAAAATATTTAAAATCAGTCTGAAATTGCTTTTTGGATGTGTAAAGCTTTTGATGCGCAGGATAATACAACCCTGAGTGATGATAGGGGAGATTTATTCTGCTCCTCTGGCAGTTTAAGTGTCTGAGTCTTTCTGACAAAAGGACTTTTAACTTCCTGAATGGCGCTTTTAGACAAAATTATATTTACTTACATCAAGTGAACAGATTTTCTACACTCATTTTAATGAGGTAGACTATGCAAAGCGTTTCTGCTCATTTATGTTGAGTCGCAGTTAGTCTTAGTCTTTCAGACTTTAAATCGACAAAGCCATTTGTTTTCTACGTAACGTTCCTGGCATGAGGTTGCGATGTCTGAGGCAGAGCTACAAATTTGACATTTGAGTTGATATTTTCTTACTTTTATGCAAATTAGTTATGACATGATAATGCAACAAATCCAAAAAGGTGGCCTACATTTGAACTTTTGGAGAAAATCTTTTAACTGGGGTTTCATCTTTTCCTCGGTTCTAGGACACGCTTTTATACCAGCACTGTTGAATTCTCGATTCTGATTTGTGAGAAGGTGTTGATTGTTTTTCTTTCGCAGCAGTTCTGTTCATCGTTATGGTGGAAGACGAATCACAGGTTTATATTAACGCCCTTGTTTTAATACGCGTATGCGCTTTGTAACATTCGGAGGTAAAGCTGTAACTTTAAAATTTCAGACAGCGGAATGTCTTCAGGATGGAGGTCTGTGCGTTTTCTCTGTAACATGGCAAACTCCGTTTTTGTCTTATTGACAAACAGGTGCTAAAACATGAATGAAAGTGAATACCGGAATTCATTTAGGAATTAACTTTTGCATGAGTGTTCCTCAACATTAACTGTAACTCTAAATGGATAAAACATGTGTGTTAGTCTTTAATTTAAAAAACAAAAAACAAAACAACTAATCATTCATAGATTGCTTCAGGATGTGCTGTTATATGAAAATAAACAACTTCTGGCTTTGCAATGTGCCACATCACACCAGCCTGTTGTTGATTATTTTCCTATAACTCCCTCTTATGGTATATTTCTTACTTATGTACTCTTACTAAATAAACCAGATTGTATACGTGTGCAAAGCTGAAATATTAGAATATATAACAATATTGGATGCCTAGATAAATCCACAAATGCATTTCTTTCTTTCTTTCTTTCTTTCTTTTTTCTTTTTTTTTTTGGCCCAAGCGATGTGCGAGATTGGATACGGCGTCCTACTGTGTTTGAAAGAAGGCTGATGAAGAACTTAAAGAGCTCCTGATACACATGCGTGTGGTGCTGGAACGGAGGAATCCACCTCTCTGTCTGACTTTGCTTCAGACTTACTTCTTCTCAGCTTGTGTGTGCGATTCTGCTTCCCACACCTCACTGTGATCGATTACTTTAATAACACGCGCAACTCCGTGCTCATCCAGCTGAGTCACGAAGAAACGAAATCCGTCATCGCTCTGCCTCTTCATAGCGTAGACAGCAGTCTTGCTAACTCTAATGCTGATGTAGCAGCTGACTTTCATTTTTCATTTAAGGTCAGATAACATTTGTATAACTTTTAGTGTGAGTTGAGGAAAACTCTTTAAATAAATCAAATAATAGGTTGTGAAATAACACTGTCAACCTCATTCACCTTTATTGGTACGCCATTTGTTATAACATAGCAAAACTCTGGAAACAAGGCAGTGTTTTGGAGATGGGAATGTAATAGCATAATGTCCATGGAGAGGAGATTTTAATAATGTCCATGTCCATGATTTTCCAGCTCTGGTGTTCATCCTGGGTAGGCGTTTCCCCCTTTCTGCTTATGATACCCTGGAGGAAACACAATCCATGTCTTTGACATTTATTAACACTGATCTTGGTCACTGGTTCAGAGGGCTTAGTGATCTTTTTTTTTCTCTCCGTGACTCATATTTAATAACCACTGATTAGTCATTTGAGAGGACGATGAGGCATCCTGAAGTGTAACATAACCATTTACGGTTGGATCACGTCCATATTAGTGGATGTATATTTTCTTTATTTATGCCCTCCCATTTTCTCCCCAATTTGGTCAACCACATCTTTTCAGAAGGCAGTGTAACACAATTGGAAGGCATCGCTATCTACCCTCTTCTGCATACATTTCCATGATTAATGTCACCTCGACTGTCAAGGGAGGGACAGTATACCATTAATTCCACCAAAATTTTGCTTCCTTCGCTTTTGGTCACTGATGGCTGTAGTATTGTTGGAATTTGAAGTCGCGCTCTCTTGACATAAGTGCAAACGCTTTCCTATTGCACTTCTTAGGAGTTGTCCATTGAAACTACTGACAAATGCGTATAATACAAGACTATAGAGTTTTTATAGTGTTGACTAGATGAGGATCTACTGTAGATGTTTCTTGTATAGTATATTGTTAAAACTTGACTTGAAGTTGGTTCTCTTATCAGTCAGTGATTTTTATCTGCTTCTTATACGCTCCAGCCATGGACTCGTACATTATAAGGGGCAGTGAAATTGAATGCAAATAAAAAATTTGATTTTCCTGACAGTAAAGCCCGTTTCATTTATTAGAAAGATTTTACTAAGGAAAGGAAACATTTTACCTTCCTTTTGTGCTTAATTAATTTACGTAACCCTGTAAATTTGCAAACCTTGGTAAAACAAGTCTATAGAAAGCTTAGCATTCCCAGGTTGGACCATTCATAAAGTCATTAACTATCAGACCAAATCGAAGCTCCAATGGTTTTGCCCATTCTCATTTTTTGGTTGACGAGAAAAAAGTCTCTAATGTAATGTTAATATAATATAATATAATATAATAACATATGGCAAGCAAGTTATATAGGTCCATTAATACTGACAAAGGGAAATGAAGGAGTATATAAATACCCAGTCAAGGAATGATGCTGTGTAGCCAGGCATTATACGCTTAAAAAGTATCCAATGTAGCACATCCTGTGTGCGCCCTCAGCAACATACCAAATGAAAACGTTTCTTTTGTCACAGTCAATAGGGAGCAAGGTTTTTCTTCCTCTGGATGTTGCACGAGAGAAGGAAAAACCCGCTTACAGCCACTACATCAGCAGTATTCTTATTTCCCCTTCAATAAAAACGGCTGCTGAGCCAATCAACATTGTCAGTCTAGAATGAAATAAAATCCGTGTATGTTTGACTAGTTAACATTGGTTACCTTTATTTATTTAGGATACCACCATGAATGTTTGGTTGAAAAATAAATGATAAGTTTCTTTTTATTTACCTTCCTGTCTGTAAACTTTTCTTGTGTCTAGTCCTTTAACTAAAGCGTCTGAACTTCGAACCTCAGAAGTTGGAAGTCGGAGCTCAGAATGTTGCAAAACTGCGAAGTGTGTAGTCAGGGTTATAGATTTAACAAGCGTTTACGCCTGTATATCGACCAATCTAAGGCAAACACTTGTATATAAGCATCATAACTCATTTGAAGGTCAGGAGTGCTACTTTGTTTACTGATGCTGCTGTGAGCGGCCATTTTGATTGGGCGTCACGTGCACGACGAGTCGAGGAGACCATCCCAAGTTCCCAGGTAGGAATTCCGAGTTGAGACAAGTGACAAGAGTGAATATCCCCCTGTCCTGCACCTCAAGAAGGAGCCGATTATCTTGTGTTAGGAGTAGAGAAAACCCTCAAATGTGCAGGATGATGGAGTAGAGTTTTTGTGCCCTGCAGCCAGAGATGTAAGTTTGGGCTGCGTGAGCGTCAGAGACACATAGCGAAATGTTTTGGAGAGGAGGAAGTTCTGCTTTCAGTTTGTTTCATGTGAATTTTTATGCCTGTGTCTTTCCGTATATGTCTAGACTGTACTTGTTCAGCTCCTTGTTTGTAATAGTGTGTGGGTTCTCTATATGTGTATGTGTTTCCAGATGCCATGAAGAACTAGACTGTATAAGTATTGCTCAGCTCTGTGGGGTTTTATTTTAAATGTTCTGTTTGTGTGTGTTTCCCAGGAGGCTGTAACTTAAAGAAGCAGTCAAGTCAGGCTCTGGAGCACTGCGCTGAGCTGCTGGGGTTGGATGAAGAAGACCTACGAGTCAGCCTTACCACCAGAGTTATGCTTACAACAGCTGGAGGCGCTAAAGACACTTCTATCAAGTGAGACCAACTCAGATCTCTCTCTCTCTCTCTCTCTCTCTCTCTCTCTCTCTCTCTCTCTCTCTCTCTCTCTCTTACAAACAAACACACACAAATGCACACAGCTCTATTCTTTCATTACGAAGCATTTCTATGAATTAACTCTGATTCACTGCCATATATGTTGATGTGGGAAATCTTCCTATTAAAAAGGTTTCACGTGCTCATCATGAACAGTATTGCATTATGACTGTGTACACCGATGAGAAACTCTGGAATAGTTACATTTTTAATATTAGACTATTCTCGATAGTACACTTAGTCCCTGGCCTGGTGAACTAGCATGAGGATGTGTTTCTGATCGAGAGTCCAAAGCACTTCTGTAATTCCTTCTGGATAAGGGCGTCTATTAAGAAATGCAGTAAGCCATGCAAAGTTTATGACATGAAGTCGATCAAGTCGAGGTTTACGTAAGTTAGTCTTCTTACATGTAAATTTACACACACTCAGGAGCACGAGTAGGATACGGAGGTTTTAACGAATTTACACCATTTTCATTCCATTTTCACCAAATTTCTTGTGTAAACGCTCGTACGAATTAATCCATTCGTGATAAATGAGGGCCGATGTACCCAACGGGTGCTCCATGGAAATGGATCGAAAACTGTGTGTAATTGTTGAGGAGTCTATGGAAGGAGTCTCCAGTGTCAGCACTTCATGGGGAAAGGCTTCGAGTTTCTTGGTAACATGATAAGCTGCACTTCAAGAGAGAAATATCTGGTGACTGTTTATCTGTATGTTAGTGGAAATAATTAGGGTAACCTGGCTGGTCCGGAATATTAAACGTAACTATAACCAGATAAAAGGTTTTCTTTAAATAAATGAACCATCACACCACCCAGTTGCTGATTTTTTCCCCAGTATTTATTTATTTATTTATTTATTTATTTATTTGCGTTCCGGCAGTTTCCTTTACCAACTGCAGCAGTTTTGTGTCATTTAATGTCAAGTTAATGTTGTGCCATTTATACAACTGCAGTTATCATACTGTGGGATTTCTTTTCACACTGTTCCACTTCTAAGTCATCTCAAACCTGCTGTGAACATCCAAGAATCACTGAATGTCATTTGTCGCTGTGGCTGCCGACAGATGTCTGGCTCATAAAACTCGTACCTGTGTCCTCGCTCACCTTTTTTGCGAATGCTGCACTGGGTGAAAAAACAGGAAAGGATGAGAGAGCTGGTGGAAAGCTTCTCACGCACGCACACACACACACATTTTGTGTGTGTGTGTGTGTGTGTGTAAGTTATTGGTCTGTTTTGGTGTGTGGATGTGTTTCTGTTCTGGTCAGATGGATTTACTGGGATAGATTTGAGTTTTTGGTGGCTGCATAGAGCTTGTACAGACCTGTGCTAATCACAAAATTGTGACTCTCTCTCTCTCTCTCTTTCTCTCTCTCTCTCTCTGTCTTTCTCTCTCTCTCTGTCTTTCTCTCTTTCTGAGCCACATGATTTGTAAGCAATAACACAAAATGGTGCATGCTGTTATAAGAAAACGACTATTCTAATCAATGACTATTATTTTGCAGTGTCACATACTCAAAGTGTTTATCTCCAACACTAACAATTTATTTTTAAATGTATTAAAGATGCTTTTGATCCATTCATAGTTGCTCAACAGCCTGTTACGGGGTTACTCTAAAATCCTGCTAGGCATTTTCAATAGAAATTTACGTTGTTATTAATGATGACGTCGTGTGCTGTCATTTTAACCATCAGGCACCCTTTTTTTTTTTTTTAATAATATATTGAAAACATTTTTTTACTAGGACTCGAACCTTGTGTTCCACTGGATCCTGTTTGGGCCAATTCTTTGTTTTGAAATGTGCATAGGAAAAACATACTTAATGTGTTCTATTCTTTGAGTGGTTAGAGCTCCGACTGATCCTCTTCTCTCCTCGCTGAATCACGTCTCTCTGCTGTTATCAATCATCCCACACGGGCCTCTGCTTCCTTCCTAGATTCATTCCCTTGTCAAGGTTTTATCTCTTCATTTATTGTGCTGACGT
>JANDJT010000102.1:31083685-31094178 GCA_024331685.1 Stegophilus panzeri | reverse complement strand
GTGCATGCACATGTGGGTGGGTGGGTGTACAGATGAGCCTCTGTTTTGTGTTCGTGTCTCTGTGAGAAAAAGGTGAAGTGAATGAGAAAGATGAATGGTTGCTTAGCGAGAGAGATTCTGGCTCGTTTATCACGGAGGCAGGCGCTTAGTCACTGATGAACAGCGGGACCACATGTTTGCCATTACGTCTTTATCAACGAAGTGTATCAACCAATGCCATAATTAGCAGGAAGCTAAGTGTGGATTGAGCTTTTCATGGCTTAAGCGTTTGAGTTCTGAGGGAGTTCAGAGTGACTTAAGACCAAAAGTAATGTCCAGGAAAGCTGAATGTATTTAGACTTACATCAATTTTGTTACCTGCTCATTCACATTATACAAGTGTAGGTTGGCAGATTTTTCTTGAGTATAAGTATCTGAGAATGGATTTTTCATCTAGATCATCTAGATCACCACCTAAACAATACAGGGCTAGAAAATGAGTTTTTTTTTGGGGGGGGGGGTTTTCTTTTCATGTCAAATGTAATATGATTCAACATAATTGGAAGAGGGGGGCACGGTGGATTAGTGTTTAGCACGTTCGTCTCACACCTCCGGGGTTGGGGGTTTGACTCCTGCCTCTGCCCTGTGTTCGTAGAGTTTGCATGTTCTCACTGTGCTTCGGGGGTTTCCTCCGTGTACTCCGGTTTCCTCCCCCAGTCCAAAGACATGTGCTGTAGGCTGATTGGCAATTCCAAATTGTCCGAAATGTATGAATGGGGTGTGCAATGTGTTGTCACTCCATCCAGGGTGTCCCCTGCCTTGTTCCCCAAGTTCCCTGGGATAGGCTCCAATCTCCCTGCGACCTTGTGTAAGATAAGCAGTATAGAAAATGGATGGATGGATGGATGGATAATTGTAAGAGATGGTTTTAGAATAACAAATAAAAAAGACTAATACAATGATATACGTGTAAATGAAACCAAAATTCGGTTTACTTGAACAATCATTATTCTGAGCTTATAAAATAGAACTTGATCCAGCGCGTCCTATAATTTGCCATTTTACTGATCTTTTATACCACACACTGACAGTTATTCATGTGCACAATTTAAACAATACACAATATACGAAATCAAGTTCCTGAAACGATTTTGTCGTACATTTAATTTGCTGTTTTGATTTATTGAATTCATAAAATAATGGAACTATGCTTTTGTTCAGTTTTGAGAAAAGAGCAATCAACTCCATGCTATAATCTCAGCTACTCGCAAAATATGCTAATGATCTAGTTCTTCATTAGGAACCTATAGAAAAGTGACATATAATCCCAATCCAAATCAGTTCCAGGTTGTAACACTACAAAATGGAAACGTTTTAAATGCTATGAATATTCAGTGCAAGTCCCTGTGTGGTAAAACCATCATTTGTTTTCTTGGTCATGAATTGTAGTCTGTTCATCTGTTCCGTAGGTCATATATGATGAATCTGCATTCATAATGTATCTTTGGGTTAAATGCAGATTAATGAACACATTTAAGATGAGTTGCCTGACATGTTCATGCTCACTAAATAGTTTCCTTGGTCCAGCAAATTGTAATGTGTAATGTAGAGTATAATGTGGTCTGTTACCTGAAACAGGTTTGATACCTTTAGTTTGAAGGATAAGCTGACCAAACATTCATTTGCTATGATTACACTCACATTAAATTAATTCATGACTTTATTCTTTATAACCCTAAAATTTTGTCCTCGTTGTCTCAGATTAAGATGCTGTTTCATCCGATCTACCAAAAAAACCCTTTTTTTCTGGATCGTAGTATTTATTAATAAATAGAGCCCTTGAATGGCAGGCTATGATTTATTTATTTGTGTGTGTGTGTGTGTGTGTGTGTGTGTGTGTTTACAGTCCAAAAGATAAATGTGTTTAATCAAACTGTCAGACAGTGGCGCTGGATTTGCTGAAAAGAGAATCGCATGTAACTGAGCCACGCCTCTGTGTTTGCCACACCAAGTGCATAACCCTCGCACAACTTCTGTCTAGCTTTTAAGTTTGTAGTTACCTCCAAGGTCTGAATATCAGTGTAGGCGCTGTGCCTGAGTGATGGAGAAGAGAAAATCCTGGGTCAAAGTCACGTACGAGTGGGAGCACGATGTGCAGAATGCAGGAAGAAAATGTGAGCACATGCTGATCCATGAGCTTTACTGAAATATTTTACTTTGCTCTCACTCTGTCTCTCTCTCTCTCTCTCTCTCTCTCTCTCTCTCTCTCTCTCTTTTCCCTTCTGCAGTTTATACCTTGCAGTCTGAAGTTCTACTTTGTAATTCACTTACTGACCTCTTTCCCTTTCTCCATATGTCTGTTTCTCTCCTTTGCCCTGGGAAGACTTTCAGGATTGTGAATAAAACATGACCACCTATTGGTTGAAGGTGTGTGTGTGTGTGTGTGTGTGTGTGTGGACATCTGCCATACAGAGGAATTTAAAGCTTTTCACCCCAAATGGATGATTATATTGACCGTGGGAATGTCGTATATGCTGGTGGAAGTTTTCAGAGACAGGAAAATGTGTTTTTGTCTTATTAACTTCAATAGGGGGTGGACAGAAGCTGGTGAGGGAAAGCCTATTTATAGCTGCTATAACATAAGTGAATACAGGAACTAACTTGTTTTGTGGACGTTTCACAGCATTACATGTAACTACGAACAGATAAAAAGAATGATGGGTAATATGGAGATGTTATTCTGCTTCGTGTCGCCCCACCTCACCTCACACCACCCCGTCGTTGATAACTTTCCTGTAACGGCATGCCCCATCATGTGTTATTCCATTCTTAATATAACTCAGTAAATGAAGTTAATTATGTCAGTTACTCAAACTCTGTTGACTTTAGTGCATTGGCACACCTCACCTTGGTTAACTCTAGTCTGGTTTCATTAATGTTAAGCCATTAGCCACTAAGGTTGACCATAGGATCTTGTTTCTCATGGCCTGAAAGTCCTTTATCTGCCCTCTGGTAAACCACTAATGTGTCATTATGGGCCTCCATCTGCTCACACGACCAATGATTGTGAGATTGTTATGCTTCTGGAACATTCTCCGTTCTCCACATAAACCCTCAGGAGTTCCATTAGAGGGACTTTTGGCTTCTTGGCGACCTTCCTGACTAAAGCCCTTGCTCATTTTGTCTTGGCTACAGTTCTAGGCAGAGTCATGTTTGAACTTCTTCCGTTCCGAATTATGGGAAGTCACTGTGTTCTTCAGGACCTTCAAAGCTGTAGAAAATATTCACCCCAGATCTGTAGCTCATGGAAAAAACCCTGTCTCTGAGACATATGGACAATTCCTTCTCGAGGATGTAATGTGGAAACAGGATGCTCCTCAGTTTCACTGTGAATGGCAAAGCAAAGGGTCTGTGTTTGTGTCACAGGGCAGAGAAACACACTCGGTGGAAAGAGCGGTCTGCCCTCTTCAGCATACATGAGAGCAGGGAGGCGCACGATTGACTAGTGTTTATATGATTGAGAGCGAGAGAGAGCATGACCAATTTAGAACGCAACTTGCTTCGAACTCATGCGATCTCTCGACAATCGAGCAAACACTTTTCTGTTGCAGCACTCGGGAGCCCCTAGTGTGTCATTTTTAATACATTTACAAAACTTTATGAAACCTCCATTAAGAATTAACATGAGGGAATATTTTGCAGGCTGATGAGGAAAAATAAATGTAATCCATTTTAGCGTCTTGGCCCAACTCTGCGGAAAATCTGTAGTAATTTCGAACATTGCAGAGTTTGCTTGATTTTTCCGTTAATTTCTGCGAGCGCAAAATCACGAAATCCTGTAGGGACTGATTGATGTCTTGTAATTATTAGCACGTTTAATTGCTCAGTAGAATAATGGAATAATTGAGACCTCAATAACCTAAATAAGTTCAACTTGTGTGAAACTAAAGTGTTTGGGTGTTTTTTGGATTAGTATTTGAATAGTTTACGGGATGTAGGATTATGTTCAGAGGGGATTTGTAACATTTATTTTTGCATTTAATGAAATTGCAGAACATTTGAGAACTACTAATAAAACAAGCTTCTAGTATGTGACTATAATGCCATTTCTATTTTCCTCTCTTGCTCTCAGGGTTCCTCTGAAAGTGGAGCAGGCGAATAACGCACGCGATGCTTTAGCGAAGGCCGTTTACAGCCATCTGTTTGATCACGTGGTCACCAGAGTCAATCAGTGCTTCCCCTTTGATTCCTCAGCTAATTTCATCGGCGTGCTGGACATCGCCGGCTTCGGTGAGTGTGTGAGTGTGTAAAACACCTCAAGTGACATCCTGGTGAGGACCAAATGTCCCCACAAAGATAGGAATATTTGACAGTGTTGACCTTGTTGGGTAATTGTCTGGTCCCCATGAGGAAAACTGCTTTTTTAGGTTAAGGTGAGAGTTAGAACTTTCATATCTTCTGCTTACTCTCTTTCTCTGACCTCTTCGCATATCGTTTGTCCTTTTTTCTCTCACTTTATGACTCTCTTTCTCTCCCTTCTAACTTCGTTATCCTCTCTTTCTCTCTGTGTTTCTCAATCTCTCCCGCTCTCACTATCTCGTTGTGTTTCTCAGAATATTTTGAGCACAACAGTTTCGAGCAGTTCTGCATCAACTACTGTAATGAGAAGCTGCAGCAGTTCTTCAATGAGCGCATCCTCAAAGAGGTAAGTGGACATCACTTCCTCACTCCTTCCCTCCATCCCTCATCCCCCCTCATCCCCCTTGCCCTGTGATGGAGATTTACCTTTACCTTATTTCACTTGCTTTCAAACCCCTGAAAGTGCTGATCCTAAGCACTGATCGTAGCTGATCTTTTTATTTATTTATTTTTTAATGCTTCAATGAAGTATTAAATCTGATTGTATGGGTAGGACGCAGCTGAGCGTCGACTGATTTTACGCCCTGTCCACATGTATATGGATATTTTAAAAAATGTATTGGGACACTGAACACAACACTTGCAAAAGCTGCAGTGGACGTGCACAGGTTATGAGCTGTACTAGGACTCATGGTTTATCATGGCTGCTAAACAAGTTGTATAAAAATAGAAAAATTCTAAAAGATTTATTGTAATAATTAAAAATTATGATGCACACTGTACTGCTCTGGAATTCACCCCACTGACACTACAAACTCCACTGCGAGCAGAGATTTTTGGATAAGACCCGAGCTGTAGTCCCACCTCATCTTCAGTCCCACTCATGATGAATAATTGTTTCCTTTTTTCAAACTTCTTGGGGTTTTTGCGCATGTTGCCATTTAATACGCAGCTCATAATAGACACAATAGTTCATATTACTGGGTTGTGTGTCATGGAATCCAGGGAATTGGATGCAATTGCAGAATTTTTTTTATTTTTTTATTTTTTATAACAAAACTACTAAAAACAAGCGAAGACTATAAAAGGACCCCAAAACAGAAACAACCAAAACAAGGAACTAGACTTGAAAACATGAAAGCAAAAACCACTCATGTTGCAAATATAAGAATTGTCCATGGTGGACATGACATTGTGAGCATTTTCAAAACGTTCATCATGTAAGCAGTTTTGCATTTTCGTGCATTATCTTAGAAAATGCTGTTTATCTGGATGGGATTTTATTTAATTTTTTTTTAAACTATGGCTGTTTCAAAAACAGACATAAATATTGGGCCTAAAACTGTTTAGTCTGATGAATATGATTATTCCTGAACATATATGATTATTATAAACATTAATCACCTGATCCTAGATCAGTTCTTGGACACTTTTCAAGATGGGTTCATTTTCTCAGAGAAAGTTCAGTAACATGACATGTTACTTAACATAGTTTAGTCAATTCCCACCCACCAGCAAGCTTTGCACAAGGTCACAGGGCAGCGTAACACGCTCAGAGGAAAGCACTATTCGCCCTCTTACGCAGACATGATTGACAGGGAGAGTGAATATGCCGTCCCTCCCACCCAGAGAGCATGAATCAAATTTGCTCTCTTGTACTCCTGGCTACGGATGCATGGCTGTGGCATCGTCACACTTTGACCTTGCGATTTCAAGATAACTGTGTGAACACTTCTTTGTTGCTCGACTCGGGAGCCCAATAATGTCATTTTTAAACGATATGACTAAATGACATTATCACTCACATGTTCCTGTTAGTGTTACATGACAGACGCAGTACTCAGTAACAATAAGATGGCACATGGGAGTTTTTATAACAAATTGCATTATGAGAGGTGATGAAATTGCTACTTTTCAGACTTACTGGATTAAAATATTGGGGTTTTTTTTGCCCTTTATTTCCAGATGTACAGCATGTTATTGACTTTTATTATGGACAAAGAGTATCTGATCCTAGATCAGTGTTTAGACTGTATCATTTGTTAAATGTAGACATATAGGCAAGTGACAGCTGATCAGAGATCAGTTTTTGGACTCTATTGTGATAAATATGACTGTATATTCATGTAGCAACTGATCCTAGATCAGATTTTGACTCTGTGGTCTGATTAATATAACCTTCTAGACTATAAGCTATTGATATTCAAACAATTTTAGCCTCTTGGGTAATTGACAGCTGATCCTAGACTGTATGTCGATGTTTATAATTGCTTAGACACCCCCCCGCCCCCTTTTCGCAAGAATCACAGCTGCTATAGAATGCGTTAGTGTGGCAGCATAGCATACTGTACATGGCAGCAGTTGGATTATGGCCTCAATGTCTTGCGCATCATTAATCCTGCTAATATTGAATGTTTAATACTTTTTAAAAACAAAAAAACATTTCTTCATGTAGACAGGTAGACATTTTTTTTTTTATTATTTCCTTGATTGGAAATTAATAATTTTTTTATTTAGTAACAAAGTAAAATAGTAAAGATAATTTACAGACACTTTATATTTTTCTACGGATCGAAACAATACCTAGACATCGAACAATAAATAGAAAATAATGTATACTGATGTATTTTTGAGGCACTCGCTGATGTGTGTTTAATCTGTTCGACTTCCAGGAGCAGGAGCTGTATCAGAGAGAGGGACTGGGAGTGAATGAGGTGAAATACATTGACAATCAAGACTGTATAGGTGTGTATTTTTGGTGCACACACACACACACACACACACACACACACACACACACACACACACACACACATGCACACAGTGTTTGGGTAATGAAATAAAGAACATCTTCAGGTTTCTACAAAGGAATGAAAACTGGAGATTCCTTCTCCATAGATCATTATTTTTAACAATCTATGCCCATTTTTAAGCTGATTGATTTGACAAGGATTTTTTTTATGCTGTGAGTTTGAGTTGTGAATGAACCATACAAATGCAATGACTGTTTGGTTTGCGAAAGTAAAAAAATAAAATAAAAAGTAGGGTCTTTCCCCCCCTTTTCTGGTTGTTAAACCTACTTATCCAACTACAAATAGGAAAAAAACAAAAAAAAAACAGCCCATTAAACCTCTACTGCATCAATTGTTACATTTAAATAAATAAAAAAAGCACAGTTGTAAAAGTATGTGGATTTACTCACTCAAAATACATACAAAAATTAGATCCAAACACCTTTTTAATTCTTTCTTGTAAATTCTTAATTCTTTCTCTTGAAACATAAATTTTATAAAATAAGGTGCAGTTGCAAAGTGTCTGAAATTACAACAGTTTCTCATACTTTGAATGTAAAAAATGCAAACATACTATTAGAGAAGCCTAGTGTCCTTTTTGCTATGTAGGCCTGTTTCAATTCATGAACGCACGTACTACAGTTGCATTATCGCATGTTGTTGCCATATGGCAACAATTACATTTTACCATTTAACCGAATACTCAAAATATATAAACTTGTTTAAATGACAAAAAAATAAATGCTAACTCCTCAGATAGTGTTTACATTTTTTCCTTTAAGTCGTTTTGCCTAAATATTGAGAAATTGATAAACATTTTGAGAGCCCTTCCAGGATGACTTTCACCATGCCATGTGATTGCAGAAAAAGAAGTGCACGCAGCAGTTCCTGGTCATCTCACATGGCTTTTTTTGTTTTGTTTTGTTTTGTCAAAGTTAAAGCCCCCCCCTTCCAGTTACATAGTAAAATAGTAGTATTGGATTATTGCCTATAAAAACACCTGGTGATAAATGAATTGTTGCCATATGGCAACACCATGCAGTAAAGGGCTGAATCTACTGCTGCTACTGATTTGTCTACATCAGATGTGCGTGTATGTTTTCAGTGGTTGGTGTTGGTTAGTTGTTTGAGCTAAAGCAGTGTTTTGTTTTGTTGTTTTTTTCCGCTGCATGGTAGTACGTGTCTAAACCCTGAAGCTCTGTTATCAGTATGTACTGCTGGACACATGAGTAAATGCGTAGCAGAGAACAAGCAAATAAATGCTACACACACTAGACGCTGGGGGAAGATAGCATTACGTATTAATTATATATTAATATTGATGGTTTAGAAATGAAGTGAGTGATAGGATGGAGGTGAGAAAATGATGCAGCAAACAGAAATAGGGAGTGTGTGAACTCTTTACTCTTTATGGTATTACTTTACTCCATCCATGAGAGCTCTGCTCTACTGGCGTCAGTGTGAACACACCGTCAAAGGGCTGATGGGAAATTTGTTTTTCTGTGCTGAGTGCAGTAATGCACTGTACACTCCAATCGATTTCGAAGGCAACTTCAGAATGAATCCATGGACCCAACCAGCCTTGTGTTATCAGTTCAGACTGGTGGTGGTTGTGTAATGGTGTGGGGATTATTTTTCTTAATACCAATCAAGCATCAGTTAAATGCCACTACCTATTACCTATTTAAAATATTTTTTAATATCTAACACTGCCTTCAATCTCCTGCCTTTCTGAGTCTGTCCTCCTCTATCCATGTTCCTGAGGGGTTCACTATGAAGTGCCCACCTAATGAAACCTTCTTTAATGCGACAGCACTGTTTTCTCTCACTGTCTTCCTTAGTTAACATTTTTGTTGGGGATGCTGGCGTACTTTTTACTGTGACAGTTTAGGAGAGGCATGACAGAATGTTCTGGATGCGACTCGTGTGCTTTGTGTCTTAATGTGTTATTATCCTTCAAGAGGTTTATGGCTTGTTTTGAATAACTGCCACGTTCTTGGCCTTCGACTGACTGGGCCATTTAATGGGTGTGTAATTTTAAAAAGCAAGCCGTCTATTGACGTGAGGTGTTTGGTGCTTTTGACATATCTGGGGAAGCTTGAGTAGCTCTGTTCCAAATAGTGCATGTCTTCTTCTTTTTTTCTTTCTTTCTTTATAAGGCTGTTCAGCTCATCACTGCTTCTTCTTTCCTTCAGATTGTCTGTCTGAGATTATTGTGATATCTCAAGAATGAGTGGTTTAACTTTGTAGATTTTATATGGAATCATCATTGTGACCAGAAGATGAACTGATTAGATTTTTGGACTTGATCCAAGCAAGGTCACGCTCAAGGTTACACAGCACAATTGTAGGTCTACGTTTTCTCTTAATGCATGCATGCAGCTGTGATGTATTTGTACAAATACAAGTAATATCACTTTTTTGTGTTGCTTAAAAAAACAACAACTTGGATTTGAAATATTTTCGAATGTTACTTTTTCCCGTGAAGCGACAGTCACTGGACAGCACTTCATCCGAGTCACAACATCCCTGTTTGTCAGGTTTCCAAGTAAAACTGGAATATTTATGCACTGTGATACACACTTGCCAGCCCTCTCTGTTAAAGCTTTCTGCTGTTGTCGTGATTATTGTCATGGTTTGTGTCTCAAATCAAAAATACTGGCTTTACTTTTAAATGTATTTAATAATCTAGAAAATCCTGAACACTGGTACATAAAACACAGATTTCAGTTTTTCGAATTCAAACACTAACTGTAACGGTGAAACCAGTTAATATTAGTGCATAATAACGATTTAGAATAGTACATAAGTTTGCGATGTTTATCGGAGGTCTGTGGATGGGAAAATGTGTCTGTTTTTATTACCGCACTACGTGAGGGCAGTGTGTCAGGATAGTAGAAAAGACTAAAATATCATGCATCCTATTTATTTAAACATGGCTTGCTTGAATGTGACAATTTGTCAGATAAATAAATGAAACCAAAGAGGAGACTGTGAGTTTCTCTCGTGATCCCATTTTGAGCTCAAGCCTGTGATCTAGGTGTTATGGGTCAGGTATTTTGAACATTCTGCCATTATGCACACAATTTTTGTGTGTGTGTTTCAGACCTGGTAGAGTCAAAGCTAGTGGGCATCTTGGATATTTTGGATGAAGAAAACCGTCTACCTCAGCCAAGCGATCAGCACTTTACTGAAACCGTCCACAGCAAGCACAAAAACCACTTCCGCTTAAGTGTGAGTGTTTGTTTGTCGTGTAATTATACAAAGACACACACAGACTCTGAAACTAAATACTGCTAATATTAGAATCTTTTGAAGCAATGGTTGTGTATGATAACTAGTTCTGCATGTTCTATTTAATGC
>JANDJT010000102.1:31058265-31069956 GCA_024331685.1 Stegophilus panzeri | reverse complement strand
AAGAACTGATGGATGTGGAAGTAAGAACTGATGGATGTGGAAGTAAGAACTGATGGATGTGGACGTAAGAACTGATGGATGTGGACGTAAGAACTGATGGATTTGGAAGGAAGAACTGGTGGATATGGAAAGAAAAATGGGGATTAGGAAGGAAGAAATTATGAATATGCAAGGAAGAAGTGAAGGATTTGGAGGGAAGAACTGAAGGATATTGCAGGAAGATCTGAAGGAAATGGAAGGAAGAAATGATGGATATGGAAAGAATAACTGTGAGATATGGAAAGAAGAACTAATGGACCTAGCAAGGAAGAAGAAAGGGATTTGTGAAGAAATAACTAAGGGGCATCAGATGGAAGAAGCAAAGGAAAATTGAAGCAGGAACGTGTGGAAGACCCGAGAGATATTGAATGGAAAAATTGAGGAACTTAGAAGAACTAAATTAGTCAGAGGGAAGATATTGGAGTCAATGGAGGAAAAGACTTTAGAAATTTTGTTTTGATGTTGGGGAAATAATTGGGTAAGATAGAGGGAAGAACTATGGGTGTAAAAAGGAAAAAAAGCTAAAAGAAACTTAAGTAAAATGTAACAAATGTTTATCAATCAACTGTACCTAAAGTCCTTCTCTGTTGTGTTCTTCTGCTTAGAGCACCGTGATGAGCCGCATAGACATGGATAATGAGCATCAAGTGCTGGTGGGGCGCTCGGAGCGCCTCCTTTGTGTCATGCAGAAACAGAAGCAGGAGGAGGAGGAGCGTGAGAGACTGTGCCGCATCCAGGAAGAGATGGAGAGAGAGAGGAAGAGGCGGGAGGAAGAGGAGAAACTCCGCAAACAAGCAGAGGAGGAGAGACGCCTGTAAGATAGCGGTTTGGAGTTTGAAAAGACATTTAAAACATGATTATTCAATTGGTATAGAATAATGAAGGGGAAAAATAGGCAGACAGAGAAAGGGAAGAGGCAAAGAAGTAAGGTACAAATAAAGGTAAAAGGAAATGATGGCAGAAAGAAAAGACAAGGAAGGAAGTAGAGAAGGAAGAAAAGAAAGAAGAAGGTAAAGAAATAAGTAAAGGAGGGGTGAAGGAAGGGAAGTAAAGTGAGAAGGTAGAAAGTAATTGAGGAAAGGTGAGGTGGAAGAAAGAAAAAGTGGAAGGATAGAAAAAGGAGGAATGAAAGGAACATGAAAGAAAGGGGAAATGGTAGAAATGAAGGACAAGGTAAAACTTGATGAAGGATGGATAGGAATAAAAGAAAGAGAAGAAAAAATAAGGAATGATGAAAAGAGAATCAAAGATGGAAGTAAGGAAGTAAGATGGAGGAAGAAGTGATGAGGAAGGAGAACGATTAAAGGAAGGAAAGAATGGCAAAGAAGAAAGTAAGGAAGGGGTGAGAAGGAAGAAAGAAAAAGTAGGAAAGAAGAAAGCAAAGAAGAAAAAAGTGAGAAGGAAGGACAGAAATAAATAGAAAGGAAGGATGAAGGAAAGGAACATAAGAAATGGGGAAATGGTAGGAATGAAGGCGAAGGTAAAATTTAATTAAAGAGAGAAGGAAAGGAATAAAAGAAAGAGAAGAGGAAGAAATAAGTCAAAGAAGAGTGAAAAGAGAAGCAAAGATGGAAGTAAGGAGGAAGAAGTGATGAGGAAGGAGAAAAGGAAAGAGTGGCAAAGAAGAAAGTAAAGAAGAAGGGAAGAAAAGTGAGAAGGAAGAAAGAAAAGTGGGAAGGAAGTAACGAGAAAGGAGGACGGAACGGAACGTAAAGCAATGGGAAAATGGTAGGAATGAAGGACAAGATAAAACTGAATTAAAGAGAGAAGGAAAGGAATAAAAGAAAGAGAAGAAGAAATAAGTGAAGGAAAAGTGAAGCGAAGATGGAAGTGAGGAAGAGATAAGGAAAGAAAGAATGAAGGGAGAAAAATGGTAAAGAAGGAAAGAGGGAGTTAAGGTGAGGGGGGAAATAAGGAAGGACGGAATGTAGCAGAGAAAGGAGGAAGGAAAAAAAAGATAGGAAAGGGAAAATGAAAGGAATAAAAGCCAATGTAGAATTTAAGAAAATATGAAAAGGTGGAAATAAAGGGAGAAGAAATTGAGTAAATATCAGAATTAGATAGAAAGGAAGAACAAACTTGTGGATGAGAAGGTACAATGATCTAAGGAAGGAAAGAAAGAAAGAAAGAAAGAAGATGGCAGCACAAATTAAGATAAGAAATAACAAAGGAGGATGAGGAGATAGACTTAGATTAGTGATGGGGGATTGATTATATAGGCTTAGGAAAAAAAAGTTAAGAAAAATAGTGGACTTGATGGGCAAAGACCGATAATGAAGACCGAGAGAAAGAGAGAGATGCTTGAGGCTTGAAAAAAAAAGGTAATGGATGTGAGATGGAAAAGAAAGAGTAGGAAAAGGAGAGCATATATTGATCAAGTATAATGCTTAGCTCTAGAAAAGAAAGACAAGAATAGATGAACAGAATGGATCGAGAGAGATAGAGATGCAGACATTGTGACTCACTTGGCATGCTTTGTCATTCCTGTCCTCTGTTCAAGCCTCATAAAGTCTTTCTCACAGGCTCAAAGCTCTTAGTGTCCGTCTCAAATCAGCGCCTCTGAATGCCAGGCATTTGGGATAAAGCCAAGGGCCACATCCTGCCTCAGGGCCATGTCTGATCTCTTAGTAGTGCCTTTCTTCTTCAATGAAGGGTGCAGCAGAGGAGCATAACTGACACAGTAATTGAGTGAGCGGCGATGAAGCGCAGCCACGTGAGGAGTTATTGATAAAGTCACGCTCCCCGCGAAGTGCGCAAAGAGGGAGAAGGCTGACGTGACGGGATTCTCTATCTGACCTTGCTCATCCATCCGTTTAATTCGTTCACTCATCCCTCTCTTTGTCACTTTCACGTTCTCAAGTCAATTAGAATTCCACTGTCCTCCTATACATCTGCACATACAGTGGATATAAAAATTCTACACACCACTGTTAAAAACTCATCTAACCTGGTTGTATAAGTGTGCACACCCTTTCACTAATACTTTATTAAAGCACCTTTTGTTTGTAATAGAGCACTCAGTCTTTTTGGGTAAGAACTTCGTTATTTGGCAGTTTTATTCCACTCTTCCTTGCGAAAATGCTCCAAATGTATCAAACTTTGAGGTGATCTCCTGTGCACAGCCCTCTTCAACACACAGGATTTAGATCTGGACTCGGACTGGACCGTCAGTCGTCTTCTTCTGAAGCTGTTCTGTCATTATCATGCTGAAAGGTGAAAGTTTTCTTCACCTTCAGCTGTCTAACATTACGTGCCAAAATTTAGTGGTATTTGGAGCTAGCTATGATTCCCTCTATCTTGATTAAAGCTCCAGGTTCAGCTGAAGAGAAGCAGGCCCATAGCATGATCCTGCCACCACCATGCTTCACTATGAGTACGATGATCTGTGGGTGAAACACGGTCTTGTTTTTGTGCCAAACTTTCCTATTAGTATTATACCCATAAAGTTCTGTCTTGGTTTCTTCAGACCATAACACATTTTGTCGCCTTTCTTTTCTGTGAGAAAGGGCTTCCATCTAACCACCCTACCCTGTAGCCCAGACATGTGAAGAATCTGCGAGGTTTACAGAGTGTAATCAATACTTGACAGATATTCCTGCAACTCCTTCCTTTAATGTTGCTGTAGGTCTCTCAGCAGCCTCCCTGATAAGATTTCTTCCTGTCCTTTCGTCAATTTTGGAGGACGTCCTGTTCTTGGTGAAGTCACTCTGGTGCCCCATTTTCTCCACTTGTTGATGATGGCTTTCACAGTGTTCCATGGTACATCTAATGTTTTGGAAATTCTTTTGTACCCCTCTGCTGATTAATACCTTTTGACAGTGAGATCCCATACTTGCTTTGTAAGCTCTTTGTGGACCATGGCTCCAGCAGTCACAGGAAACAAAGAGGATGTTAAGAAAATCATATAGAAACAGCTAATCTTTATTAGGGGTTCATCAGAATCACTTCTTCATTAATGACAGCTGTATAATTACTTTAAACATGAGTTTGATTGTGATTGGATCATTTTGAGCACAATCACATGAGCCGTTATAAAAGGGTGTTCACACTTGTGCAGCCAGGTTATTGTACAATTTTTTTCTTTTTCTTTTTTTTCCCCCCTAAATTTTTTTAATTTGAACTATTTGATTTTTATTGGTTGCAATATCACATTAAAGGTATAAAAAGATGTGATATGATTTTATTTTGGTTTCACTTTTTACATCACAAAAAAAAAACTGCTATTCTATCAGGGGTGTGTTGAGTTTTTATGTATATACACTGTATATGGCGATATAAACCATTTTTTTTTTTTCTTATACCTTGTGTTTTGTCTCCCGATGCAGGAAAGTGGAGATGGAGTTGAAGAGGAAACAGGAAGAAGAGGAAAGGAAAAAGAGGGAGGAAGAGGAGAGAAGATTGCAGGTGGGACACAGGGTCTTCAGCAGAAGTGGCCTTTCTAGCTCAATCATCAGTGTGCTCTTTGCTTGATATCTGAGCAACTTGGCCATGCAGGCAGCGTGATGGATGCTTTGTGCTCATCTGCTATCTTCTACCTCTTCTCACTTCATCATCTCTGCTTTTTTTTTTAATTTTTTTTTTAATTTTTTTTTTATATAACTTATTTTCTCCACAGATGCCATTTTTTCCTCTCCATCCATTACTCTCTCTTCCTTAGTATGTGTTTATTAAAATACGCTAAAATTGGTGTGACAACTGAAGTTTAAAGAATAAAATGTTTAAGATGAAGTAAAAATCCATTTAAATTGCATTAAAACAGATGGGAAAATATGATACTAACAACGAAGGAAGGAAGGAGGAGAGGAAGGACGGGAGGGAGAAAGAAAGGAGGGAAGAAGAAGGAAGGATAGGGAGGAGAGGAAAGAAGGATGGAAGGAGAGGAAGAAAGGAAGGATGGCAGGGAGGGAGGAAGGAAGGAGAGGATATAATATGCAAAGGATATAATGAGGAAGGAAAGGTAGGAAGAAAGGGAAAAGGAAAGGAATGAGGAAATTAAAAGTCTGGTAGGAAGGAGGAAATTTGGAAGGAGGCAAAAGGAAAGGGGAACGGTAAGGGGAGGCAGTAAAACAATAAAGGAAGTAAGAAATAAAAAGGAAGGAAAGAGTAAATGAAAGAAGAAAGTCCTCCATGAATTAACCATAGTAAAATGTACAAGTAAAAATAAACACTATGTTAAAATCTCTCTCTCTCTCTCTCTCTCTCTCTCTCTCTCTCTCTCTCTCTCTCTGTCTCACAGCTCTGGATGTGCTTGCTTCTCATTCCATCTCTATCTGTTTCTTTCTATATCTTGCTATGTCACTGTCTGTCTCTCGTTTAGCTTCCATCTGTCAATTTTTATCTCTCTCACTCTCTCTAACTGTCTCTCTCTCTCTGTGTCTGTCTCTCTCTATCTCTATTTTGCTCTGTCTGTCTCTGTCTCTGTTTATCTTTTGTCTCTAGCTCTCTAACTCTCTCACTGTCTCTGTCTATCTCTGTCTCTCGTGCCTGTCTGTCTGTCTCTCTCTTTCTCTATTCTCTATTGTAAAGCGATCTCCAGGATAAGTGGTGTTTGAGGCTACTTTACTCTGTCTGATCAAACTTCTTTCCTGAGGCACTGTGCCAATGGCATTCATATTTTTCTCTCATTCTCTCTTTCTCACGCTTTTTTCCTCTCTTTGTATCAAAAGCATAGTTTCCTATTTTTACACGCACACACCATAGAGCATCCTCAGGCTCCCTAAGCACACCCTGAGCAGAGCTGTTGCAAATCACGAGTTCTCACCTCACGAAAACTCTTGACATTCTGAGTCACGATCTTAAGCCATTAGGTCATTGTCTTGTGTGCGTTAAGACAATGCAGAGCACAGCATGAATGTTGAAATTGTGCAGGAGAGCTGCTGTTGAAAGTCCTGTCAAGTATCTGACTTTCAAAGACTACGTGAGAAGATGGAGGGATAGATTAAACACTCTCTGATAGGGAAACGCTCTGTCTACATACGTAGAACCTTTAAGAGTCCTCCAAGTGGGACAAGTACAGAAGCATGTTAGGGTTGATGGTGGGATAGAGACAGAGAAATGGCTCATGATGGCTTCCCAGAGACTCGGGGTTTATCTGGACTGATTATTGTAACCAGTAAATGAACTGGTTAGATTTTGAAATGGATCCAAACAGGGTCAAGGTCACAACAAGGTCAAATGTCAGAAAGCTTTTTTTCTTCAATACTATCCCTCCTTCCTGTTTAAAGACTATTTGAGGTGTAGAAATTACTAACAAGGACTAGACTAGGACTAGTTGGTGGCTTTGGCATTGGTGTTTTCTTTCCTTTGTGTAGAGCTGAGGTTTAAAGTCTGACCAAGGCATGAGTCCTGTGTAGGTGGATGGAGGACATAGAGATAGTGCCAATTGAAAGTTTTTGAACCCCCTACTTTAATCAAGGAATCCTTGATTAATGCTTGGGAGTGTAGTCATTGTAACTCTCTAATGATCATCTCAAATGAGAAAATCTAAGTGCATTGGGAACAAATGCTTGTAGCTTTTTAATTTATTAGAAACAATCTAGATTAATTTGGCCCTTGTAGCACTCCGCATGAACTGTAGGTCAAATATTGTACTAGCACTGTCCCTGAGTCAGCGCGTTTAGATTGAATCTTTCTTCTTCTTTTTTTTTTTTTTTTTTTTTTTTTTTTTTAAAGAAAGCTTGTCCAAAAGCTTCAGACTATGTGTTTGCATTGAAATCCTGCAGGATGAAATTAAAATATATATCGATTAGCCATTACATTAAAACCACTGACAGTTGACATGAATAACATTGATTATCTCGTTACAGTGGCACTTGTCAAGGGGAGGGATACATTGGGTAGCAAGTGAACAGTCAGTTCTCGAAGTTGATGTGTTAGAAGCAGGAAAAATGGGCGAGTGTAAGGATCCGGGATGCATTATGAGAAGAAGGCAAGCCAGTGGAGGCACTGTGATGCTCTGGGCAATGTTCTGCTGGGAAACCTTGAGTCCTGGCATTCATGTGGATGTTACTTTGACACATACAACCTACAGTATCAAAACATTGTCGCAGACCAAGTACACCCCTTCATGGCAATGGTATTCCCTAATGTCAGTGGTCTCTTTGAGTAGGATAATGTGCCCTGCTACACTTAAAAAATTATTCAGGAACAGTTTGAGGAACATGGCAAAGAGTTCACGGTGTTGACTCGGCCTCCGAATTCCCCAGATCTCTGTCTGATTTAGCATCTGTGGGATGTGCTGGACAAACAAGTCCAATCCATGGAGGCCCCACCTCACAACTTAAAGGACTTAAAGGATCCTCTGCTAACGTCTTGGTGCCTGATACCACAGCACACCTTCAGAAGTCATGTGGAGTCCATGCCACGACAGGTCAGAGCTGTTTTGGCAGCACAATGGGGACCTACACAATATTAGGCGGGTGGTTTTAATGTTATGGCATATTGGTGTATAGCTCTATTATGGGGACAGCTCACCGAAGCTTGTTGGGAGGGTTGCAAAGTTTCAGCAAAATTGCACAATAGACGTGAATGTATGAACAGATGCAAGGATGCATATAGTTCTCTGCTGGCTGTAGATACAAAACATGGAGACAGGGATGGATGGAGAGAGAAAATGCAGACAGGTGGTGACTGTGATCATGTCTTAATTTTTTTCTTTCACTGGAAACTGGGAGCAAAGTTGCCTTAGAGCTCAGAGCTGAGTCATGAGAGAGGCGGGGCGGTGTGCGGCAGAGTGCATAACATATTGTGGAGCACAGAAGAGGGTTTTTTTTTTATTTTTTTTAGCACTGAAGGTCACCCTGTCTAAGGCTTGGCCATACACTTTCTCAAAATATAATAACATGCCCATTCGTTAACTCCTTCACACACTCCTTACCTACATTTCTTTTTTCTGCTTGATGGGTTTCGTCA
Organism: Stegophilus panzeri; assembly: GCA_024331685.1. Taxonomy (NCBI): domain Eukaryota; kingdom Metazoa; phylum Chordata; class Actinopteri; order Siluriformes; family Trichomycteridae; genus Stegophilus; species Stegophilus panzeri. The sequence continues at coordinate 31,062,006 of JANDJT010000102.1, read as the reverse complement.
AGATAATTTATGAGCTGAGTGTTTAAGATAGAGTTGGTAGTTATGGCTCTCTTGCTCGCTCTCTCTCTCTCTCTCTCTTTTACACACACACACTGAGGATGATGATCTGTCGTGCATGTGCGCTATGACGTTAGTTATTATGTAGCTTCCTCCCATGAGTTATGATACTCTGGACAGCCGAGTCAGATGGGAACGTCTCTAGGAGTTTGATAAATCTTCAGCTGCTGCAGTTCATTTTTCAGCAGAACGGACAAGAGCTCTCGGCTCCTGATGAGGAACACACCGCTCGCACTTCTCAGCCTTTTATAGCCTGCAACGAACTTTTCGAAAGTTTATGAGCTTGCACAGGCCTTTGCGTTCCCTCCTCTCCAGCATCGCACAGACAAACCCACAGCGAGTGTAAATACGCAAATCTGTTCCAGTGAAGCAGACACAACAACGTTGTCTGCATGTGGTCCAAATGCAGGCTTGGGGAGTAACGGAATACATGTAATCAGGGTACAAAAAACTGGTAACTGTAATCCTTTACAGATATGTCAAAAAACAAAGTAATCAGATTACAGGTATATTTTGTAAAAAAAAATAAAAAATAAAAAAAATAAAAAATGGGAATACTATCACGATTACAATAATTTTAATTTGAAACCGCAGCTTGATGATTATAGTTCTGGTTCTCTCTCGCGAGTCGTGACTCACATGAGCAACTTCCTGTGGCAAGTTAATTTGGTAGAAATTAACACATTGTCCATACGTCCTCTTTTTCAGACCTTAAAAAGCGTCTGGTCGGGAGTTCTAAAATTGAGAAAATGTCCGGGATTCGGCTTTAGTTTCAGTATGATGTGCTTATGGTCTAATACTGCATCATGTATGTGCATATTTGCATTGCTTTAACCCCTCTCTGTAATTCCAGCTTTCTTGCACACCAACTGGTCGATTATAAAAGCCTTGCAGATAACTATTGGCCAAATTCCTGCCTCTAAACCATTAGCCTACTCTCTCGAACACACGAAGGTGAAGTGCTGTTGTGTACGGAGTCAAACAGCTGCTTGACAATAGCAGCAAATATCAGCTGTCCTGAGTTGAAACAATGCCCGTGGCCATACAAAGTCATTTTTAATTTCATGTTGTCACATTGCTGCATATTACATGGTCATTTAAATGTGTAAATGATGGCAGAAGGTACACTCGTGGCATCTGATATTGTATTTTATTCCATGGACATTCAAAAGAATGTAGGAAAAAATGTAAAACATAGGCAGAGTGAAACCAACTTTATTTATATGTATATTTATGTGATGCTAATAGTGTATTTTTCAGTGTATTAAACTGTTTTGAACACTATTAAGAAACCCCCCCACCACCACCACCCAAAAAAAAATAAGTGTGCAAAATCAGTGCAAAAATAAGTGCAAAATCAGAACATAGTCACCCTAGTTTTTGTGATGTAATGTTACGCATCAGTGTCAGCGATCTTTTATTTATTTATTTATTTATTTTATTAAAACAAAGCCAAACATTGAACATGTTTTAAGCTTAAAATAAGCTCTAAATAAAAGTATTTTAGATCATGTTGCTTTTCTCTTGACTTTATTTACATAGTTGTCCTTGAAGTAATCCAAAAGTAATCAGATTACATCACTTTCATATGGTGATACTTGGATAACGTTACTGATAAATTTTTTATGAAGTAACTTGTAACTGTAACGGAATACATTGTTAAAGTAACCCTCGTGACCCTGTCCAAACGTAGCAACTCGGATGCTTAGCAACCCTAGGGTTTGCAGGTAAAGGTTGGAAAAATCACAATATGTTATGATGCGTTACAAAATCTCAGTTTAAGTAAATAAGAATACGGACAGATACGTAGTACCTTACTCAGCAAGTAGCCATGGCATTTAAAAAGGAAAGGATTATGTACTAAACGGATTGAACGATATTGTGTGTTGAATTCTCAGTTCTGATTGGTCACATGGTAGTTTCGACTGTAACTCCAGCTGCAAGGTTTATATTAATATTATTCTAATGTCATAGTTTCTATAGTCACAGCATATACAGCAGATGCTCGATGTAACGTTTTTAATAAATAAAATGATATAGTGAAGTTTTCTGTGATGAGATGTTTAGCATTTTTGGATCGCCAGAGGTAAAGTTCTTTCAAAATCTTTGCATTTTTCCACCCTGGATGGTGAGATTTGCAGTTCCACAGTAACATGAGAAGCTGCTTTTTTGTCTTATAAACATCAAGAGAAAAAAGGTTAATGAGGAAACACTCTTTATAGCTGATGTCCTAAGTGTATTAAGAAGTATAAAACATTGACATTGATGCTGTTATTGAAAAATAATCAACAGCATGCGCCATCATGGTATATTCTTTACATACGGCATTTTCTTTGGTAGGAGGAGATGGAGCAGCAGCTAGAGGCCGAGCGAGAGGAAGAGGCAGCCCGGCAGGCGGTACTGGATCAGGAGAGGCGGGACCGAGAGCTGGCTCTGCGGATCGCTCGGAGTGAGGCGGAGCTTATTCCTGAGGACACGGGAGACGGTGGACTGCGCAGGTACACACACTTTTTCTTTGGGCTGTGCCATCTTGTTTGTTGATCTTAATTGAGTTAATAACCAAACTTCAGAAGACCGTATGCAAGAATAAACATTTATTATTTTGCTGAATGCTGAGAGCATAATCTTTCATTCCAGATGAGAGTTTCTGTGTGTGTTTGGATGAATCACTAATTTTATTTGACCCGTTTATCTGAATGGGGCCCAGTGCAGGTCTTCACATCTTCTGTTCGAGATTATTCGAGTATACATATGTCTTCATTATGGCAAAATTGATTTAACTATAATGATATGAAAAGCATAAAAATAGCTGACATGTAGTCTTAACCCTTTCATGCATAAATGATTTATACGCATAGCCACATTCTTTTATATTTTCTCTTTTTATTTACTTACAATTATATGATATCTGAATTTTAATTCTGTTGAAATATTACTTATATTAAAAAAATGTGTCCATGATTAAAACAAAAGGCTAAAATAGTATACCTGAAATAATAATTTAAAAAAAGTCATCTGTATTTTAATAATTAAATCATATTTCAGATCTGAATATCTTCCCAGAAACAACATTTAGTTAAAAAAAAAAAATGTTGTTAAGATGTTGGGTTTTTTTTTTTTTTGGTTATTTATTTCTGAGTGACAATTCATATACAGTAATGCACCGAAGTGATTTGGCGGTTATTTTATATTTTACTAATAAAGAGCCTTGTATTGATTGTCCATAAATGTGGACACTTTGTATGAAAGGGTTAAATAAGTAAAATTGTATTTGTATGCTACCACTTTCCAACGCAAATGGACCACTGCTTCAGTTGAAGACGATTTACTCCCCGGTTTCTGTATGAAGCAGAGGCCATAAATACAGTACATTTCCCTAAATGAAGCTTTGAGGCATCTTATTCTAAATACAGATTAATACCTTGCAATATGAAGATTAAAAAACAGGTACAACTTTTTTCTCTCCATATTTTGGCCTCTGGTAAAAAGAGTTCAATATAACCATAAATGGATAAAAAGTATGTTTTCTTCAATATATATTAAAATTTTAAATGTGGCAGATTGCTGTGGTATAAAAGAAATGAAAGAGTTCATAGATAAAGTAAAACACACTGACTACGTTTACATGGACAGCAGTAATCTAATTATTGACCTTATTCTGAATAAGACAATATTGTGATTAAG
>JANDJT010000102.1:31024792-31038591 GCA_024331685.1 Stegophilus panzeri | reverse complement strand
TTTAAGCCTAGACTTAAACACTGAGACTGTGTCTGAGTCCCGAACACTAATTGGAAGACTGTTCCATAACTGTGGGGATGGTTCCTTGCCTTACCTTGCCTTGGAGAACTGCTTTTTCTTAGCGTGTTCAATACTTTTTTTTCCTGTGTCATGCCACTTTATTACACACAACTTTATTTATAACTTTAATGTTGTGTATTCTTTATATTTCCAAATTTTTTGAGTTAATCCCGATGTCTGGTGAAAATTTCATGTGAATAGTCTCATTGGAAATATATTTACTGAAATAAATGTTGATACGTCCATTACGTATTTCCCCCGCTGTATAATCCAACAAAAGATGACAAGGTCCAGTTTATGTGGATGGTGTGTGAAAATGTGGACTAAAGTCAAAGCAGCATGCTGTCCAAACTTTTTGGGTGTTTTCTTGGAAGTTCCTGCTCTTTTCTGAACTGTCTTTATGAATAAGCTAATGTGGCATTTTTATCGGTGAACTATAGAGTTTGTGGTCTCAGTCAATGCAGAAGCGACTAACTCTGCACTTTCTCCCACTTTGTTTGAAATAAACCCCAGCTGATTTCTAATACTGACTAAAATCAAATCAGTAATGGAGCAGTGCTTGGTATGGCAGAAAATAAAGAGAAAATCGAAACTGGGACACCACTTTCATAAATAGCTTGCATTTAAATGATTCAATGCACCAAATATTAACACAAATTTTATTATGTTTTATCTAATGTACCAACCAATGTACATAACAATGTGACTATTCTTTTCTCTTCAGCATATATTAAAATAATGCTGAACACGCCATATTATGTTACCCCAAATGAGAAAGTGGTGGTAGCATCCAACAGCATTATGTGAATTCTCTAATAAAAACCAAACCTACAGTATAACTATCATTGATTCCACTGTAGATTTGCTAAGATCACTAACAACTAAATTTCAAATTATCTGGCATATCATTTACACTGATTAAAGCAGTGCAGCAAATGAATAGCTCCAATTTTATATAACTTAGGGTCACTAAACTATTTGCCAAATTTAACAGTTTTAACATCTCTTGTACATGCTAATAGCAGAACCCTTTTGATACTGAACTTAGAATCCTCATAGTTCAAAGACCTAACTTCCTACAACACATTGCGTTTCTGTTCATGCAGCCCAGAACCACGTGGCTCCTCCAATCCCCGCCCGGCAACATGAGATCGTGATGAACCGGCAGCAGCGGTACTTCCGCATTCCCTTCGTCCGCCCCGGTGATCAGTACAAAGACCCACAGAATAAGAAGAAGGGGTGGTGGTATGCACACTTCGATGGGCCGTGGATCGCCAGGCAGATGGAGCTACACCCTGATAAACATCCCATTCTGTTAGTGGCTGGTGAGTGCAGCTTGCTTTAAAGATTTTGACATTCTTACGTTTAGTGGTTCTTAAAACCAGTCATCAGGAGCTCCACAGTTCCCCCAGGGATTTAAGAACCACTGCTCTATTTATCGTCAAGGAGAATATCGTTGTGGCATATCCTTGAAATGGTTGGAGTCAAAGCACAAGATCAACACGCTTTAAACAATTAATGGCTAGTGGTACAAGTTCAAGAGCCCAACTCTGGTCATTAATTGTGGTCCTACTACCCTGCAGTATGGTACGGTATTATCTGTTCTTGGTTTTGTTTTTGCATACGAGTGATTTATTTTATTTATTTATTTATTTATTTATTTTTATAAAGTTTTCACCTCTACATTTTGACAAAAGACCATTAAGATATTAATGGAACAAGTATGAGACACGTTGATTGCTGCCATATACAACTGTACCTTTAATAGGAATCACACAATGTTGTATCTGTTGTACATTCAATAGAAGCATAAGAAGGACCATTTCTGTAATTGTCTTGAGTACTTTACCTTGTTCCTTGTCAGTGTGAACATAACTATAGCATAACTTAAAAATGAAAGTAATTATAAAGCAAATTTCACTCTACACCATTATTCTATTTCTTTGTAGTATGCATCTTTTATTCTGTAGAATTTAGTTCTTAATTGTGTATTTGGTTTTGGTTCTCTGAACCGTTTCTAGGCAAGGATGATATGGAGATGTGTGAGCTGAATTTAGAGGAGACAGGTCTGACCCGTAAGCGTGGAGCGGAAATCCTTGCCCGGCAATTTGAGGAGATCTGGGAGCGCTGCGGAGGAATCCAGTATCTGAGGAACGCTATCGAAAGTCAGCAGGCACGTCCCACTTACGCCACGGCCATGCTGCAGACCATGCTCAAGTAGACACACATAGAGTACAATCATGCACTCGGTCGGTCAACCATTAAAGGATGGCCATGCTGCAGAAACTCCTCAAACAGTTTAGGTGTCTTTCTAATTTGGAGAGCAGAATGCAGTTTATCTCATAGTTAGAATTTAGATAGTAATTTACTTTAGACTCACTTACTTTGTTTCTCAGTTCACCAATGAATTTGCTTTTTATTGATATTTTGTCTTTTGCTCTTTAAATTGTTGCCCTCTTAATTAGTTCCCTTTTGCTTGTTTTTCTCTTTAAATTTGTCACTTGCATTATTATGCTTTCATTTTTCTTGCACGTATTTTTCTTCATTAAATCCATAACTGCAACTTTGAGGCCTTAATAACTGCAATTGCCTGGGTGATTCCTTTTAAGATGCATCTCAGTGTACCATTTTGTATATTATCTGGTAAATAGTTCGATAAGCAAGTGTTAATAATTCAGTCTTTCCTGTAGGGATATTCCAGTTTTGGAACTGTAAAGTTATCATAGCTTCTTAAAACACTTAACTTCTTTATATTTAAATTCAAATAGATTAAATGAAGATTTTCAGCAACTGGGAGAAAAATTGAATTTAAGCTCTGCACACAATTACAATAGTCTTTTATTGTTTGTTAATTATTTTCATGGTAACGATAGCAATTTGTCGGTTACTGTTTACACTCGAGTAAAAACCCTCATCTGTAGTTCAGGTCTAAACTCTAAACGATGCACTATATTTTTCTGAGTGATTTTTCTAGCATTCCTTAACCTGTATTGTTAAGCTGTACTTGATGATCTTCCAGCTTCAACTGAATGTACAGAAATTTTTACACAATTTTACACAAAGTCCGTAAAGATGTAAAATTGAGAATTAGATTGTGTTTCATTGAATAACTTTAATCGTACTTGTTCTGTTGAAGTCTTTCCTGAATTTTCATTCTGCTACTCAAGAAGGATTAACATTCATTTTGGAGGAAGATGAACTATAATGATGTGTCTAAATTATACTTTTTTTGTTGTTGTTGTCAGTAAATGAAGTGTACTGAAATTTATGCAATACTTTAAGTACCTAATACATTTTTTGAAATGAGTGAGGAGTTGTGTTTGCTCTGGTTTTGGTTGGACCAAATATGTATTCTAGCAAATAACTAATGACTCTAATGGGGGGGGTATACAACTTTTGTATAAAGCTAAACATTAGCAGCTGCCTGCATGACCTCACAAACATAAATTTGTCCATATTGTCCTCTTCTTGTTATATAATTGCATAACATATATTCATAATGGTGTTTTCTGACACAGGTAGGTCTTCAGGACAGAGGAAATGATAGTGTATAACTGTTATAACAAGTAATAACAGGAATTAACTTCACAGAAGTTCCACAACATTAAATGGGATAATAAACAGACAAAAAGTATTAAGCCATTCTATAATTCATAAAAAATATATATAGTGTTGGCAAATTCCTGTGGTATGAAAGAAATAAAACACTTTGGGTTGGGCTACCTCTGCTTGATTATTTTTTTATAATCACACACCTGTTTTTATATATAAGGTCACACAAACACACACGCGTGCACACACACACACCCACACACATGTACAGTACAATGGGGTCTAACATTCTCAGACCACATTGAAAATCTAGGATTTTTAATTAAAATAGGAAAGAAACAGAAGGTTTTAGAATTTTGAAATATTTAAAACAAAGAAAGTTAAAATATCATTATCTTTAATATTTAATATTCAAGATTCTGCACTTTTTCTAGGCCCCTATTTAAATGAAAGCAATTTTGTGATATTGGCCATGTTAACTGCTTTGTACAAAAGGTCATATTTCCCTCATGCCTAATCTCTTCTATTGAAGCACGTGTTCAGACGTCACTCCGGTGGATTTGGTCTAAAATGGATCATAAGGTTTTGCACTTGTGGAGTCCATGCCAGCTCGAGTGCGTCACTGTCAAAGCAAAAAGGGGGATGTACCAAATACCAAGAAACTCTGAAATTCATGTAAATATTTCAGACATTCTACTTTTCACTCAACTGTTGTCAGTAATATCATTTGTAATGAGATTTTTTGTACTAAATTAGAAAAGAATGCAAAATAGAAGCATTTTCAGTTGTAAAGTGTCAGAACTTAATTATCTCATTAGGCCTTAATGGCCTCATTAGAACTTGTTAGGCAGGTCCAGAATTTTCAATAAGAATGAGAATCCCAGAGCATAATAAATTCTCTGACTCTTCAAACACCCAACACCCATGGGCTACTATAAACAGCTAACTGTTTATCTGAAAATGAAGCTAATTGATGTCTACAAAGCAGAGGAAGGAATAGATATCAAAGTTCTTCCAGATCACAATTTCTACTCTCCAAAATGTCATTAAGATTTGGCATTTAAAGGAAAGGCAAGATCTGGAAGACCAAGTCAACTCTCAGATATAGTTTTATGCACAAGTTTGGGCAACCCCTCTGAGGCTGCATGATGATTTGCTCTGTCTTTCTAAGAAAAGATTGTAGTGATATGCCATTCAGTTTCTAGAGAAAGCTGGATAATGTAATTTTAAGACAAACATTCTTAGTGTAGCAGTATTGAGTTGTATGAAATAAAATCAAATGTGAAAAATAGGTATGTGCAAAGGTTTGACCACCCTTTCATTTGTGTTGATTTGAATACGTGTAGTCACTTAATGCTGATTGACTGCAACACAAAATTGATTTGATTGGCTCAGTGAACATTAGACTGAAAACACAGGTGCAACCAATCATGAAAAAGGATATTCAAGGTAGCTAATTGATAGTTGTTAGTGATGAAAAGTTCGGATCATTTTACTGACTCGGATTTTTGAATCTCGTTCATCAAAATTAACTAATCTTTTTTCAAGTCATTTCGTTAATTTCAGCAGAATATAATTAAAATCTCTCTCCCTCGACACATTGCTAATAGTTGTGCTTCTCTTTGATTCTCTACTGGAAAGTAGCAATATGGGAACCTCAAAAGAACTCCTTAATGACTTAAAAACTATGATAATTCATCGATATGAATTAAGAGAAGGATACAAAAAGTTATCACAAAGGTTTAAGGTCTTTGTCTCCACAGTCAGAAATATAGTTAGAAAATGGAGGGCCACAGGAACGGAAAGATGTGGTAGGACAAGAAAAATATCTGAAAGGCAAAGAATGGTTAGAATTGACCCAGACAAACCACAGACCACCTCCAAAGAGCTCCAAGAACATTTTGCTGATGATGGTGTCATTGTACATTGTTCCACAGTCCAGCGCACTTTGCACAAGGAACAGCTCAATGTAAGGGTGATGCGGCAAAAGCCTTTTCTGCATACTGCCATCAAGCAGAGTCGTTTGAGATATGCGAAGGCTCATCTGGACAAGCCAGAATTATTTTTGGAATAATGTGCTGTGGACAGATGAAACTAAGATAGAGTTATTTGGTCACAACCCGAAGTGCTTTGTTTGGTGGCAAAAGAACACAGCATTCCAGGAGAAGAACCTGCTCCCTGCTGTAAAATTTGGTGGAGGGTCCATCATGCTATGGGGCTGTGTGGCCAGCACAGGTACTGGAAACCTTGTCAAAGTTCAGGGTCGCATGGACTCCACCCAGTATCCGCAGATTCTTAAGAACAATGTTCAAGAATCAGTCAAGAGGTTGAAGTTACGCCAGGGTTGGTTGTTTCAGCAGGACAATGATCCAAAGCATTGTTCCAAATCTACCAAGGAATTCACACAGAGACACAGATACAGTGTTCTAGAATGGCCATCCCAGTCCCCAGACTTGAACATCATCGAAAATCTATGGAATGATTTGAAGCGGGCTGTCCACGCTCGGAAACCATCAAACTTGACTGAACTAGAGACATTTTGCAAGGAAGAATGGTCCAAAATACCTGCAGCCTGAATTCAGCGACTTATCAGTGGCTATAAGAAATGACTACAGGCTGTTATTTCAGCAAAAAGAGGCTCTACTAAATATTGATGTGATAATTCCATTGGAATTCCATTCCAAATTTTTGCATCTGTCTGTTTTTGTTATGACTCACATTTCATTGTTTCTGTTGATTCGATAAATGTTATTTCAGAACTGAAGTGTTACTGTTTCCATAATGTATCCAAATGAAGGTGCTGCTTTGAAAGCCCAGCAGATTATAAACTGAAATTATGATAATTATCAGGGGTGCCCAAACTTTTGCATAAAACTGTAGAACTGCCAGTATGCTGAAAAGAAAGGAAAATTAAAATTCCCAAATGACAGCATGGACCTGCAGGAAGGTTTATCTGACACAGGAATGGTGGTGCACTGTTCTATTATGCAGCCTTTCTTGTACAAACATTATCTGCATGGAAGAGTCATCAGAAGGTAACTTCACCTGCGAAATATCATCAAATTCTGGATGCAAAGGTAACACAGTCAAGAGCTTTGAATGGCCTTCACAGACCCCTGGCTTAAACATCATTGAAAATATGTAAGTAGATCTTAAACATGCTATGCATGCCAGATGGCCCAAGAATATCTCAGAAACATTCTGCAATGAAAATTCATTAAATATAAATAGAAAGGTTCTTAGCTGTCTAGAAGATTCATTCACAAGCTGTGATATCTGCCAAAGGGGGTGTTACTATGTACTGGCTCGGTATGGTTTCCAAACTTTTGCATATTTCACAATTACTATTTTCTTGTTTTTAAATTTATTTTATTTAGTCAATCAAATATAAAGCAACTTTGCAGTAATATTTGCTGCAAACAATTTTAAGTAGTTTGCTGCCAAGGTTGTGTTTACGTCTTTCCACTTGGAAAAAAACATATAAATATTTATATATATTTTATTTATATATATATGTGTGTGTGTGTGTGTGTGTGTGTGTGTGTGTGTGTGTGTGTGTGTGTGTAATTTAGCCATGGTGCACATGAGTGCAAAATTTTGCATACAATTGTATATTTCCAATCAGTGCTTTAGCGGTTAGGGGTGTAGAGACCAACAGGGCTCTTTAGCAGTCGTATTTTAGTCGTATTCTCCTACTCATAAACTTTATGGTGTCAAAGGGATTGATGCTGTTTTAAAGTACTACTTTGACGTTTTTCTTTTAATGTTTACTGTACTTTGTGAAAATGTCTTTTTATGTTTTAATTATTTTTAAAAGCATATCTGTTTCACAATCATTTTTTCTATGTGCTTAAGTCTTTTGCACCATACAAAGTGTTTTATATAACACAAAGTCATATAATTGCACCCTGATTTCGAATAATAATAGACCAGAGTTATTACTCCGCAGCACATGGTACATATCGGCCATCACCTCACCGAACACCTCCCTTACTGAGATTGGAGGAAATGAAAGGCTGAAAGCTGTATAAATGCTTTTGATGGTTTCTTTCAGAATATGCTTCGTCCTCTATCTGCTGTCCTACATCATATAATTAATTCCATGACCCTGACCTCTCCGTAGACTTTTTCTTTTATTTTTCTAACATTGACCTCTAAGTGAATCATTCAAGTCACTTCCTCTACTTATTATGATTTGCGTGTGTGTGTAAATGGAGACAACCATTTACACACACGCAAATGGTTGCACTTGTATCATCCATTTCCATATTTAACATTTGTCACTATACAGATGGAGGCTTTTGGACCACAACAGTCTTCCAGTGGTGTATTAAGAATTAGCAGCAGAAGTCATTAACTCTAACAATGAAAAGCACAGAGCTTAGAGCATGTCCTTGACTACAGCTAAAATTAATAAATGGAGATTTATTAATCTTACAGGGGGAAAAAATGTGTGTGTGTGTGTGTGTGTGTGTGTGTGTGTGTGTGTGTGTGTGTGTGTGTCTTTTAACACAAATCCTATTTTGGCTGAACTGACTTTATTTTACACCCTAGGCTTAGGAAATGTTTAGTCTGATGAGGGTTGAGACGTACACCACAAAACATTCAGTTCAAAACATTTTGGTTGAGAATGTTGATGAGTATAAACACATCAACTTTATTCTCTTCCTAGGGCAGACATAACAATAATGCCCTTCTAGTGAGCGAAACAATACCTAAACACATGTTTTTCTATTTCAGCCATTAATGCTTTCTACCTCATGCTCCATTTTGCTGATAAGTAGTTCATGACATTATATAGTCACTTGAATGTGTGAATAAAACCCCACTCGGATTTTAAAAACAAAATGCAGATGTAGATAACAGCACAAAGCACTGAAACACCGGTGCAGAATAAAGCAGTTCATCCTCATTGTTCGTGTTCCTAGCAACCTCTTTAGTCTTCGGTCTGTGAACAGGGGAAAAAAAAAAATCTATTTACAAAATTTATTTTAGAAATGTTCTCTTAGGTGCTTTGAAATTAAGTACTGCTAACTTTCAGCTCCATTAAATCCAAAGCACACACCCAAACATGCAGTATCACCATTTGAAAGTTGGCCATAATTCTGAAATTTAATATCACCTTGGATCCGACTGATGGGTTTCGAGTTTTTGTAGAGGCTAAAATACGGCAGGGATTGGCATTATTATGTGGGAACTCATGGAAATTATGGCATTTCCATATCTCATTGAGAGATGCAACACTGTCGTGGTCTGCTGTCTGCATGATTGACTCTCAAGACCTGGCAGTGCACTAGTGTCACCGTTCCTGTAAAAGCAACAGAAATAGAAATACATGAAATGTAGAAACTGGAAAAAAGGAGGGGGAAAAACCCAGTCTACTATACACTCACCATCCACTTTATTAGGAACACCTGTACAACTGCACATACATGCAGTTATCTAATCAGCCAATCATGTGGCAGCAGCACAATGCAAAAAATCATGCAGACACAGGTCAAGAGTTTCAGTTAATGTTCAGATTAAACTTGAAAATGAAGAAAAAGTGTGATGATCTCTGTGACTTTGATCGTGGCATGGATGTTGGTACCAGACTGGCTGGTTTAAGTATTTCAGAAACTTTTGATCTCCTGGGATTTTCACACACAACAGCCTCTAGAGTTTTCACAGAATGGTGTGGGGAAAAAATCCTGTGAGTGGAGGGTCTGCAGGCTGAAACACCTTGTTGATGAGAGAGATCAGAGGAGAATGGCTAGACTGGTTTGAGCTGACAGGATGTCTATAGTAACATGGGCACAGACTCACCCAAACTGGACAATTGAAGATTAGTCGAGTCTGTGCCCTTGACAGCCTCAGATTTTTGTTCTTAGTTGGTAGGAGAGGAACCTGATGTGGTCCTCTGCTGTTGTAGCCCATCCACCTCAAGATTTTATGTTATATACATGCTGATATGGTTTTCTGCTCACCACAGTTGTAAAGACTGATTATTTGAGTTATTATATCCTTCCTGTCAGCTTGAACCAATCTGGCCATTTTCCTCTGACCTCTTTTATCAACAAGATGTTTCCACCCACAGAACTGTCGCTCACTCCGTGTTTTTTTGTTTTTGTTTTTTGCACCGTTCTGTGTACGATAGAGAATATTGTGTGTGAAAATCCCAGGAGTTCAACAGTTTCTGAAATACTCAAACCAGCCCATTTGATACCAACATCCATGCCACGATCAAAGTCACTGAGATCAGTTTTTCTTCACTCTCATGTGTGATGTGAACATTATCTGAACCTCTTGACCTGTATCTGCATGATTTTTTGCATTGCTCTGCTGTCACATGATTGGCTGATTAGATAACTGCATGAATGTGCAGTTGTACAGGTGTTCGTAATAAAGTGGATGATGAGTGTACATTATCTCAGGGAAACTTCTGTAGATTAGTAAGTATTTCTATGACAATCGTTGGAATTTATTTATTTATTTATTTATTTATTTATTTTTAATCAGTTGATGTCTACTGATTTTCATGAAGCATTCTACATTCCAATCATCTAAACATTATTTATTAAAATTAATTCCTTTTATAGCTACACTAACTACATTATGGACAACATATCAAGCCTTTAATCTGCTCACTGGTTCTGTGTTGGAATGATATCTGGATGAGTGGATGATAAAACCCTTACAATGAGAAATGGCAAAAACATTGCTCGAGCCACATGGCAAGTTGGAAATGTGGTGGAAGACTAATTAATGTAGCTAAAATGTATAAAATAACCCCAAAGACATTTTCAGTATGATCAAAGCATCCATTACCAGTACGTGTCATTACAATGAAACTGGATGCCTTTATTTCTCATATAGATTGAATTTAGTTTTATTCTTGGTTCTCCAGTTTCCTTCCACCACCACGGTTGTTGGACTAGCTACGCTAAACTGCCCCTAGGTGTGAATGAGTTTGTGTGCTTCTCCTGGGATACTACTACTGTTAATACTAATAGTACTCATACTATAGTAATATCAATAATTATAATCATCATCATAACTCAACATCCTCATTATCATCATAATGATTATAATTATAATATAACTAGCAATTATTATATATTACATACAATATAACTACTAACAATCACTTGTTATATTGTATGCTCTATATAATTCATATTAATTGTATATGATATATAATTAATATAAGTTAACCACTAATATAATTCATTAGGGATATCAGATGACATGGTGACATGGCATCGTTGCCTAACTTATTCAATAACATGAATAAATTATCTTCGTCTTTGGTATCGCTAATCATCATAATGATATTACCACACTAACATATTCTCACCTTTGCTACTTTGGAGGTGTGCGATTAAATTGATGATCATTATCCTTTAACGAGACCCTAAATAACTCCCATTACAAGACACAACGTACAGGTCTGTTTTGACCAGCATTACTATTAGGACAAGAAAGGGATCTACTCAGCACTTCTCTCCCCTTTAAAGTGCCAGAAAGTAACTACAGGATATCTAAAAGAGTCATGAGAGACAGCTATACAGTTAAAAGTTAGAGTGCAGTGTTTATTAAAGTTTGCCTGATGATAGACACCAGCTTCTACAGTCTGAATATTGTGCATAAATAGCTTTTTTATAAAGAAAAATAGCAGCGATGTCAACAAAAGCTGCATTTCACCTTTAAAAGAATAAGTTATTTATCCGCATATGAAATTTTAGCTTTCTCCATCTCATTGTGGAGCACTCAATAACTGAAAGGTCTCCCAACATACAGCTGACAGGTAGAAACAACAGTTATATCAGATTTTATTTAGTTTATTTAGTTTCTTTAGTAAAATGAAACATTTTTAAACCATAAACTATTTTGATACATGTCTGTCCTTTCAATTAAGTGAGTAGTCATTGGTGTGCAGTGCTTAACTTTTGAGACAGTAAGACTAGAATTTAATTCGTTAAAGAAAAAAACCCACAGGAAATTACCTTATTTGGCCCTCTGAACAAAGTTATCAGTGTGTTCTGTATATGGTGTAAGAAATGCAAACAGATTACCGGGTTACACATCTAGAAAACAGCTGTGGATCTTTATAACTAGAAGCATTACAGAATTCCTCCAGAACACGATGGACTGCTTGGGTGATGTTATATGACAAATTTATTCTTGCTGTTAGGTTCAGCTCTATATATGGCGGCAGCTCAGAAAATGAAATAAAAGAACTGCTTGTTGAATTTTGGCATTGAGTCTTATGAATTTTTTTTGTTAGTATGAAATCATGGAAGATTTCTCTCACTAGCCTACAGTACCCCCTCTACCTATTGGAATGGCAAGGCAAGCAATGTTTAGGCAAGCAAAAGTATAGGAACAGATAAGACTTGAAGTAAATTAAAGTAAATAACACTTCATATTTGGTTGCATATCCCTTGCTTGCAATAACTGCATCAAGCCTCACTGACCTCACCAAATTGTTGGTTTCTAATTTTGTGATGATTTCCCAGGCTTTTAACACAGCCTATTTCAGTTGTTGTTTGCTTTGGGAGGTTTCTCCCTTCAGTCTCCTCCTCAGCAGATGAAATGCTACACAGTTGGATTAAGGTCTGGTGATTGACATGGCCAGTCTAAAACCTTCCACCGCCCTACCCCCTTCCACCCCCCAGCCCCCAGAGGAAGTCCTTTATTGAGTCGGCAGTGTGTTTTGGATTATTGTCTTGCTGCAAGATGAAGTTCCTTCTGATTAATTTGGATGCATTTCTCTGTAAATTGGCAGGCAAAATATTAATGTGAACTTCTGAATTCATTCTGCTGCTACCATCATGAGTTACATCATCAATAAAAATTAGTGAGCCTGTTCCAGAAGCAGTCATGCAAGCCCTAACCATGACACTACCTCCACCATGTTTCACAGATGAGCTTGCATGTTGTGGATTATTGTTATGTGATAGAATAAGGGAGTAGGATACGGAAGCAATTGCAGTTAAGAGCTTTTATTAAAGGAGGCAGGCAGACAAATCCAAAAACTGAAACAGATGCGTAGTCAAAAACAGGCAGTAGGTCGGGCAATCGGCAAACAGGCATAAACAGGGAAAAGCAGGAATCGAAGTCGCGGTCACAGAAAACAGGGTCAAAACACAAAACATGAACTATGACTATGAACTGGGAGCAGAAAACACCAGTGTGGACAAAGTGGACTAATCTAACGTTAACCTAAATAATCTATAGAACTATATCTACTGTAATACTTCGCGAGGCGTACAGGGACGCGAGCGGTATAAATCCTGAACATAATCAGCGCTAAGCGCTGGCAGCTGAAAACAATATAGCCACACCCCTGAACAGCAACCAATGACAAAACAGGGAGGAGACCGAACAGAAACAAAACAAACGCACGTGTCCACAGTAAACAATGTCACGGTTATCAACATCCGAAGAGCATGCGCTCGCTGAGCACTCGTGCACATAGCTCCGGGTCTCCGAACACGCTGCCAGAAGGGGAGATCGTGACAATTAGGAGCAGATCCTTTCTTTCTCCACACTTTGCCCTTTCCAACACTTTAGTAGAGGTTAATCTTGGTTCCAGAACTTTTGTGGCTCATCTCTGTATTTCTTTATGAATTCCAATTTGGTGTTCCGATTCTTACTGCTCATGAGTGGTTTGCATCTTGTTGTATGGTCTGTATATTTCTGCTCTCAAGGTCTTCCTCAAACAGTGGATAGTGATACTTTCACCCCTGCCCTGTGGAGGTTGCTGGTGATGTCACTGACTGTTGTTTTTGGGTTTTTCTTTACAGACAATGTCTTTGTCATGAACTGTTGTTGTTTTCCGTGTCCAACCCATTCTGTGTCTGTTGCTCAGTGCACCAGTGGTTTCTTTCTTTTTCAGGACATTCCAAATTGTTGTATTGGCTATGCCCAGTGCTTATACAATGGCTCTGATTGATTTTCCCTCTTTTCTCAGCTTCAAAATGGCTTGCTTTTCTTGCATAGACAGCTCTCTAATCTTCATGTTGGCTTGTTAATGTTTAAACAATCAATTTAACAGGACACACCTGGGTAACAAGAAACACCTGTCAGGCACATGTTCCAGTATTTTTCAGGAGGCTGTGGCTCAGATGGTAGAGCGGGTTGTCCACTAATCATAGGGTTGGCGGTTCGATTCCTGGCCCACATGACTCCACATGCCGAAGTGT
>JANDJT010000102.1:31009659-31024692 GCA_024331685.1 Stegophilus panzeri | reverse complement strand
TCCACATGCCGAAGTGTCCTTGGGCAAGACACTGAACCCCAAGTTGCTCCCCATGGCAAGTTAGCGCCTTGCATGGCAGCTCTACTACCACTGGTGTGTGAGTGTGTGTGAATGGGTGAATGAGAACCAGTGTAAAGCACTTTGGAGCCTCTAAGGTTAAAAAAGCACTATATAAGTGCAGACCATAGACCATATTTTTGCTCACTTACAAATTAGGTGGTCTGATACAAAATGTTCTATGTCATTTAACACATCTACATATAAATACCAGGAAATAAAAGCTGAAATGTTAAACTCTCTTCATTTTTTGATCTCAAACCTAAATGTCTTGCTATTCCAACAGTTTCGGAGGGGACTGTATGTTTTGCCCTGGATTAAGGACTGTGGTGTTTCCACACTGTCAGTAGAAGCTGCATTTATTCTGGTAATATTACAGAATTTATTATTTTACAGGTTTCTTTCAGGATCAAGACTGAATGTGGTTTTAGGACCATGTGATTCTCACATGATATACATGGTTTATTTCAAATTAAAATAATCTCTTTTAGATTAAATGAGAAAACCACAAACAAGAAGAAGACACTGAACCTTATTTACTGCTTGTGGACCATAGAAAACCAACTTTATTGCCTCAAGAGTGTTCTTGAGTTGAAATTAAGCCTTGCTTTCTTCACACATACATGGTACTTGATTAAGGAAAAAACGTAAGACTTTTTTTTATAATAAGAACTCATTTCCATTGCTCACCATGTTTGGGCAAATGCAATTCTTCAAAGGTCCTTTCTCCCTAAAAAAAAAAGTTTTAAATCTTGTATGCTTCAAAAAATAATAGAGAAATCCTACAGTGCAAAGTACTGAATTCCTGCTAACTCTTTTGTTGGTTTAATCATTAAAACATCATGCTGTGCTGGACTGAATGTGATGGATTTGTTCAAGGCAAAAATATATTTTTTCCCTACTCACCCTAGGGCAGAGTGAAAACAAGTAAAGACCTAAGAGAAGCCTTTATAGGAGACGTTAATGAGCCCATCAAGAGACCGCAGTGACAGAGCACGCTTTTAATCTGTTGTTTAACCCTGTGATGGGGTCATTCAGGTGAGTACTGCTCTAAAGTTTAAAATGTCCTTCAGATTCTGTCAGATTTCTGTCTCTTCTACTAGTCTGACATAACACAGGCTAAATAATATGTCCGTTTTTGTTGTGCAGAATTTATGAGTCATGATTTCATTTTTGTACAGTTCATAAACAAAAGAATAGCAATGTTCATGTTCTGGCAATGCTGAAAATCCTACTGCCAAGTATTTATTATTTGACATTTATTTATGTGGGGAAAGTCTGTAGTATTCTGAGACAGGTTACACAGCGTTCAAGACAGGATTTTTCAATAGTGTCTGACCACAAACACAAACATTTAAAGCCATTAAAGTACTGACCAGTATAGTACAATGTAATATAAAAACAAGAGATAATTTTAAAAATAAAAATGAAAATCAATGATATATTAAAATCAACGTCTAATATGTTATTATAGTGCCTGTATATTGCTGAATGAATAGTCCTGATTGCAATTATCAGATTAATCAGGGCAAATTTGGTTTAACAATATGATTCTACTATCATTATTTAAAAGCTTATGAAATAGTACTTGATCCAGCACATCTTGTTATTTTGCATGTTATTTGTTTTATATTATGCTCTCACAGTTACTCGTGCAGGCACCTTAATGAAGCCAAGAAATACTAAATAGAAGTAATGAAATTGTAGGATTTTATTCAATTCAGTTCAGTTTTATTTGTAAAGTGCTTTTAACAATGGACATTGGTTCCAAAGAAGCTTTGCAGAAATATATAAATTCAAGATATAGATTTTAAATGTATGAATTTATCCCTAATGAGCAGCCAGAGGCGATGGTGTGCGAGGAAAAACTCCCTTAGACGCCATGAGGAAGAAACCTTAAGAGAAACTAGACTCAAAAGGGAGCCTGTCCTCATCTGGGTGACACCGCATAGTGCAATTATAAATAAATAAATCCCTTCTACAAATTTGCTAATACTATTTGGTCAAATAGTGCAATTGTGTAACCAGGAAAATTCATTAACTGTATGTGTAAAACTGTATGTGGCAGTTGCAGTCCTAAAGCTATCATAGCAATTGAAGTCCTAGTAGTTCTGTAGTTCTCTCTTTATCACAATTTTAATTTGCTATTTTGAGTTTTTGTTAATTTGATGTGTTCTTCTATAAAGAAATCACACTGATGGTTTAAAGGATAAGCTGACCAAGCAATCATCTGCAACATTTACAGCTCACTTTAAGTAGGTGCTGTTCGTAATTTTATCCATAAACATTCACAACTCAAGATAAGCAATGTCTCAGATAAAGACGTTGGCTCCTCGTTTTTTGGCGAACTCCACTTCACTTGTGTAACCATCATGTAACTTCCGAATAGCGCTTAAGTCTGAGGTCTGAGTACTGATGTGAGCAATTTCAGAATTAACTCTTCACTTTGTGTGTTTAACTCAACGCTGAATGTTTTACGAGACATGTAATATAGCACTTTCTCCTGAGATGTGTTAGCAGCCTAATTTGTAAGATACTACAAGAGGCAGTAAAGAAACTGGTTGACTAGGTATTTCAGTGAATTGGTTTTCCAATGCTCTGTATTTAGATGAGAGTTAAAGATATTTATCAAATGCCAACCGAAGAACAGCACCAGCTCTCTGCCTTTGACATTTGGAAAACTTCCATAACTTAGGATGTCTTTGTGCTCACCACATCGATTTCACCCAGCTCTCTGGCAAATTGCCCATCAGTGGCTAAGTTGTCCTCCTCTGTTCATTCTATCGCTTTGGTTTCGACAGGTTCAACCGCCTCCACATCTACAGGTGGTATAATTTTCCCTGTACATAATAACTTACATTCTTCAGCAGGTGCTGTTGCTATCACAGGTGCATCTGTTATAACCACCTCATAAAAGTCTGTGTCTGGTGAAGACACCATCTTAGGGATCTGTTCTAAGACTGATGAACTTAAGAAAATTCTTCAATTTCAGAGATTATGTTTTTGATACAAATTTACTCCTTATAGCTGATCATTGAATGCTGGAGTTGCCAATACATATACTCATACTCTATCTGGGGGGGGGAGCATCAATGCATCCCTATTAATTATTGTCTCTCATGCAAATACATATGAAAATTTATTGCAATAATTATATGGCTTCCTCTGAGTGGGTGTAAAATATCACCTTCGGGTTCACATCAAATTCACCATTCTCTATAATTTTTGGATTCCTTGGGAGGAGATGACCTGTTCTCTTCCTTGCTTGCTGTTTTCATGTTCTCATCAGGTTGCCTCTCAGACTGAACATCAGCTGCACTGTCCTCATACGTCTCCATAATAGCCACTTCTTTTATTTCAAATGCCCATTCATTATTTTCTTCTATGAAAACTGGTTCAGAAGGTTTATCTTGATGATGAGAAAAACCCACATTAATGACCTCTACAGACTGATGATAATTAGTGTCCTGACCAGGTGTATTAACCTCTTCCTTCATCTTTTTCCCCTCATCTCTTTTCCAAGTTTAGACTCTTGTTCAGGAGTTGCTTTCTCAAATTATATATCTGGTTCCCACCATCAGCTTCTGGTTCATGCATCACTGATTCCTTAAATTGTAGTATCTCATCCACTTCTCCTTACTGTTTATTCCATCCTTTGTGGTTTCTGTTATTTCACTGTCTTCCTCAGGTTCTGCTGCCTCACCATTTTCTTTAACATTCCACTAACTTATCATCTTTCTCAGGATCTGTTGCATGAAAATCTTCCTCAGTTTCTGTTGATCTATCACATGATCATCTTCAGATCTTTTTCGGGCACAATATGTTTTTCTTTTTCTGTCATCTGAATCTCTACTACAGGTTCTGTTGCATCAAGCTCTTCCTTAGGTTCTTCAATCTTACTGTGCAGAGGCAAGGTTTCTTCCTCCAGATTTGATAGCATGACCCACTCAGGTTCTGTTTCTTTATCCTTTTTTTCAGGTTCTGCTTCATGGCACTCTTTAGAACCTTAAACACAGATTCTGTAGATTCTACGTCCACATTTTGACCATTAAGAGTTTCAGGGTCCTTTACAAATATTTCACGTTTCTTCTAGGTAGCTCTGGATTAGTGTCCTCAGGTACCTTTGGTGTCTTCATCAATTGGAAGTACTATAGCAGTACTGGATTTTTTCCAGTTGCAGGGGAATGCGTTGATCTGTTGTAACTGGAAATTCAGTGATGTCAGAGAGCGTGGTTGCTGTTGTGGTGAGTGTTTTTGAAAAGATATCATTGGATGATACAATATTAGGACTCTGTTGAATAAATGGGTCAGGGCTCCTTTGGGCATCATGATATTCCCTTGGTGAAGTGAGGGTTGGAGTGAGATTACTATCTAGGCCATCTTTGTCCTCTTTACTCGCATCGTCACTGGATGGCTCAGTGGCTGTTGCTGTGGGAGAGATGTCTCTTTTTGGTTTACTATTTTCTCCTTGCATTATTTTGATGTATGTGAAAAACACCTCACCACATACTGTTGTTTCTGAGAGAGGTGTCTCTATAGTAGATGTTGGCTCTAAGAGTGTGTCATTCTCATATTCAACAAGAGAAAAAAGAATTTCCACAACCTCCGATTTCTCTGTTAGTACACACAGTTCATCAAAAAGAATTACCTTGGCTGTTAGCAGGTTAAGGTTAATATAAAATGGTTTGCATAACCTGGGTTTCCTCTGGGTACTCCAGTTTTGTCCCCCAGTCCAAAGACATGTGTTGTAGCTGATTGGCATTTCTAAATTGTCCGTAGTGTGTGTGTGTGATTGTGCCCTTTGATGGGTTGGCACCCTGTCCAGGGTGTCCCCCACCTTGTGCCTAGAGTCCCCTGGGATAAGCTCCAGACTCTGACCCTGTGTAGGATAAGCAATACAGAAAATGGATGGATGGATGGATGGATGAATGAATGGTATGCATCACCTCAGCTATAAAACTTCTGGGTCTGGTAATGAGGTTGATGTTGAACTTTTGCCTGGTATGACTAGAAAACATTTGATAAAATAATATCTGTTGGAAAAAAAAAAAGGTTATCAAAGACCAGACACTTTGAAATATATATATGCTATATCCATACAGTTTTACTTTGGGTGAACTCTTGAAATAGTTGAGATATTTTACTGGCATGTATTTTTAATTAGATTTCACAAAAATGACTCAGCTTGAGGTATCATTTTAATTATTCAGTACTCTGACTGCCTGAATCAAGACATCATCTGCCTACCTGGCTCAAAAGTCAGCATATTGAGGTCAACTGGCAAAGAGGACTTCTCAGTCAGTGCTTATATCACAGTTTCCCTCAGGCTTGGACTTCCTGATGAAACTCCTGTAACTGCGCTGTCCTTACTGATGTCCGGTGCAGTAATCTCAAATATAACCACATAGTGAACTGAAATTCCTCCAGAGCTGTGAAGTCATAATGTGTTTAAGTTAAGGCTTAAATGATACACCACTTCAGAAGCTCACTCCTCTGATGTCAGAGGTTGGTTTTAAATGTGCCACATTATTATTTCAACTGTTTATCCATAGTCAGTCATAGGGCTTTTTATTTCTGAACTTTCCTCTGACAGAACACATTAGGAATTTATTTATAGGCTACTTGTTTTTTGAGTTATTGGGGTTTGAATTAAACTCACTGAATTCAAGCTTCCTACAGCTGGTGGGCCTTCTCACGGCAGCCTCATCAGTCATACAACTAGGACTTTTACATGTTCACCCATTCCAACACTGACTGATAGCCAGACAGCTGTCACCAGTTCACAATCGATGCACTCTGGTCGAGTCATGACCTGCTGTGCCACCTCTCTGAGAATCTGGAGGAGGGAGAAGTTCTTACAAAGAGGCATACCAATAGGATTGCCTATTGAGCACACAAGGTGGTGATAACCACGGACACATCCCTCTGTGGGTGGGGAGGACTTTGTCAACACCGAGGCATACGGGGCAGTTGTACATACGGGGCACAACTAGGTGCATCTCACATCAACCTTCTGGAGTTGTGGGCAGTACTTTTCACCCTGAGACATTTCAGGCAGGAACTCTCAAGGAGACACATTCTGATAAGGACAGACAACACCTACAGTGTCTTCAGTTGATACGAGTGCTTCTGCAGTGGGCAAACAAACATTTCCAAGTCAGTCAGGGCAGCACACATTCCAGGCCACTGCAGCAGTGTGGCGGATTCAGGCTCCCGTGTGGGGCCAGAACCAGGGGAATGGCACCTGCACAGGAAGGTAGTCCAGGAAATCTGGAGGACTTACAAAGCAGCAGCCCTGGACTTCTTTGCAGACAAGTCAATGGCACACTGCCTGCGGTGATTCTCAGTGCAGGAGGAACAGGGCCCACGAATGGCCAAACCTCCTTTTCTATGCCTTTCCCCATCCCACTCCTCTAGTTCGTCCTGAGGCATGTACAGGAGAAGCATCACAGGTTCATTGTAGTGGCCCCCTATTGGCCAGCGATGCCTTGGTTCAGCCTTCTATCAACTCTCACAACTGGTCCTCCTCAGCCACTGCCAGCTTGGAAGAATCTGCTGTCACATATGAACGGGGCACTGTGGCATCCTCCCTGGACAGATTGAGGCTATATATCTGGCCCCTGGGGTTGAGAGGATGCTCTCTCAATTTTCAGTGAGGAACACTGTCATGAGTGCTAGGGCCCCTTCAACACGTCATACTTAAGCCAGTTAGTGGAGACTGTTTGTTTCATGGTGTACAGATCGAACTCTTAGCCCAGTTGACTGCCCTATCAGCGTAGTATTAGAATTCCTGCAGTACTTATTGCACACTGGACGTCCCCCTGACACTCTTAAAGGGTCATGAAACCTCCCTCTTTCAGCTCAAGTCTACCTCTCAATTTTTTTGAAAAATGCAACTTAAATGGGATGGCTGTGAGAAGAAGGAAGGGGTAGTGGGCGTGGCAGGGAAAGGCAGAGGAGGAAGTGGGGGACGAGCCTTCAGAACACTCACAATTAAGGTGGATAATGACAAAAGGTTTGCAGTGGCAGCAGTACACAGGGCTCTGATGAGGCAGAGGACTTCTCTCCTCTTGAATCCCCAGGGCTAAATGGAGACACAATGGATGGAAGTGCAGGTCCTCTGCCCTATCTATTTGAATCATTAGCCCCTGACGTGACTATAGAGGAAAACATAAAACAAAACTGGAGACAGCATGGATAGGAGTGTCAGAATGGTAGATAGCTAATAGGCTTGAGCTTTTCATGAATAAAAGGGGGAAGGCTCTTCCTTTCAATGTGGACTCTCGGTGATGACCCGTCGGCACACATGGAGCTTTAAGCAGTTTAATTAACTCAAAAGGCAAGTGAAACTGTGAAACCTCATTTGAAACCTCATTTGAAAGGATGGAAAAGTCCTCAGGAATTAGCACCCCATCATTGTGTATGAGCAAGTCCAAAGTCCACCTTTCTCCAATTCTCATAGCTCTCCCGAGAAAACACACTCAAACTCTTACACCACTGAAACAAACGCGACCCTTTTGAATGCTTCTCTCATCTACTACATCTGTAGGAAAGCACCATGTGCTGTCATGAATAATTAAGAGACAGCATCTTCTCATAGGATAAGAACACGCAGTCTCATGAATAATTATGAGACACCGACGGATCATCAATGTACTATAGTACATTGCCATGACAAGACGACACAACAAGATTTTAAACCACGGAAGATGAAAATAGTTTTCTCCTACAATTAAAATTAACGGATGCTAAGATTGTCTTTTATGATGTGCGACACGAACACCTGTTAAAATCACAGAAAATGTAATTTAGTGTTTCATGACACTTTAAGATGTTTGTGGCAGCTCTGTCAGCCCATCTGGATCCTGTGGGGCAGGTGTTGATTGGTGCAAATAGGCTAGTTTTGCCTTTTCTTAAGGGAGCTATGTGGCTTAAGCCACCAACATGGGTAGTGTATACCCAGTGGGATTTGCGGGTGGTGTTAGACAGTCTGTGTTCAGCACCCAATGAGCCAATTGTCACTTAGTCACTCAGATTGTGAGAATGACTAGGAGACTGCAAAAACTGAACAGAAACTGATATAGCTTCCGACACGCCATCGGTCAAGGTCACGTGTGACTGAATCATGGTCTTACACCATTCATAGAACCATGAACAGTAACCAGTGTTACTTTGATAATATCGAGTTGTGATTTCTATTCCTGTAACAAAATAAGAATAAGAAAAAGAAAATCAAAATGCTTCACTTTGAGAACCAGGGCCCAGTTGTTCAAAAAGTTTGAAAATCACATGTTTTGCTAACCAGGATCAAGTAATCTATCTTATTTTGGTTTTGGTTTTTCAAAGCAACATTGGATTAGATCACCCTGATCCAGATACAAACCTTTCAAGATTACCAAATCTGGATTACTAGTGTTCTAAATCAGACTACAAATCACAGTATAGGCTACTAGCTATGTTTAAAAAAAAAAAAAAAAAAATGTTTTTAAATGTTTTTATTTGAAGAGACAGAAAATACCACAATAAAACAATTCAAACATCCCCTTCCTACAAACAAACAAATATACATTATTCACAAATACATTGTGGTTATTTTAAACACATGTTTTAATTCATAAATAGTCTAAATGTCCAATAGTTAACAAAGTAAGAAGTTCATGTGTGGAGAGCAATAAAGGATGCAATTGTTCGAAACTACTTTTGACTGGTTCGTCTCTTATGATTGTGTCATTGTAATTAATATACAGTGACAAATGACAGATAAAATTAAATAAAATATTTTTGTTTGATATTGACAGCTGTTTGGGGGATTATTTATGGGGACAAAATCTTTTCTCTTTTTTACTTTACTGTATTGAAAGGCTTAATTGGTAGCCTAGTGTATACTTTATCTACTTTATCACTGTAACAGTTAAACAAATCAAGTGGAACATATAAATAAATGTATATACTACATGATACAAACATTGTATTATTTGACCAGTTTTAAAGTTTTATTACATTTTGTTCCTGAAATCCTCCCTGAATCCACCCTTCTGCGGGGATCAGGATGATCCTGATTTTTTGGATATTAGGTATCCCAATCCTACTAAAAGGTTTTGAACAACACATACTGAAGGTTTGATGCAGATCAAAAGCAAGATTGGATTACATGATCTAATCTGATTTCAGAATCCTTTTTTTCCTTTTGAACAACCCATTTTCAAGATTAGATCCAATCCGATAGCCAAAATCCGATCAGATTACTTCTGAACAATTGGGCCCAGAGCAGTAAGGGATATCATGCCACCCATAACACTGGCCTTGATTACATTTCTTTGATAGTTATATATATATATAGTCCAGTATATAGTGTGTTTTTTAAGTATATAATATATTGTCATTCTACTACAACATTACCAAGAGCCTCTGCACTTCATTGTATTTTACACCCCTGTATATGTATGGTGACAATAAAAGTTGAATTTTGTGTATCAGATTAGTACTGTGTCTAAGCAGGAAATGTCTAGGACCTATGAGCAGTGCATCATACAACTAATGACTCACCTACTAATCAACAAGCTTTAGTAGAGAGAGCACGGCGTTTGAATGACTATAGAAAATGACCTCGTTCTCTGCTCTTATCTCCAGCTGTGCTGAGACTCAGATTACCTTTTTCCCAGAACTATGATGTCTTTAAACCCAAGGAGGTCATCAAGGACATGCTGCATATGTGGGAGAGAAAACGCAATGCAAAAAAAGGGATTTACTATTGCCTTTTATGAGTCAGATGTTGTTTCGTTGATTAGTGGCTCTACCAACTGTTCCCATGCTTCAGGTTATTTTTAAGGGTGCTTGGATTTGGCAGGGATAAAATAGCATACTGTTCTTAGCAAATGCATCTCAATTCCCCAGTAGGGGTAGAAAAAATACAGAAAATATGTGCTCAGTGTAGATAATATATCAAAATCTTACTCTTTTAAACAGTATCCAGCCAAAAATGCTACTTTTAAATGTACTCAAGTATTAATTTTTTTTTAAAAAAAGTTGATGAAAATAAGTACGACACAGCAAGTAATGAATTTGTAAGATTCTGAATAATTTTTTTCTACATTTATGGATTTGATTGGATGCTTTAAACAGTAAAAAACAAAAAACAACAACAACAACAAAAAACGCAAAGCAGGCAATTCTAATGATGTCCAGCATATGGTAATTTGAAGAGACTTTCACGATTTCTAAAGAATACATTGAAAGTCTAAATACAAATATAAGGAGTAATAAGTAAGGTTATTTCTTGGAAATGTAGTTAAATGAGATCACAAGTTCAATATCAATAATACAATGAATTAATGAAATACAATTATTCAAGTATTTTCCACCCCTGGTTAACTTATATAACTAATCAAGAGCCAAACATCTTCTGAAAAGTGTTATTCAAGGCTAGAAAATTAACTAAAGAGAGAATAAATACGCAATTAAGAAATCTTGTGGCACTGTGATGTCAATCAGTTGCCTGCTCCTTGTTTACGCCAAGACTATTTATGTTGCATAAGCTAATTGAACTATCATTGCTTCAGCAAAGTGGCACTTTAGAGGTTACTCTAAGTAAATTATACAAGTACCTTAAATACCATATTTAATTAAGTGTCCATCATCCTGTGTTGCTATGCTAATTCGAAACATCATTTAGCATTTACATAAAGTACGTTACATTAATCAAATGTGAGGGACTAGGTTGTAGTTAAGGGCCTTGCTCAAAGGCACTATTGTCACTGCTTTAATGGATTTTTATTCGTGGTCAATCTCATGTCTGCTTTTGTTAAGTTCTTTGTCTAATTTCTATGTAACTGGTGCATTTCCATAGAAAATGTTGTGTTAAAACTCCCGCCTGGTCTTGTAGGTGATACGAGAGGTCATGGTAATGAGGTGAATTAGCATCACCAAACAGCTCCTTGTATCCAGGATCGTCCAGGCTAAATTCTGCGCACTGTCATTTTCTCTAAAAAATATTTTTCAGCCACCATGTTGACCAACTCCATTTCCTACATATCGGACCTTTGAGCCCATATGATCATTCTGTATCCTTGAGGAAATCAGTACGGATCTATTTAGATGACACAACATACTTCGATATACTTGTAGACCATTTTAACATGCTTTCTGATAGTTTTATGACAAGTATAAAAGATAGTTTGAACAAACATCCAAGCTTTCTATAAAATGTGGTTATCGGGACAGTCTCAGCTTGTAGGCAATGTATTCTATTTTTCTTTGTCCTGCAGATAAATATCCTGTCATTATATTAGAACATTGATTTTAATTTTAGCACTCGCAGGTTGTTGTGAATAATTAATTGTGAAATAATCTGGCTTTGATTAAACATTTCATGTAGCTTCTCCATATGGTGCAACATGCCAATCTCATAGTTTGCCAGGGATGAGTGTGGAGAACACTTTATTTACCTCAAATCTATTATTTTACTATGGCACCTCCTTTAAGGTTTCGCTTGGTTCCTTCTCTAGGATTTCCGTAGATTCCTCTTTTTTTTAACTTTTATAATTTCCTCTTTTGGGACTTCTTTAGTTTGCTCCTCTGATGCTTCTCTAGTTTTCTTCACAGGGTCATTTTTGAGTTCCCCTTTAGGGCATTCTCTGGTTTGCTCCAATTGATGGTTTTTTAGGTTCTTCCTCAGGGGGTTCTCTGATAGCACTTTTCAGAGTTCCTCCTCTGAGTCTTCTCTAGTTTCTTCCTCAGGTAATTCAATAGCTTCTTCCTGTAGAGTTTCTGTAGTTTTTTTTTTCTAGTTTCCTCCTTTGGGGGTTCGTTAGTTCATTCCTGTGAAGCCTTTGTAGAGTTCTCCTCTGGTAATTGTCTGGGTTCTTCCTCTTGGGCTTCTCAAGTTCTTTCTTCAGTCACTTCTTTGGTTTCTTCATGTGGAGCTTCTCAAGTTTAGTGTTTTTCTAATTTCATCCTCTAGTTTCCTCCCCTTGAGGTTGTCTTTTGTTTCTTGATGTGGAGCTTCTCTAGTGTCCTGCTCTAGAGGTTCTCTCCCTGAGGGTCCCTTTGGGAGGCCACAGGGCATAATGGTAGTGGTATCAGCAATGACTTGATAAATTACATGATATCTCAGTTGGAACACTTGCTGTTGTAACTTCTCTGTGAGCATAAGATTAAAAATATTTAATGTATTAAATGTATGAATTTTACTACATGTTTTTTTTTTTTTTCAAGTTTGTATGAACTGGAACAATTATAATGGTGGTATCCACTTTCTTCTACTTGCAGATTCTTGTTCTATAAAACAAATGACGGAGTTAGCACACAGCATTTCAGTGTAATGGAACATTTTCGGCAGTTTTCAATAAAAAGACAATGAGCTCAAGCAATTCAATGTGAAACTAATAAAACAGAAGGCTAGAGCATGTGAAAGGAGCGATTCATCAATTCAACCATTACATTTTACTGTAGTAAGCACAATAAACCCATTAACCACAGAGGAGTAATGCTGATATAAGTGTGTGAATAGTACAAAAAATAATAAAGTGTTCTATAGTACATATTTTAAAGAATCTTTGCACATATAAAACTTAGATTGTCTGCATGGTCCAGCAGGTTAAGGATCTATGGTGCATTCAAATATGGCTAAAATAACTACACATACAGTATTAAAAGCACTATGAGTGGGGAGCTATATTGTACTGGGAACCAAATATTTAGAAATTTTTATACTTGCATTCCATCCATCCATTCATTTCCCATACCAGTTATCCTACACAGTGTCTCCTGGAGCCTATCCCGGGGAACTTGGGGCATAAGGAGGGGAGCCAACCCATCGCAGGCCACAATCATACACACATTCACACACTACGGACAATTTGGAAATGCCAATCAGCCTACGACACATCTTTGGACTGAGGGAGGAAATGCAAGAGCTGCACACACAGGGCAAAGGTGAGATCTGAAAACCCCAACCCCAAAGGTGCAAGGCAAATGTGCTAACCACTAAGCCACCATGCGCCCTACTTGCATTCCATAAATTGAAAATTCAAAATCAATAGCTTTAAACACACCAACTTTAATAAATAAATAAATAAATAAATAAACTTTTAAAAAACGGTATGATGATATTGGGTCACTGATTAATATTAATATTAATTATTAATATTTGTTGTCATCTTGTTCTGACTCCTAAGATTTAAAGATATACAGTGTCTTGCATAACCTGAACTTCTGCACATTTTATAGTGTTATAACCTGGAACTGAAATGGACTTGGAACTACAGTATATGTGATTCATGTACGCAAAAGAGCTGATAATATCATAATAGGGAGAAAAGTCAATGTAGTTTGCAAAATTATTCATAAATAAAAAACATAAAAGTTGTGATTGCAACCAGTTTCCATAAGAAGTCAAATAATTTGTTGAATCGAGTTGACTGGTGTGCAATTAACGTCACATGACCTCATTAAAAATATACCTGTTCCTAGTAGGTCCCAGAGTTTGTTGGAGAACACACCTAAGCAAACAGCATCAAGAAGACCAAGAAGCTACAGTATCAAAACAACTGTGTAACAAAGTTTCGGAAAAATATTAACCAAAGTTTGATTATAAAAATATTCCAAATTTTATTGTATCAACTAAAAGTCATTGGCTGGGTAGGAAGAACATGAGTAAAATTAAAGCAACCAGGAAGCCAAGGTTAGCTGTCAACTTTATTCTATCAGCACCATGCTTCACTGTAGGGATGCTGTTCTCAAGATGATCAGCAGTGTTGGGTTTCTGCCAAATGTAGTGCTTCATACCAAGGCCATAATGTTTTGGTCTCATCAAAACTTACTCAAAGTTTATTCAGAACCTTATTTCTACATGTTTTCTGAGTCTCCAACATGCCTTTTGGCAAACTATAAACAGGATTTCCTCTGGCTCGCCACTCTCCCATAAAGCCCAGTTTTGTAGAGTGTCCAAGCTATGATTGTCCTGTGAACAGCTTCGTCAATCTGAGTTGTGGATCTCTCCAGCTCTTCAGAGGTACCCTTGGACTCTTGGTTGCTTCACTGATTAATTCCTTCTATACCTGGTCACCTGCTTTTTATTGGATTGCAGTTATGCCATTTTATTTTCTCAATTTTTTTTAAATAATAGATTTAATTGTGTTCTGTGTGATTTTAAGATATTTTCTGTAACCAAACATTGGCTGATACTGTTCCAGAAATTTGTCCCAGACTTTTTTGATAGCAATACTTTAATTATTATAGGCTATATGGTTTACTGTAGATTCATAACCTCCATTTCAGTTCCAGGTTGTATATTACAAAATGTGGAAAGGTTGGAGGGGGTAAATACTTATGCAAATCACTGATGCAAAAATTCTTGGAAGAAATGTCGGTATATTTCCATTTCAAACAATTAATATATTTTTTTATTGTGAATATCGAAGCATCTTATTGGTATTCTCTTAAAATTTTCACTTTGGTTTTGAAGGTGTTGAACATGAGCATGCATTGATTTAATCAGTCATATTTGTAGTCTTAGAGCCATGAATATTGCCAGCACTCCATAGTACTTAATCTTCATTTGTGTTCACTTTCTGTGTGTGCCCAATCCTGTCTTTGAACATACCAAAGAAAGGGCAAAATGAAGCATTTTTCAAGGTTCAGGGACTTTAAAACACTGAATTGTATCCAGTATGCTGACTCTGATCTGAAAGGCAATGCAACATTTCCTTTGAAATGCCATGTTAGTCCTCCTCGAACGTATAAGCTAATGAAAAAATGGTGTGTTACACTCTAAGGGGAAGAAAAAGATTCTAGCTTACTAAGTGGTTCTTCTGTGTTTGTACGAGTAACTCCCCATAGAAATAGGCAAACCATTTGAAGCATCCGTTGTGTTGAACTATTTCAACTGCTTTTGTTTGACTTGTTCATTGCAAACAGCTGAAAGTCTGTAAATTTTGACAGTAAACCTGATTTGCAATGGGGGTTGAATAATTTTGA